>BGPR01001579.1:32478-60051 GCA_013235015.1 Araneus ventricosus
AATTAAAATTAAAAAGTAAAATCTTGTTTTCGAATAATGTAAAAAAAATCATGCTTAACTTTCAGAAGTTTCGACTTTCCCTGCAGCATAAAATTTATTAGCAGTATTGTATTTTCAATTTAAATCTTATGCTATTGTGAAACCTTCATTTCGTTTAAGGGATTGTGAGAAATAACTTAGTTCAGTTTGTGAAAAAGCCTTTTAAGTTGATTATTCTTCGAACTTTTACTCCTGAGATCTGCTTCTTTAGCTCCTCATTACCGTTTCTAACAGAAATGCACTTTGAGGAATTTTTCACCGAAAAAACAATTAATTAAAATGAGAATATGTTAGAAGAAAATTCAAGGAGGCAAAAAGTGGCAATTCTCATTCTTTTTCTTACTTCGCTCTGCACTGTTGAGTATCGCCAAAGGAAAAGAATTTCTCCATATCAGAAAAGACTACAAATCTGGTTTTTACTTTTTCTTTTCTCATTGTTTCAGAGATCTCTTCTTTGTTTGTTCTGCTTCATTTCGAAGAATCCATGAACAGGGAGTTAAGGGTCGTTTCAATTGTTATTCCTTAGTGACTTTTGTGCGATGCAATTAAGAATCAGTTTTTGAATTTTGATGTCTACTTTTGAGTCTTGCATTACAGAATTTAAAAAGGTCCTTTTTAGTTTTTATTTTTCCTTGCAGAAACACGGTAGGAAAAAGAGAATTTCCTCCACATCAAAAGTAATTTTAAGGAAGAAAACCCCCTTTCAGAGTGAAAATCTCTAAGAAAATATTTATACTGTTGGTGGCAATTGAGAACTCTTTGCTTTGTATTCAATTATTTTACAACTTGTGGAAAACTTGTACATAAACTAGCGCTGAAAAAGCAAGAGACATTTGATGGCAATTGAGAACTCTTTACTTTGCTTGTGTTCATTTATTTTACAACTTGTGGAAAGGTTGTACTAACTAGTACTAAAAAAAGCAAGAGACATTTGAGGGCAATTGAAAACACTTTACCTTGCATTGTATTCACTTATTTTACAACTTGTGGAAAACTTGTACTAAAACTAACACTAAAAAAGCAAGAGAACCATATTTTGAATAAATGTTCCTGGTTCATTTGAAAATTCTACGAAATAAGTTTCCTGACGAACTGCCCTCTCCCTTTTGGTATATGAAACCCAATTTTCAGTAACAGTTTTATTCACTGGACACATTTAAATGAATTTTGAAATTTCGAATAACTAAAACCAAATTAATTTGTAGATTATTTAAGTATTTTTACTATTTTAAATTATATATGCTTTTTCTTATATCGGTTTCAGTAGCCAGTTTATTACGATTTTTTTATTATTTGTCATGTCATCTCTTGAGAGAACACACAGCCGGGGTGTTCTGGTGGTAACGTGTAGGCTGTGGGACTTGGGGGTCACAGCCACAAACAAAACAACCGCCATCAAACCGTCAACGAAAATCCGTTGTGCATATGAACCCTAGTGCAAGTTAAACTTGTCTTCGGAGCTAAAAAGTCCTCTCATTTGTATGGCGTGAAAGTTTAGTGCAAGCTTAGTTACTCTCCTCGTCATCGATAATAGTCCAAAATTATGAGGTCTGTCTCAAGGTAGACGTCATGTTGTTTGAAAGCCAGATTTTAACCTAACTAAATTAAATTGAATATTGCTCACTTCGTAAAGTAAGAAGCACTTACAATGACTTGATTTATAGCCTAAAGTGGAAGAAACTGAAAAATTAAATATCGAAATGTTTTAGTCAAATAAAAAATAAATGCAAATCTCATTATTTTAGAACCTTTAAAACTATATAGTTTTTTAAAATAAAGAGCGATTTGTTTCTAATGTCTTACAAAGCCTTTTACTTCATATTATGATATAGTATTCGAGCTGAAGGTATTTAATTGAATCTCAAACACTCGGCTACCACGAGATGTACAGAACCACAAAATAATAAGCTACTGAGTTTGAAAAAAGAAAAAAGGAAACAATCTTTACTAAAATTCTTATTCAGAAAAATTTTAGTTTACAGATGGAAAATTGTAATGGATTTGCAGATTACAACACGTAAAATTTCATGGACAGCCAGGTTAGTTTAAACAAAATATCTCAGGTTCTCTTTATCAAATGTCGAAAACATACTGCATCGATATCAGAAATTTATCATCGCAAAATGAGTTCAAATAAATCTCCATCACGAAAACAAAATGCGTGATAGAACACAATTCAGCATCTTCTTATCATCCCATGGCTGCTCTTCGAAATTGTCCAAGCGGCAGCGTGGAATGAATATTTTTTTTTCAAAGTTCCTATTTCCTTCTTTCGTTCTTATTTATTTCGTCTGATTTTCCTGTGACGGATAATTATTGCATCTGTCTAATCGACAGGATTCGCCAGTCTCCAACGCGCACTTGCAACTGCATTCCGTTATATTAAGCGACGAGATTCATTCGTGTCGATAAATCGATGCACATGTAAGTGAATGTGATCCCTTTATTGGATTCAAAGGCATTATGAGTGCGGGTTGTGTCGAATATCCGGATGGGAAGCTCGTAATCATGGTTTAAGAGCTATGGAGATTTTGTTTACTTTGTATATTAGTGCGTATCATTTCCGATTTTTCCGATATTTTCAAACAGGCAGACAGACATTCATTCATTCCACTACGACACACCCCTGATTCCAGAGACAAAAATCTCTGGTTTTCAGTTTGCATGGGTGTACGTAGAATCTTTATTGATCAAGAGAAAAAAATTACAAAGTAATGTCAAAATATAAACACAAAATCTGTAACATGAGCTACATTGATGACTTCACAGAAGCGACCTCGCTACAGCTGTTGAGGGCATTGCCTCTATTTATTCTTGACTTAATTAAAGGAAAAGATTACACTGGATTGAAATGCAAATGCAGCCTCACCACTAGACTTGAACCGGTATCTTCTTAGTAGTAAGATGCAAAAATAGGAAATGAGTAGTAAGAATTAGATAATACATTGGAAATAAGAGTAAGAATTTCTAGCTATAAATTCAGGGGAGCAAAGTTATTACAAAACGCACCTATTGCGAAAAATAACATGAGTTTAAGAAAATGCCAGGAATTATACTGAGTGTGTGGTTGAGAAATTTAGTAATTGATTGCTCGCTAAAGAATTGAACTATAATGATACAAAATAAACTCTAAAAAAAAGAGAATATGTTCATTGGTGGAGAAATAATAGGAATATGATAGAGTATGTTTTAATTATGAATATAAGTAAAAATGGATTGATAGGAAGTGTTATTGCTAATACAAAGACAGGAAAATGGAATGAAGTGCTTAAACTAAAATATGTATTCGAGAATTCGAGGGAATGTTCTGGAATAAATAGAAATTTTACACGATTATACCAAACAATTCTAATTAAAACATACAAAATTACATATTAGAGAGAAATAACACCACCCAACTACACAATAGAATTTGCAATTATAAACCATGGTGGGAACGGGTGTAGCCTCTGTACATGAATTAGGGCCGCTAGAACATGACTTGCTAGTTTTCTTTTGCTCTATGATGCTGGACTTCAAATGTGGAGCAGATCAACTAGTCATTGGTTGCAATTACCTATTTGTATGTCGTGACTAACTGAAGGCTTTGGATGCTGTTGAGTGCTTTGGAGATACATCCCAAGCTGATACAAGAACGTAGGTAATTGTCAGGGAGGGAGTTAATGTAATGAAGTGTGTACGTGGAATCTTATCAATTGGAGGAGAGTCTAAGGTTGAGACTGCTGGGATGACGTCTAGTTTGCAATATCAGGAGTTCACGTTGTTGTTGGGATTTTGTCTTGTTGATGAATTAGTGGATGCTAGGTGCTAATGCATAAATTAGGATACGTCGCTTATGGCTGGATGCTGGAAGATTGTCTTGTTCTGGGTGGTGAAACTATTGTTGAATCTAAGTCAGAGTCTGTGTCGTCCTGGGGGTCATGGCTTTTTATTAAGTTTTCGTTAGTTGTCAGGAATTTTATCAGGTTATCTATCCTCCCTTTAGAGAGTTTGCTAGTAAGAGCTCTCCTCCACTAATGGACCGTGTATTGGGGGACTCGGTTTCTTGTGATGATAGGGTTGTTGAGGGACAACTTGTGGCGAAAAATAGACACACACACACACACGCACACGCACACGCACACACACACACACACACACACACACACACATGCATGCGACATGTTGGCAAGATTCTTCTTACGACTGGAGGAAAAATCTAAAATATTTAATTATGTGGAAATAGATATCGTTGGAAAATTCAAATTCAGAACAATTCAAATGTGGCAGAAAGAAACAAAAAATAATTAAAACAGTGGAATATTTAAATTGAATTTCGTTCCACTATACAAAACGATATAGTAGGATTCAGAATTTCGCAAGTCTTGATGATGGATAGGGAAGCTGCATAAGCATTAATGGGTCTGGAAAATATTCTTTTAAAGTTGAATTGGTTGAGAAAAGTTTCTATAAAGAGGATAAATAAAACACTAAAGATATGAAATTTTTAAAAATGAATTTATGGTACGCTACAAAAATTTGCATTGGTTTCTACTTTAATTCACATATTTGCATTCGCAGTTTTTTTAAAACCAATTTTATATTGAAATTGCAAAAAATATATTTTGATTTCATATCAATTTAATTCATTTCCCAGAAATTCATTCAAAACTTTAACATTTTCGTAACGAAACAATTTAAATTCTCTTCTGATATAATTAACTAGAAAACTCTATTATACGGTCTTGCGTTTTTTGCATTTTTAGTGCAGAGAATACATTTTTAAAGAGGTCAAACATTAAAAATCATTTCACTAAACATTAGATACATTCTTCAATAATTCATCCATGTGACCGCTTTTAGTTTATTGCAAAGAATATGTAAAATATAAATAAATAAAAAAAAAAATAGGTAAAATTTTTTCTTAATATTTTATTTCGGAAAGATATTTTCTCAATTTCTATTAAGAATATTTTCGGATTCCTGGCAAAATGTTCGAACTAACATATTCTTTCTTTTCTTTCGCAAATCAAATTAAATTATTAATAAATAAGATAGATGAAAAAAATCAGCCAAAGAAAGAAACTAATTTTATATTTGAAAATTAGAGTCATACGCGTAACATGTATGAAAAGAAGGTGAAATGTGAAAAATTCAATTATATTTCGTCAAAGAAATTATATTATGATAATAATTTAAACGTTAGAAAGTTTAAAATCTTTGTAATGATCATTACTGATGACCTTCATCTGATATTCTTGTACCGCAGCATCTTATACATCTTAAATACATAAATATTGCTTTACTCAGCACAAAAATACTAGTTATTATTTATCATTTATTATTTTCTATTTCAGACAGTAAACACGTACGATCGCAGAAGGAATCTTCTCGATCACAGAATCAAACTATTAGTTTTAATCTGAATAATCTAGATTCAAAAAGAAGGTTGCTTTCTTTTTGAAAAACTATGGTTTGAGTAGGCATATTTTTCTTTCTTTTTGAAAAGAAGGTTAAAAAATTCCTTGAAAATCGAGGCTAAGTAATGAAACGGCTTTGTTAATTTCGATATCTAATAAAAAAGCCGAAGTTCAGTAATGTGAAATATATTTGGAGTGATCGTATTTTAAAATTAAAATTGTCAAAAATGTAACTACTGAGAATTTTTTAGCCAATGAAAAAACATAACTTGTCATTGGACGGCTTTTTAAATGTTCCAAGACAACAGGTAATGCTCTAAAAGTTTCGGCTTTTAATGCCACATGCAAACTAAATTTTTAACATCATTGATACAGAACTTTAATTTTTATTTTAAAAAAAGAAATAAATTCGGCATAAAGATGTACCAAATAGACGCAAAAACATATGGACACAAAAATTGTATATTGCATTCTGGTATTGCTATTTTTCTTGTAAGCAAGTTAGTTTAATTTAGTTTTGTTAGATAACATCCCTTTGAAAATCTATGCATAGATTGTTTTGGAAAAGACTTCGTAATTTTGACACACAAAGAGGACGACAACAATCACCTCACGTTCCAAACTTTTACACCTCTCCAAAATAAAATGTTGCGGTAGTCCTTTGGGGGAATCGGTGTCGATCCTGAAATACTCTGATCGCAAACCAAGATTTTATTATCAGGCCACCATGCACGCGATATTACGAATTTTTTTCCCTAAGACACTACCTAAACATGTGAGGTTAACAGTCCATTTCCCTATAATGAGCAAACTTAAACAATTGAAGTATCTCATGAGCACTACCGTAACTTTGAGTCTTCATTAATATGGGTGGATACGTATTACAAACGTACAGGAATATATAGCAAAACTCTTTGAATAAAATTTTGATTTCTAAATCATTATATCATATTACGAAAATAGGAATTATAGCTTGTAATGAATTTTTGCAGCAGAGAATAATCTTTTTCTTCCAAAATAGAAATTAGGATGTATGTTATAATGCTTATATTATTTTCTTAATCAACTTCTGTATTATTCTTTGTGTCTTATATGCCTTGTTTTCAAAACGAATGCTTTTAACATAAAACTGTAAAAGTGTGCTCTTTGCTCACATAATTATTAAAAACTAACATTATTAAATTTTCACATATAGCTCTGCTGAGAAAATGTTATTGATAGTAGCTTGGAGGTGAGGACAATCATGAGCGTTTTAAATGCATTTTAAGTATTCTGCCAAGAAAGCTATAAAGTAATCGCTAAATTAGCTTTAAGGATTCGTGACAACTTGTGTGAGTGAAAGTTGAATTATTTATATAGACGAACGCAATGCGTTTCCCCTGAATCAGTACTTTTTCCTTTTACTTAGTTTTGAGGGAAAAATGTCATTATAATATTTTTAATATGTTTCTCTTAAAACTGAACTCGCTGTTTAAAAATAAATGAATTATTCGTAAAAAAGTGAATTGGGAAAAACGTTTCTTCTTATAAATGTTTCTTTCTCTACTAATGGAAAAAGCAGTGTTATTAGGATTATGAATATTTTTTATATTCAGTTTCTTTCATTAGATACTTTTAATGTTTTAAGAAGTACTCGAAGAATTTCAGATATGCTACTTATTTATTTATTTAACTTCATACTGTCGTTATTACATTCTTTCTTCATCCTAAACTTAAAAATAAAATATTCAGCTAAATGGGATAATTTAAAAGGAGAATTAAAAACATACGAATAAAGAAGAAAGGTTTCTTACGCATTTGCGAAAGAAAAAAAAAGCTAAAGCTCTAAATTATGAATATTTATATATGTTTGAATTAAACAAGGCTACAAAAAACTTCGCCATCTGATTGAAGACGAGACTTTCATGAGATTATTTTTCTAACGAAATTACTTAAATACTTCTTGTATTCTGATAACAAACCTCAAATCGGCGTTTCTGTGGTTGCCCTAAATGGCTCTCAAATAATGGAGAGCCCGCAGACAGTTTTTCCTTTTCCAAGTATTCATCAGCGAAGAGAAAAGTACAAATTGAATAAGGAAAAAGGACAAATGCAGTCAATATACAGAATTGGAATTAACATCTTTGGAACGGGAAATGGAACTTCTCCCATTTAACCCGTTCCGGCATCTCAACTTTTTCCGGAAAAGGTTTGTTTGAAAGGTTGTTACGATTCGTTTGCTATTCCACACGCTTAGAAAATGGAGTTAAAAAGGTTTACTCACGATGAAAAGAAGCAACCGAAGCAGCGCTTTTAAGATTTCGATCAACTATGTTTAATACCTATCTACCTCATCGGGGATTTGGTTAGAAAGGAATGAAACTATTTTTTTAAATTCTATCTCCTACTTTGTATAGCGTGCATAAAAAAAAGACTTCCTTCTAGTGACAGGGATTGAGATAGATCAAATTAAGATTCTCTGCTCTATCCCAAGTAAATCGACGTTTTTCTGAAAGACTGTATCAGGGTGTCACGTTGGAGAATTAAGTTTGAAATCTTTCTATATCAGGCATAAAATTGCCTCGGAATGTTGCAGGCTAATACAAGCCAGAGTTCTAAGTTAAATACAAGCCCACACAACCACTTTGAATGTTTAAGATATCGAATTATCGAATTAATTATTAATACTAATATTTTGATTAAATAATTAAAAGAAATTTTTCCCACTGAATAGGAAAATTCGACGAATTACACCAAAATCCCTCATTTTGGATAAAATGTGGAAATAGGAATATCATTTAAACGATAGAAAACTCGCAATGAAAAGAAGTAACCGAAGCGTCTGTTTTAAGACTTCGATAAATTATGTTTAATACCTCATCGTGGATTTGGTTAGCAAGGAATACGACTATTTTTTTGAATTCTGTCTGTTGCTTTGTATGGCGGGCATAAAAAAGAACTTCCTTTTAGCGACAGGGATTGAGATCGATCAAATTAAGATGCTCTGCTCTCCCGATTAAATTTACTTTCTTCTGAAAGACAGAATGCTGAATAATGATGAACCGTGGTGTTCCACGTTAGAGAATTAAATTTCAAATCTTTCTATTTCAGATAGAAAAACGCCTCGTAACGCTGTAGGAATCTTTCCAATCACAGAATAAAACTATTTGCTTCAATCCGAGTAGGATGTAAAAAGAAGGCCGCGTTATTTTTTTGAAAAAACTGCGGTTTGATGTAGGCGTGAAAACAGTAGGATACTGGAGAGCAGATATTTCTTTTTAACTGCAAAAGTAGGTTGAAAAATTCTTTGAAAGTCGAGGCTAGATAATGAAAGGCTTTAGAAAGTTTCAGTGTCGAATATAAAAATGTTGAATTTCAGTAATGTCAAAACTATTTGCAGTTGTCGTGATTTAAAATAATTCTAATATTGAATAGGTTTCGAAAATAAACACATATTGAACTTAAAAGATTAAACTTAGAGACTTTCTCCAGGAGTGTCTAATACTAAGAAAGATTAAAAGCCTTAGGGAATTGGTATTAAATCCTTGACTTTAAACTTCCCACAAATAAAAATTCCACATTCAAATTTCAACATATTGCAAATCTATTAATGACCATAAAAAGATTTTATGTCTTACAACCGTTTAAAATTTTACTCAGTTATTTATATTATATACAAAATAATTATAATGACAATCATTTTATTTCTATAAATATTTAGGTAAAATCAGATATAAAATTTCATCGCGTATTTTGTATTATTTTATAACGACTTCACTTTTCAAGATAACCTTTATTTTTTAAATCTTCTCCAACATTCCTGCAATGGAATTCCTATTATAACGGCACGGTTTTGGCTTCTCGTGGATACAAATCAAAACAAGAAATGCTACATGTAAAGCCTATTAGGTGTTAGTGTTACGATGTTACACTTTACAGGATTTAAAATCCTACAGACATTATTTGTATTAGGTATATTCTCCATACTGCCGTTTTAAAGAGTAGTATCAAAGCATGATATATTATTTACAAATTTCCTGTATGCAGTAAGCCCTAGATTTTATGGACCTCGAAATAATAAAGTTCATATTAAGCACAAAATGGAACATTTTTCATCTTTATAATATGCATGAGCTGTTTTCACCGTTCTAAAATGCAGTCGTGAGAATCTGTTTTAATTGATATTTTAGAATACATAATATAATTTAATTTTTAATATTTTTTATATGACTTAATTATTGTTCATTGCACATTTCACGATTTAAAGTATAGCTACTTTCGTACCGAGGTGTTTTATCCTAATATTGGATTCTTTTGAAGGCAGTAGTTCCATGGTTATTATAGGAACAAAGTAAATTGCTACACCGATCTACATATTTCTTATGTAGAATTTATGGTCATAATAAAATATATGGAAGAAATGTGTATGCAGAAGGTAAAATGAAGTAATATGAATAAAAAAATATTCGAAACATATCCTATTGCTTGGCGTAGAGAGTTTGATCAGAATTCTTTTTCCAGTAGAAAGATGTCCATATTTATGCTAATCAACAAATTCAAGAGTTCATGAATATATTGAATGCGTGAAGTACTTAGCGAGATTTTTTAACTTTATATCTTCTTTAATAATGACTTTTAAAATGTCAAAATATAATTTTCTATCATTTTGATTCTTATATAACAATATTTATAACTCTAAATTTACAATTATTTTTTAACCATACGTATGGCGGAACATGGTAAAATACGGCTTTTGAAGAAACAAAAAAAAAAAAAAAAAAAAAAAAATCAACCCAACTATTCGACAGTAGCAATTTTCAATTACATACTATCCGATAAACCTTTACATGGGAAGTAGCATTCTCTTTGAAATCAAGTTGTTTACAACTCTATACAGATTTTTTTTATAATTATTGCGTTTTAGAATCTCATGAGAATTGTAAAATAATTGTCAATTTAAATGACTGAAATTATGTTCATTCAAATATTTTATTCATAGTTGGGGCTCTTCCAATTATATTGCATTATGTTAGTCAATTTTATAGTATTTTGAATTTCTTTTGTATTTCCTTGATAATTGACTATAATTATTGAATATTCTGAAAGATGGATTAGAAGATGTTATATTTTACTAGTAGTGTTTTATAATATAAAATGTTATTCAGGTTATCTATTAGTTTCATTTATTTTGTTTTAAAAATATGTGCTTTTACAATAAAACAACATTTATTTTCATTTCTTTAATAGCCTTAGATCATCGATGAAGAAAAATTAGTATTATCACAGGAAATAAGCTAAGAATTGAACTAAACAATTTCCATGAAATATTTTTTTTTGAAAAAAATTACGTTAGTTTTATCTAGTTTTTAAGCTTCTACTATTTATAGATAGTATTATAGATATTAGACACATATCTGCAGAAAAACTGTTAATTAATTTCTTTCACTATCTTACGTAAAGAAAATTAAAATTAAAAAATAACTTAATTTCTATGCAGTTTTCTAGAGTGGGTAGAAAGCAAAGACAACTTAATTCTAGAGACTTCTGAATTTGTGCAAAGATTTCTGTCATTTCAAAATATATGTAATTAAATAAGTTTTATGACTTTATTCAAGTTTCCGAAAACATAGTTTTATTACTTTCGAGTCTTGCGAAATATTAATGTTAAGACCTTATTATAGAGTTGAACAATACCTTGAAGAAGGCGAAATTTATTTTGCTGCTAAGTTTTGCATTTCGTTATATGTACTGCGTATTCTAATTAAATTATTAATATACTGCAAACATTCATCAGTAGAAAACAAAATACTTAAAAATGGAGCAGAAAATTTGTTTTATTTTAAGATTTTGCATTTCAATGAATTATCTTCAAGAGATAATTTAACCTGCGAAATACTCGTTGTAATTTGAGATATCTTCTAGAAGCTACTTTCTCCGGATGTCATTTTCAAATGATTAAATTTAGACATGCAAGGCGGTTAAGCACAGTAAAATAAATACATTTAGCTATACACTAGAAATGTTTTTTTTACCAATTATTTGAATTTTTAAATTTGGAGTGATCTTAGGCGTTTGTTATTATTTTTCTATAGACCTCGGTATATGGAAATTAAAAGCTATTTGTAGGTTTAAATATTTTAATTTTTAAAATATTTTCCGAATAAGATTGGAAATTAGAGCAAAATTCGATTACTCAAGACAGAAATGAAAATAATATTGTGTTTTTTGAACGAACTATTTATTTAAAACTGAGAAAACATTTAAAAGAAAATGTGAAGTTGATTTCAAATTAAAAGTAATGCAGGTAATAATAAAAGTATTTTAATATAAAAATTTGGAATATTAAATTGCACTTTGTACAATTTGTAAAATAGTCATGCCAAATTTCAGAAGATACGAATAAATACTTATTTTAAGAGATAAAACTAATGTAGTTTACATATTCCACTCACATCATGGTTCAATGCATTATAAGGAAAATGAAGTGAAACTTTTTATTACTAAAACAAAGCGTTAAATGTTTCGAAAATATTCTTATAAATTATTGAGGAGGGTTTTATTTTCTTGAATATCCCAGTTTATACCCTGCATTCTTTCACGGAGAGCGCTTTCTGCAAGCAGTACTCCATGAAAATCTTCAAAATTCTGCACAAGATGTTAATTTTATGAGGACTTAAAAGCTAAGCGTCAAATTTCTTTCCTATTAGCACTAAAGCCGAAACTAAGTTTATCTTTTAAAACGTAATTTATATTCACAAACCTTTAAGACGCTAACATTATCTTTCCCTTCTTCCATCCTCATTCTCCATTTTCCTTTCTTTTATTTACCTAACCTTTTCTGCCTCGCCGAAATTGTATAAATTCCAGAAACTCTTTGTGGGATATAAAGATCACAAGTAAAATAAAAGGAAGATAACAGTTCTGCATTTTCTTCGGCACACAAATGATATTTTTAAATTAAGGAGATGTTTGGAATGTTTTGTTTGAAGTTATTGATTATTTTCATTTGTACCGATTGTAGAAAAATTACTTCTGCGGTAGTTGAGATAGATTCTTGCTTACGGTGAATTTCAAAAATTGTCTCACAACCATATTTCTAAACTTTTGAATTCCAAGAATTGCATAACGTGATTTCATTTATGGCCATTAGTCATAATTAAGCCTGTGCGGACGACCCTCACGCGGACGTGCCAGCGGCTTGGCACATTCTCCCCCGACTGTCACAAATACGTGCAGATTCTTCTGGCTTTCAGCTAACGACTGTCACGTCGGCGTGATACTAGCTATAGTTCAATGAGGATAAACTAGAAAAAGTGTGCCGTGTCTGAGCAGCAGGTACGGTTGGGGTAACGACGGTTAGATGGAAACGCACGTTTCCTTGCGGCCGTTCTCAAAGGGGTTAAGGTATGCCTTTTCCTGACGAAGAGGTCAAAGAATAAATTTTAAATCTATTTTAGCTCAGACCTTTGTTAAACTGTTAAAAATTTGGGCTGGAATACTATGTTCTATGTCATATTCAGTTTTGTTCATCTGTTTGTTAAAATACTTGATTTCTAGCTTTGAAAAAATATACGGATGTCTTTTACAGATAACTTTTTCTCTTGCTTCTGCACCAAACATATTTACAGATATGTTGATAAAATGTATTTGTGAATGTAAAATGTATTGGTTTAGTTGCGAACATCTTATCGACGAACAGATTTATCATTCATCGACCATATACACACTGGAGGTCAGTTAATATCAACTATTTGGTATAAAATCTAGATTCATTCCTACAAGATAGAATCTAGCCACAACAGACAAAAATTAACTAAAAAATGTTCACAAAACTTTGAAAATATAATCTATAAATAAACATTAAGAAATTTATAAAAAATTGTACTTCGCGATTAGAAGCCTTTTTTCCTGTTTTATCTTGCGCGTATTCGCACTAAGGGACTGCTTCTTTTAATCAATTAGTGTTGGAATCATTATCTCATATTTGCTGTAGATTCCTTTTTTTCACCCTCCTTTATCATCGTTTTGAGAATCTGTACAATATTCAGAATAAAATACACAGTATATACGACACATTAAATGTTAGATATTGATTTTTTTAACATAATCCAGTAATTCTTCGAAGGTAATGAAATTACCATAATAGAAGTCGTAGTTATTTTATATAGCGATCGTAGCCATACCAAGTCGATATTGTCAGGACATTTCTCAAATGTTCACTTTCTAAACCAGAATTCAGTAATTTGTTAATCTTAGAGGATTTTATATATATTTAAAATCTTTTTACGAAAGATGAATAATGTTTCATGGAAAAACCAACATCTATAATCTTGTAATATCTTTTATTTTCGTATTAGGATACACCACACGTTTAACAAAATCTTTTCAGTAGACAATTGCCATTGAGTTTGAGTTTTAAGTTTGACGCAACAGGTTCAGCCAACAGTTTGATATCTGTGTCGTATTTCCTCCTTTTGTATTACAGTCAATTCCCATTGCTCAAGTTGTTCATATTCCGTACCAGAAATAGTCAATTGTTGAAAACAAGAAAGCAAAGGTGAAATGAGATTCCCCAAACCATTTTGTGCTGTGTTGGATAATTTATTAATTAATACCTACTGACCAAAAAGCTGTCGCATCTGGCTCATAATTCTATTGGTCATCGTCCGGATCCGAGACATGCCGATTCTCCGAAGCCTGTGTGGCTATCCAAACGCCATCCTTTTCATTTGCGGGAGGAAAAAAATATTTTGATACATTGTCAATAAAAAAAAATACTATGTAACGAGCATTTAAAAACAGAATATGTTTGGAAAAATGTTGTTTTTCTTTTGCCCTCGGAATTCCGTATTAATAAAAGACTACAAAAAAGAAAGCACCTACTGACCAAGCAGCTGTCGCATCTGGCTCATAATTCTATTAGTCGACGTCCTGATGCCAGAGATGCCGGTACTCCAAAGCCTGTGTGGCTTTAAAACTCTTCCCTTTTCTTTTGCGGGATAAACAAGTTATTATAATGCTTTGTCAATACATTGACATGCTATATCAAAGAAATGCTTCTGTGGCAGTTTTCTCACTGGTCCTATACTGTCTATGCAGTATACTTCTTTGTTAATCAGTTGAGTCCATTGGAGACGAGATAAGGGGTTGTGTACAGTGCAGACAGTTTATCTCCAAATAAAGGAGAGTTACATTTTCAGCTAGAAACGGTATAAACTATTGAAACAACTTTAACCCAAATGTGGGCTGGAACAAAATTCAGTCTGCAACAGACACATTATTCCTCTACAGTGAGAAATGTTTCTGACCCAATTTGCATGAGATATTTCTTCGGGGTAATGGTCGTTCTACTTTGTTCGAGGTAAACGAAAGAAGAGTCCATGAAGTAATTTGACATACTCAAAGTAGCGACGAATGAAGTGAAGTACAGATTGGTCAGCACCTCGAGGAATGGTATAAACAACGATCACATTCTATGTAGAATCCACTCTCTATTTGGGCGTGCCATTCTGGCCACCTCACTTGCACAGTGAATTTCAGCAGTCCAGCTCCTAGGATGAAGATATCTTGAAAAGAAATGAAATCGGTTCAAAATTTGCAAGAACAAACCAATTCAATAAATAGATAATAGAGTGGACCGAAGGTGAATTATTTTTGTAAATATGTTCAAAGAAGTTCTACTACTTTTACAACATAAAGTTGTTCTTATCATTCGTTTCAAAGCGTTGAAAAGGAATTCCACATTTCAGAGTGACTCAAATGTTGTTCCAAGAGAGGAACATAATGCAGAATGCTTAGTTGGTCAGTCTTTTCGCCTTCTGCAACAATAAAAGTTAAGCAAATTAGTATTGCTACCAAATATGAACAAAAAATCCTTTTGACAAAGTTTAAAGCTTAAAAATAAAATGTCAAATCTCTTCCTACTGCATACAAATATAAATACTTTATTTATTAATTATGTGCTAAATTAAAATAAATAAATAAAAAAAATACAGCGGATTTTTCGCACTTTGTATATCCATCGTATTGGTATGAAATGAGCTTTTTACACGAGAATAAACACGATGCAAATTTCGCAACTAAATGCTCGCAACATCATTCAAACAACTTTCCTTACAATCTCTCTTGGACATTCTGCGTTTGAAAATTGCTTGCCAGGAAACTCATGCGGAAAAGATTAAAAGATTAGCCACGCAGTTTCTCATCACACAAATTGCAAATGTTGATCTCTCTCCTATTCAGTGTCAGCCGTAAGAACTGTAGCATTCACTTAACTAAGAAAGATGGAGAGATCTTATTAAGAAACTTACAGAATTAAACGTTTCACCTAAGAAAATCATCTCGTTACCTAAGGCACCGGGGCGTTAAGAAGTGAAATACATGAGCTTCATACTTCTAATCTCAAATTTCGAGACAAGGTTCAATCAAGATTTTCAAGGTTCTACATCAATTACACTGGAGAACAAAAAAAACCGTTTCATTTGGCAAGGAAATTTTAACGGTTTTAGGGTATCTTGAGTCTGCTGATTTCAAAACTAATTTTACTTTTAAGTAATTAATGCTAGATTTTGAAATAATGTATTTTGTAAACATCTCAGTTGTATCTGCAGTAGGGTGGGCAGAAAAATAAAAACATAAACAAACTTATGTCGCTTTGCAGCGATTTAATATGATTGATATCTTCCGTTCCTACATGTGCCTTAAAAGTCCTAAAAAGTGTCTAAATTAGACTGTTTTTCATTAATTTTAAAATTTCTCTTGATTTATTATAGAATTAGGTACTCAATTTCTTAAGAGTAATTAATTTTATTTCATCTTACATAAATTGCTGTCAGAGATTCCTTTAAATATACGACAGGAAAAAATCCTAAAAATATGTGAAATTATTGCAATTTTTAGTTCCGAATCCACACTATAATCTTCATACATTATTTTATCGAGGAAATACAACATGTGAAAGCATATGCGTAGCAAAATGTTATCTAGGACTAAAAAATATCAAATTTAATTACTTTCTTTGCTTAATGTAACACCTGAAAAACTAAGCTTCGAAAGTATTAAATTATAAGTTCAGAACGTATGCCAAGAATAAAGAAAGTAACAGAAATTAATACAACTTTAAGAAAAGATTTCAGCTGCCAGAATATCAAATTAATGTGTCAAAGATATCATGGGAGGTGGGACACACATTTGGTGGCAGATTACTGCTAGAGACTCCAACGTGAAACTTCCATTGTACATAAAAGGAAATCATATAAAAGATTTTCCATGAATTAATTGATGACTAATAAGCCATGAACTTATCTAATTTTCATTTTATTGAATTTAATGTAATATCATCATGTATTTTTACCATAACATCTCGATTCACCTAATTTATTCGTTGAAATTTATTTCTTTATTTAATTCATTAATATTGTTTTGATGTTTATTCTTTAGCATATATTCGACACAGAGTTCATGTGAATTATGTATAGATTTATTTTCTGATTTATATATTGATTACTGTTTAGGATTAAGTTGATTTTATGCATTGATTTAATTTAAGTAATGATTTATATATGTGGCAGTTTCAATGTGATAGTAGTTCATACATATCACTATTAAAATTTAATTTTTTCTTTGTCTCAAAAATTGCAGCCTAGCTGAGGAAAAGGTTGACAGATTTGGAATCATAACCATGAATTTATTCTAAAATCTTTGGAATATCATTGGGAAAAAAATGAGTGTTATCGAAAAACTTTCTAAAGAATTCATCAGTAATAATTCCCAACATTCTTTTATTACTGCTACGGATGCTTCCAGGTCACTAATTGTTACTTCAGTTATCGGCGTTTCTCATCGATATTCATTCCTTTTACGGATCTAGTCAATTAATTCCATATTTGAGGGTGAAGTTTTTGCAATCTGCCAAGCAATTGGCGATCTTTGAATTCCCGAAAAAAATCGAACGATTTTGACCGTCAGTTTATCAGCTTATAAGCATGATATATGTTTCCATAAAATCCCCAAAGTTTACCCACAGATTGTACGATGAAATCATAAAATCAAGATTAGGGCAAAGATGAATTAAAAAATAAATCATACTCATTTGGAACCCAAGTTACACATTATTTTTTTGGAATGAAAAAACGGACCTTTTTGTAAAATGAGCAACGGATTCAACTCCTTACTTAGATTGGATTGCAGCGAAAGATATCATCTCAATATATGCACAAAAAATATCCTATCAAAACCCGATTGAAGCATTCAGAAGTAGAAAATATCGCGAATCTTTGGGGATATGCCATCAATTATCGCTCTGTCGCCATGGTTGAAAGATAGAGGAGAAGACATCGCTACTTAAGCGACAACTCTTTTACGTAAATTTAGTTTATAGACTAACCCATTATTCTATATATGCAATTAAGGCAACGATGCTGAAAACAATCTCCTGAACTGAGACCAAAATAAAACTAACAGAGTGAATCTCTGAGAAAAACTTCATTCTTCTTCAAGCATCTCTGCATTACTAAAACTTCTCTGAAGCATCACTATTAATCCAAAGCATTTACGAGACTTTCTTCAGGCCCTGAAATATTTCAATATACTGCGACTGTTTGGAAGTAGGGGAAGACATCTTATGATGCTACAATTCCCATGGACAACCATTTCAAATCGTTAACTAATGATATCAAATATTTAGATTAATTCCGATTAAAACTATCTTCTAATCAAACTTAAAGAGAACGAAATTATAAGGAAAAATAAAATAACAATAAATTTATCAATTTGATATCACTGAATGTATTCATTTCAAAATAAAATCAATTTGAAACATAACGATAGTCCAATACAGTTTTTTTAAGCAACTAAAATTTTAAGATAATAAAACATTACAAATTTGCTTCATAAGGGAAAAAATCGTTAGAAACCTAATATTTGTAGCTTAAGGTTGTTTCCGGATTCCAAAGAATTAAGGAACTTTCAATAATTCCTATAGAAGCATTTCATAGTGAAATTAATAAAAGGCCATTGCTTGTAGAAGACATTTATTACTAACTTGTAATGAACAGAAGAGCACAGACATCAGAAAGATACTCCAAGAGAATTTTCTTCTTAATTCGTCGGAAACGAGAATAATTTTTTACAGAATTTCTCAATATGGCGTAGATAAAGAGCTTTCCTAGAATAAATCTTATAAATAATGATTTTGGACGTTGTTTAGATTGCGAAAAAAGCATTGTTTAAAACCTTATCTATAAAATGATTTGGAACAATAGACTCCACTTCTAACAAAGCAATGTTTTATGGTAATTAATAATTTAGTTTTCAATAGTGCTTTCAATTGTTAAAGTTATATTTGTACTCTTTCCTGTTACAGGAATTGATAGAATAGACTAATTTTAGAAAATCGAAGCTATGTATAAGAAAATTTTCTTAGACACGCGGAAAAAAGTTGACAAGCTTCTAAATTCTATTTCAGTTAAAATAATGATGTTGTTTTGTCTAAAAATAGAGTTTATCCAAATCGGCACAAATTCCGCCATTATATGAAGCAGTTTAAACCTGTGGCCATATAAAAGTACAAAAATGAATCGAATTGATTCTTTGCAGTTATTTTGTTTGCGGAATGCCTTTTGCTTGAGACAATTATTATTAATAAACATTGGATTATTGGGAATTCGGTGAGCAAATCTTCTAAAAAATTAATGTAAAAGAATTCATATTTTCGCGTTCAGATGTAATATATCAGTAAAATTTCATTTAAGGGGAAATTTAGAAAAATCTAGGCTGATAATTACAGGAAAAACATATTCACATACATTGCCAAACATTTAAACTAAAAGTCTTTTTATCCTAAAACATTAATTTTGCTAGAAAATGCTAAGTTATACTGACAATATTGGATATATATATAGATCACGTACATTTTTTAAAAAAATAGACTTTCAATACTTAACATAATTCGGGATTTTATCTTTTCATTACATTAACCTTGAATTCTGTGTTTTCTTGCTTAAAAAACTATTGCTAAGATTTGGGGAACTATCACTAAGTTTTAGCAGCTTTTGTCCGCGGTTCGGTTAAATTATCCAGTATTATATAAAACAGAGAATCACTTAAAATTTTTGAATTTGCGACCTCATATATATTACACCAAAGTTTACAGGTTATCGCTTGTAAAAGTCCAGTTTGGCAAAAATTTGGCGATGATACTGTGTTTTCGAATCCATTTGAGTTGCTACTGTCTATATATATATTTGGAATCGTTAAAATTCTATTTTGTAATACCAAAAATTAAACTGAAATTCAGAATATATACACATATGATGGCAATTACCGTTATCTATCACCTTAGAAAACTTTCACGAAAATGGAAATAATATTGACCGTTCTTAACTAGCTATAGTACCTGACTCTGAAATTTTTTTTACTTACGAAGGTTTTAGAAATCTTTTATGATGGATTCTCTTTTAGTATCAAGATCGTTCAACTGAAATAAAATGATAAAATATTTCAATTGCTTTCTGAAATGTCTTAAGGGAACTTTCTTTTCAATGCTTAATCTATTAAATTCAGAACCAGAAATGACGAAAAACAATAATCTGCCTCTGATTGCTTAGATGGCAATAATATTCTTTTTACTATTGAAATGTTTGTGTGTTGATCCGAACAAACACGAAACAGATAATTTCTGAAAATATTTATTGTTTAATTCATTTTAAATTGCACTATTGTTGTGTAGGTTCATTGTTTCAATTTTCAGAAATGCTGAATTCGAAATTACTCTCAATAAATGTGCCAATTTATGTAATCTTATTTTTTATGCATGTATTTAAAGGATAGGTTGGATACATAAAAGATAGGTTCAAATAACGACTAGACGTAAACATCTGAGCAGCGACTTGGAAATTGAGAATATAGTAGTATTTTCGAAACAAATTCAAGTTTAGAATGAAAGTAAAGCATTAAATGAGGGGATTAACTAAATCATGAAATACTTAGTTTTCCTCATGAAAAGAACAGACAGAAAATGTAAAATTAATTAAATACCAAATTACAACTTACTTATGAATACAGATAATCGTTTTATTGCGTGTATCATCAAAATGTAAAATTCAGATATTTCGTAAAATATTTAGCTATTTCACGAAAAAAGAAAATCGAAGTTAGTTGAAGTTTGCATAAAATTGCAGATTCTCTCTCTGCATCTCCACTAGTTACTGCTAAATTTGGCTATGATTCACAATTACTTTGTAGAATAAAATTCATTCTTTTTAATTGTAAGCAATTAATTGGTTTTGTTTTTCGCATCAAGCTTATTTGGTAAAAAATTTAACAGATATTCAGGATCAGCCGAAAAAGTCCCAATTTTTTACTATTTGCTCCGGATTCATCCCGATTTTTAATTATTAGTGAGTAGCTAATATTAATCAAAGGAAGTGTTTTACCTCCTACTTTCTCTTAAATTGAAACCATGTGTCGCATTTCGTGTTTCATAGTACATACAGTTACTAGTTACATAGTGCATACATCTAGTTACATAGTACATAGTTTCGTGTTTCATAGTATACACATAATATTACAATGTACGCGTAAGTCGGATTAGAGTAAGTAGGAGGTCTAACTTGGCATATAAAGACACGCAAATTTTAATTAGTCGGTTGCATTAGCTAGACAAACAGATGTTGGGAGGGTAGTATATAATGAAGAATGCAGTTTTTAAATATATTCATAGACTGAAGCAGGTATTAAAACAAAAATGTTGCACAAAACAGGTATATTTCTGTGTTGATGACTCTATAAAATCGGGCGAATCAATTTTTCTGCCCTGATGTAAATTTCCTCTTAGCAAATTAACGTAATTTTTTTATTTCCTGTGTTACAGCTGGAATACCTTTCTTTATAAAGTCTATTTTCTAAAAATGTTTAACTATTTTCAATTGAATCGAGAATTTAAGTGATACTTGCAATTATCTTTTGTATTTCTTATGGATCTATGTCTGAGGTGTCAGCTTCTGTAATAGAGATTTGCTCACGCATCCTTGAAAGCTCATTGACTCTCAGCTCAATAAGATTGAAAACTCCATCAATTACATATGAGACTTGATCAGGTTCTAGCATTGTTCCCGTTTCACTTTTGGCAATGAACGGATAAATGTTCTTTTCATATCTGTTATGGGTTTTATTCAGAATTTTGCATTTGTATTGTATTCTGAATAACCCCAAGGAAAAAATTTGCGATTCCTCAAATTTGAATTTGCGAAAGTATTATTTTACGGTGTATAACACCGTAAAATAATACTTTCGCTAATATAGAATACTGAATATTTTAAAAAACAAGACTTTTGGGTATCTTCTTTCTATACAGATTGTGTCCCACATTTCACGCACATCTACAATATTATTAACGAGACCACATTTCAAATTTCATTTGTATAAGTTTTAGCGATTTTGAGTTACCGCGTTCACACACTCTTAAATATACAGAAAAAAAGACAGTCAATACTTTGAAGTATTGAGTCTGAAATTTGATAGAGAACTACAATTCTGATGAAAATTTCATAATGTCTCAATTCACACATCTAACGATTTGCGTTTTTGAGTTACGGTCTTCACATGGATGTAGACGGACAAACATACTTTTTATTAACAGATATATCTGCAAATTTAGTGAAAAGACCACATACAAAATTTCATGAGCGAATGTCATTGCGGCTTTGATCTTTCATGTTCAGAGACAAACAAACAGAAGAACATAAATTCAAAAATGTGTTTTTTAGATTTAGGTTACGTTTAAAACATGGAGATTTATCAAAATGTTGAGGTGAAGTTTCTTTATGATTACATCTCTTTGTATACTTCGTATAAATTCTATTGTCTTGGCGAGGTCCCAATCTTTGCGAAGCTTAAATGCTGGCGCAATTCTGTTAGAGTTATCATTAGTACTAAGATTTGGTAATGGGAATTAAGCTAAGATTCCGCGAATTACCTCTGAGATTTTCCAGGTTTTTGTCTGAAGTCCTGATAACTATAAAGTACAAAAAATTCTTTTTACGTATGAATATAAGCAATGCATTTGATAATCATATTCTAAAAGAAAATACTCAATTTCAGGTGATATTCCAACTTTCTGATATCCGTTGCATCAATATGAAATGATCTATTCACAGGTGAATAAACGAGATATAAATAAAATCATGACGAGGTTTGCTTTGACGCACTCTAAATGAAGCTACCTTCTAACCCATGTTAACCCTGCTACCAACATGATAACAATTCATCAAGTGTCTTGAAGGAAATTAAATTTTCATGTAAGTAAATATTGCAAATTACCTTGATTAGGAAATAAAGCGTTAAAAACCTATGAAGGTTGCAGAGAATTTTTGGATATTGAAGAATTAAGGTTCGTTTAATAATTCTAAACGAAGTGTTTCATAGTAAATTTACGAAATGTTCAGTGTTTGCAGACGATATTAGTTACTAACCTGTACTGAAAAGAAGTCTGCAAACTTCAAAGTATGACTTGATTTCGTCAGGAACAAAAACAACATTCCACAGATCTTTTCAAGTTGGAAGAGAAAAGATGTCTTCTTCGGAAAACTCTCAGCAATAATAATTTTGGACATTGTTTTAGATTATGTAAAAAAGCCTTGTTTAAAACTATATCTCTAAAATGATATATAACAGTATATATTCCATAGTCAATAATATCATCGTTTGTTCTTGCTAATTTCTCTTTTAGACAATATTTTTATTGTTAAAGCTATTTTTGTATTCCATTCTGAAACCGCTGTAGATGGAATAACCTAATTTGAGAAAGTTGAAGCAATCTATTAAATAGGAAATTTTTATAAAAATGCCGAAAAACTATACTATTGGCAAAATTCCGTTTCCTAATTTATATAAAAAAAGAAGGAAAAAAAGACTGGCTTTTACATGCAAATAGAGTTTGATTCACTTAGATATTAGTACATATTTTCTAATATAAAACAAACCTGGTTAACTGGAGTAGGGGGGGGGCGAGCCTTTTCGGATAACGATTTTTTCGGTTAAGTCATGAACATCTATTACTATTTTCCATCTAATTACAGTGTTCAATTCTGAAATGTTATGAGTGTAAAACGAATTCAAAACTCTCTTTGTGGGCTATATGTATGTTCTTTATTCAAGTTAACTCTCCATCGAGCACCGGCAAGTTCGGGGACAGGTAAATAATTTCGTAATTAATATTATTAATGCCCATTAATATTAATATCAGCGTTGTGAAAGAAATAACTGACCTTCTTAGAGAGGCTTCAAAGGGAAAAAAAAATGGGGATATTATTGCAAAAAAGTATCGATTTCGAGCTTTTTTCCGTGCAGTACAGTACGTGGTTTTTGGATTTGAGATTTCAAAGCATTTCGGATAACCTGGGTGTTATAGTGTATAAGTAGGAAAGAATATCCGAAACAGTGGTCGTATAAAATTACAAATAGAAATCGAAAATCTTTTTTCTATACCTTTAACTTAATACCTTTTTAATATAAAACTATTTTAAAGAAACATTCGTGTATCAAAATATCCCGTTTTGCTTTATGAGAACAGATGTCTAAGCTTCATTAATTTACTAAGCAATTTTAAGAATAAATCTAATGAAAGGGATTATATCAAATATCCCGAGGAGATAAGAAATGTTTATCTCTAGTCTATAGAATAATACTCATATAGCTATATGCTTTTATGGTTCTGAAGAATTGTAAAAGCCTTTGTTAAGTATAAAGAGCAAAGTTATGAAGCGAGGCGAAAAAGAACTTGAGAGTTAAAATTAGAATAAACTAAACATAACAATAATTTTCGCAGAGAAAGCGTCTTAAGGTACTTTCAAACTCGGCTAAGCTTCAAGGATAATATACTAACAAAAATATAATTACCTCTTTAGTAAATATTAGTACTTTATGTAGCTTGAAAAGTTTCCTCTTTTATGTGCAAGAAACTCTAGTTATGATAGAAAAAAAATTAGATTGTTGAAAAAACTGTAGTAATTTCTATGCTTGAAAAACTTCAAACAAAATTTATTTTTACCACTTACATGGAAAAAAGGATTAGTTGATCAATGGAAAGACATAAAAAAATTTAACATTTTAACCACAGAAAAACTTTTTATACATGTGTATGATAATTTTTTGATGGAATCTTTTGAAGTTCGGTCTTCTACAGTTTATTGAGGCTAAACAATTTTAAGGTATTTTTCCTTGCATTTGAGGTTGTATTATCTAACGAATGCGACTCTTAAAGAATAAGTATATTGAATTATAATATTTAAATTACTTAATTTTAACTGCATCATAAGGTTTAAAGATTAAGCACAGACTAGAATGAATCTCCGATTTGTATCAAAAATTATTTTTATGCTCAAGTCGAATTTAGATTCAATAACGGCAATAAGAGAACCGTTGAAAGCACCAGATTCAAATAAAATAGGATGAACACTAGATTGGTTTTAGGAGGCTAATTTTCACATGTTTTTAAAGGAGAAAAGTAGAAAATGGATATTAAATATTTTAACAGGAAAGTATGCTAGAAAGTTATGTTAAGTAGGAAATTCAACAAAGGCATACAGTAGTTTGCAGGTACCATGTGATTTAATGGCAGGGTCGGATTATCAAATAGCAAAAACTTTGGGGGACCCAAGATGTAGATATTTTTGCAGAAATTTCAAATTAATTAAATTTTGAGTTTTCATTTATTTTGCAAAATAAAATCCAGAAGATTTAAATTTTGGAACATTATTCTAATAATTTTTCTTATTAATTATTTTTTTGAAAGTTTTATATTATGTTGTTTTATAATTCTAAAAAAGTATGTTGCATTATAATTTTTAAAAAACATCCTTTCCTAAAATTAAATAACATTTAAATTGTGTTAAAAAACTTTGTAATATTTTAAATACTTTGTATAAAATAACATTTAAATTTTAATTATGCATTTTTTATCCGCGGTATACTAAAACCAACTCTTTTAAAAGTTATCGCTAATTAAATGTTTTGTTATTGAAAATTTGGTACGCAAAACTGCTTGCAAAGATATTTAATAAAAATCGAAAAAGAAAAAATGTTTTGGGCAGTTAGGAAGGGGAAAAGTGTGTTCTAAGACTTGCATTGTCTAAGGGACCCTAGAGGGCTTAATACGAACCTTCTTAATGGGTACTTGAAAGTGGGTGTAATTTAAAATTGAATATGAAAGCACTACTATCACAATTTCAAATATAATATTTTGTAAAAATATTATTCACATTATAAAGATTTCATCTATTTTACAGGTTTGGCAAAGCTCTGAACTACACGAATGGCTTCAAACTTTGCAATTCAGCTGTTGCTACCTAATCTGCAATGTTACAAGATTTATATTACATAAGATTTCATAATTCATTATTAATATATTACTGAATATTATAAACAATTTTTCATCAAACAATTACATCATTTATTCTAATTCTTTAATTCTAAGAATAAATATTCTAATTCTTTCTTTATATCTTCTTGTAGTGTTCTTGATTTTTTATCTTAGAAAACAATCTGCTCAGCAGAGGCAAAATCTTCAGTATATATATATTTTCTCCTGTCGGCACAACTTGCAGCTGCTTTCAGAAGAACATCTGATTTGTTCTCGATTAAAATTGAAAATTTAACTTACTTAAAAATCTAGGTAATCTCTTGTTTAGTTCTGAAAATATTAAAATACAGAATTGTCATCGAGAACCCACAACTGTGCAAAATTTCAGAACTCTAACCCATCAGAAAGTGAGTGAAAAATCTATAAAAAAATTCCCGTTTTGCAAATATGAAACATGTTAAGTTAAAGAAAAGTGTGTAAAAATCCAAATTCAGTGAATATTTAAAATAAGCGGGAAATAAATGAAACATTCATGGTATCATATGCAATTAGAGAAGGGAAAACTGATATATGATTTGATGATGAATATAAAATAGTGAAATGAGCGGACATTAGATATAAAAATTAAAAAATTTGAAGATCGAAGTAAGTTTTTTAAAAGTGTTAAATATTTTGCTTCACTTATAATTCGAAACAAGCAAGAATTTTCTACACTTTTTTTTAAAAATAAAAAAGGCATGAAGAAATTAATTATCATATATCTTCTGTAGTAATGTTTAATATACATATTTAAGATAGCATTTAGTCACATGCACATAAAAAGGATTAGGTTGAAATAAAACGGAAATTTTATTTAATTATTAGGAACGGAAAAGACTATAATTAAAATTTATAAGATAACATGTAATAATTAAATAGGAGTCTATTATAGATAAATAAAAATAAAATCATATAATTTAAAATAAAATCATACTAAATACTTCTCGTACATTTACAAAAATTCACAAAATGTAAGCTCATCAATACATCCACGGGTAGTTAAAAGAAAATCCATAATGCGATACTTACAATTTATATATTTGGTTGTTCAGTAATATAATATTTTGGCGGCGGGATAGAACTGAGGACCTTTCGGTTCCGAACCACTAGACAAAAGGAATTCCCAATGTCCGGAGGCGGATATTGGCTAATATACATCACAGTAAGATGGCGTAGCACAGTGCGCCACAGAGCAACCCTCAGCTTGATTGATATTATCTGAATATCAAGGAAGCGATGTGCTGCGTGCATATGCGCAGATTGTTGCCCAGATTGGTGGTGTGCAGGCACGTGCAGACTTTGTGCTATGAAATGGTCATAGACTTTGCGTGCTGTGAAATGCGTCACAGGCTTTGTGCTATGAAATATGTCATAGACTTTGTGCTGTGAAATGTGTCACAGGCTTTGAATTGGGAGAGCTGCGTTGCTGTAGGAATTGTCGTGCTGCCATCTAGTGAATATAGCAGAAGATGGAATTGACCTCATATTTGGTGCTGCCATCTATTAGTGGGTCTGAAAGTTGTTGTTGCGTGTTCTTTGTCCGCGAGTCACCACTTTGGCGGCGGAATAGAAACGGGGACCTTTCGGTTCCGAGCCGAAAATCCTAACCACTAGACAAAAGGAATTCCCAATGTCCGGAGGCGGATATTGGCTAATATACATCACAGTAAGATGGCGTAGCACAGTGCGCCACAATATAATTAATATAGAAGAAAACGAAGTTCTTTACTGAAAAAGAATTCTTAATACAGTTTTTTT
>BGPR01001579.1:60229-117173 GCA_013235015.1 Araneus ventricosus
GCTTTTATCGTAATTAGTTTTCATACATGTACGAAGGATTTTCATAAAAATTATTGTTATTTTTCTTCTTTTAAGTTGAAGATCCAGACGAAATAAAGTTAATAACTGAGCAGAAGCAGAAGGCCAAATTTGAAAAATACCGAGAAATGCCTTTTTTGACCTCCTTGATTGTTTTCCTGATATACGTTTGCATTAATTAGCTTTTTTCTCAGAAATAATTACTCAAAACATCACTTCTCACGAAGAAGACAAATATAATGAAAATTTAAAACATCAGTTGTTCCGAATAAAATTTCTGAGAAAGTCAATCATAAAATGCGAATTTTTATAATCACGATAAAATATACTCATTTTGTATTTTCCTTATAATTTGTAGTGACAATAATCTTGACAGAGTTTTTTTCCTATCCTTAAAAGATGAATAAAAGATGTACAGAAACAAGAGATTTAAATTGGACGTAGAAAGTCACTAATAACCTAAGACAGAAGGGAAAGTCAAGATTCTGGAAACTGAAATCACAAATACTTATTTTTATTGTTGTTTGATAAGCCTTAAAGTATTAAAAAGAAATTGTATTTTCATTTCAAATATTCCTAGAAGTGCATAGTTATTAGTTTCTTAGCATTTTCTGTACTACCTTCCGAAATTATAACCCAGAATCCACATTCATATTCAATGGATTTCTTTATAGTTTAACTTTTGATCTGGCGCAATACAAATACCAACACGACCGGGCGCAATACAAATGCTAACACGATCGGGCGCGATACAAATTCTAACACGATCGGGCGCTATACAAATGATAACACGATCGGACGCGATACAAATGCTAACACGATCGGGAGCAACTCATCTGTGAGATTAGAAGCTAAATTCTTGCTTAGGTTCAAGGAAAAGCTTATGAAACTGAACTATTCTGTCACACAAAGCTATATTTGCGTGTTAGATAATTTTTTTGTATTTACTTATAATTTCAACAAGCAAAATGTCCAGGAATTCAGTAGGGAGTTGACTTTTGTTTTCCGTAAGGTCTCTTAGCAATGACAACTGTTGTCGTTGAGAGCCTGAAATCATTCGACATTTTTGAAACATTATATTGGAAATAACGAACAATATCACTGAATTAGGAGCTGGGACACAGGTATAGTTACTTTTGAGGTATATGAAAAGAAAAATTGACAAAAATTTGGGAACTCATCTACCAGATTAACGTGCCCTCACGTACATCAAAACACCACTAGAGAAGTAACTACGATACCATAGTGTGAGTGTTGAGGAGCTAGGAAGCTACTAGAATTCCCACATCTTCCTCGGTAAAATCCGCACTTGGTCACAAAAAATTATGGAAGCTTCATCTTACAGTTTAGATGTCTCCGATGGGAGGTTAATCAAAATAAAATTATGTTTTTTCATTATTTATGTAAAATATTAATTAATAATTTATTGAATTACTGTGCATTTTATTATTAATTACCTAATTTGAAAGATTATGGTATTTAAAATTATGTGTATCATAATGTGGGTTTTCTTTTAAATTTTACTAATTAAAAAAGCTAATTCATATAAAAATTGTGATTTTTTTTATAATTTTTATAAAAGAAAATAAAATTCTAAACAGAATGATGGCATGTTTTTGTGTATCAGACTGAAATCAAATGCGCCTTTCAGAATATTACTTTAATGCACTACAGTCTATAGTGCATTAAAGTAATAGTGAAGTCTAGAAAGCTGTTTTTAATTGATTTTTAAAAGTGATCACGCGTTTTCCTTCTTAAAATTTTCTGATTGATTTATAATTTGGTAAATAATTAAATTTTAATCTATAATTCCCTAAGGATGCTAACTGTTCATAAATTTTCGTAATAGTTAACAGCCTTCGTATTTGAATATGCGTCGAATGTAATAACATTTATAAGCCTCTAAAAGGAATACTCGGCATTTATTAGTTCAATGTTGTATACATTAAATAAATACCTTCAGTGTAGAAATTTTTAGGGAATCTTTTACTAAATATCTCTTGATTTAAAAAAAATGCGCATGTCGACCACAGATAGAATGTTATTTTGCCATTTAACCTTTTGAGTAGCAGACGACCCTATTGTGTTCCTTACGTTCAATGCTTAAAAATAGCAACGCTCGATTAGTAGAGTAGTTTAGAGAGTTTTTGGATTTTGTTTATGATTATCTTTTTTCTTAATGTTCAATAACATTGCAAGAGACTGAAATTTTTGCCATCAGAAGCCTCTTACTTTTTTTCAAAAATAGCAAAAAATTTAACGAAGAATGAATGAATGTCACATATTAAATTAATCCGATTTTATTACAAATAATTAAACAAATTACAATATGATGGAGACATTGTAACTGTAAATTCAACAGTTTTGATTTATCTTTAGAATGTTTTTTTATTTTTTTGTTAAGAATTTACAAAGACTAAAGCTTTTGACTGAAACAAAGCAAATAATAAAAATGACTAAAAATTTGTTATTGAATGTACAGTCGAGTCCCGATAATCCGAGTTGATCGGGACCGACACCAACTCGGATTACTGAAAACTCGGATTATGCGGACTAAATAATAAAATCGCAGAGAAAAATTCAGTTTTATATATGGGCGTATAACTGAAAAATAGAGAGGTCAAATGGCGAAAAAATAACGAGCACACAGATTTGTAAATATAAAAATATATTTTAAATAACATCACACTTACTTGATTTAATGTTTTAAAAATGAATTTAAAGTTGTTTTTGAGCAGAAAGTCTCTTTCTTGCTGCGTTGTCTCGCAAGCTTTTCGAAAATAAAACGTTATGTGGTAAAGAATCTGGTTGCTGCTCAATATAGCGAAGGGCAACATCTAACGCTGCCTTGCCTTCTGCGTGCGAAATTATCCTCTCTGTATTTTGTCTTCTCAATTTTTTATTACTTTTTTTTAGCTACTTCGGATTAAGCGGAGCTCGGATTAACAGGAATCGGATTAGCGGGACTCTACTGGGTTTAAATGACATTACTAAATATGCTCCTCTCTAATTTTGTGTAGGGAGTAGCACAATATTTTGTGTTGCAGTTCCTCAAAGAGAAGCCACAAACGTTCTTGAGTTTTTGAGTAACAGATTGTATCAAAATTTGTGGCTCAGACAAAAAAAAGTTGCGCGTTTTTGTAAAGATTAAGATATTTTGGAGAGAAATGATGAATTCTCTATGAATCTTATATGAATTGAGAATGTTTTGCACAATATTCCAGCGATAAATTTTATTCATATCAGTTTTTAAATTTTACTTAATATCATTAACAATTAACATCTGCTCTTAAAAATCATTTTATTTAATTTTTGATCTCATTATCATTTAAATGCACATCTTATAAAATTAATGGCTTCCCATATTATTATTCGTAAAAGATTTAAATTCCAGAAAAATAAGCGAAGTTAAAATTCTTAAGTATTTTTATCAGTTAGAATTTATGCTCATTTCATAATAGATATTTACTTCAAAGAAATTTTGATATAAATATCTTAAACTCCTTGATTTGTTCATCCGTAATAAAGTTATTTTTTTCAAACATCACGCTCCCTAATATTATTTTTTGAGACTTGTTCCATTTCGCGTAATCCTATATTTTTTCTGTAATGAAAAGATGAGCAAACTACATGTATGAAATGCTTTTTAAAAACACAATATAAATTTAGTGAAAACCTTTATACCTTATTGGTCTTATTTTTTCCGATATCGCCCGATGTTTAATATCAAAGAGGTAATTTTTTGTTCTTGAACCTGTGCTAATACGAATATCTACTTAAGAGAGTTTTACTAACTTGTTATAATTTTTTTGAAGCTTAAGAGAGCTTAAAGCTATCGAGACGCTTTCCCAGAGGAATTTTAAGCTATACTTAGTTCATTTAAAGTTTACTTGTAGTACTTCTATTGAAATAAGGGTGAATTTCATTTTTTTTGTCTCGCAGACGGAAAACTCTTCAGAACTTCGAATATTGCTAAAAAAGGGTTTCTATAATATATTAAAGCCTTTAAAGTGAGATTACTAGAAATGAAACAAACACTGGAAAAAAATTACAGTGAAAGTTTTAATTCACCTTATTTCTTATTGAATAGAACGCGAAAAAGGAATTTATTATATAATTTTTTCAAAGTAAGAACCTTCAGAGGTAACACAATAACGTATTCCGATCAAAAAGTTGTTAGATACAGATTCAAGTGTTTTTTTAATACTATAAATTGAGTCAGTTCTTGCCTTTTTTGAGGCTAATAAGAATTTCTGGCTTCTTCTTAAAAACCAAATCTTTCATATGTTCGCAAATGCCTTTTCATATGTACATTCAACTGCATGAAAATTACTTAGTCGGAAAAATGTGAAAAAGAATTAATTAAATACACACTGTAGAGGGACGAGACTCATGTTTATATGGAATGCCGCTGTTGAAGAATTAATTCAATTTCAGCAACCATTTTTATTAGATGGCTGAGTTCCACGACACAGTAGATTAAAAGGTACAAGACGCAAGACAGAGAACAACAACACAAGACAAGTACACAGAAGAAGAAGAGAGAGAGGCATCATGGGAAAAACCCGGATGGCTCTAGCAGCGCCACCTACCATGAAAAGGAGAAGGCAGTGAATTGTAACCGCTGCAACACTAAAATAAGACAAAACGATATACTCAGCTATATTAGGCTTTATTTCGTAATAATATTCCGCAGTTAAAGGTTACAATAAATTCATCTGTCTATACAACCAAATATTTAAAATGGATTCGGGTCTGCTGATGCGCTCAATTACACCAAGAAAGTCATAATTATTAGAATTAACTAAACAATTCCATGTAGAATCAGGAACTACACCAAGCTTTGAATCAAATAAAGAATCAATAAAGATTTAAGTATGTATGAGTCTCAAATATTAAATTTTGCATTTGAACAGTAAAGAAAGTAATATCGAAAATCTATTTATTTTTTGCATACCAAAAATACAATTTAAGCAATGTTTCAAATGTTATTGAAATATTTATTATGCGATTTAATATCATAACTTAACGTTTATATAATTATTAATAAAAAAATTCCTGTGAACTGCTATAATATAGAGCAAATGTTTTGATAATGAATTACTGGCAAATTATAAGGAATCGAGAATCTGAAAGTAATAACCTTGAAAAAAATGTTATATCTGCAAAGGTTGCTTTGATTGTGAATCAAAATGAAACATTTAACTTTGATGCATTGAAATTCAAGATAATATAGACCATTTATTTATGTGGAACCAAGCAGCGGAAACAGACATGTGAGGATTACGAAAATCAAAATTTCAAAGAAATTAGGAAGATCTGTAACGTTTGGTTACAGATTCTTTCAGGAAGGAAATCTGTAAATATTTCGCTAAATCTTTAAAATGTATACAAACCGGAATAATTGTAAGAAAGTAATAGAAAAACTCCATTACACTGCTGATGAGATTAACACGATTAAATTCCTTGACACTCTATTTCAAAAATGAGCTGGTAGTAATATCTCATCTTCGTAATAATAAGATGGGAGACTCAGTACTGATTTCATCAAAATGCTTGTCCTATGCATATAACTGGTGGACATTTGGAAAGTAGAACACTCCCACTTTCCCTTTAATCCGAGGACGAACTGGAAAGTAATGAGACTGGTTCATCTTTCATCCACATCATTTGAGGATGATTTGGTATCTTCTTAATTCTTTAGACCCGACTCTTGAATGATTAAAATTTAACTACGAAAAGTAGCTTAATTTAATGTTGACATACTAAAAGAAGTATACTATGAGTTTAAGGTTTTTCACTTTTCTCGTTTCCTGGAAATCTCCTGAGACCATGTGCCCGAATTATGTAGTCGAATGGGACATTATGTCCCAATTAGATAATCGACTGGGACAATATGTCCAAATTATATAGTCGACTGGGACAATATGTCCCAATTATATAATCGACTGGGACAATATGTCCCAATTATATAATCGACTGGGGCAATATGTCCCAATTACATAGTCGTCTGGGACAATATGCCCCAATTATATAATCGACTGGGGCAATATGTCCCAATTACATAGTCGACTGGGAATATTCCTGTAAAACATCTGTAAACCTTTCTTTCCTGCCATAATATAAGCATGCCAGGGTAGCAACTTTACAGCTTCGTAACAATAACCTCTTAGTAATTTGATCACTGGTGGAATATATTATCCCACTGTTCAATACACGTGGGACAATATATATCCCACAAAAAGAGTTCATTCATAATTTCTTAAATCTCATATTAAAAAGGCTAAATTATTACTAAATAAAAATAATAAGAACTATTTTAAAATATGGCATAATTATCCGTACATTAAGTATTGTACAGTAGTACAGTACTTACTGTAAAATTAAAAAATAAATGTACCTATTGACACTTGAATAATGTGCGTCTCAAAAGCATAAGTCTGCCATTTGCAATCTGAGAATGAAAAATTCGAATTAAATTTTTAAAAAACCCGAAGTAAATCATAAATTCTCCATCCCTTTTTTAATTCAATTTTAATAATTCGAGAAATTAATAGGAAAACCGTTGAATTTTAAATTATCAATTAAAAGTTCAAGTCAACTAATAATTAAAAATTCAAGTCTATTAATAATTAAAAGTTCAACGGTTTTCCTAGGAATTCCTAGAATTATGAAAATTGAATTAAAAAGGGGACCAAGACTTTTTAATTTACTTTGGATTTTTTAAATTTAATTTGGGTTTTTCTCAGTAGATGAAGCTAGGTTCTCTGTCCCTTTCGGATCAGTTCCATTTGTTTCTACATATATTTAGGCGCCATTCTTTCGTTAACGTTAGTGTTATTATTCCCATGTTAGAAGGTAAGGTTTTCTGTATTTTCTTTCTTCTGCTTTTTTGTGTTAAAAAGTCATTTGTAGTATTTTGAGGAAAGCTTTTTCTTATTTCTTTCAATCTCCTGGATAATTCAGGTCACAGAGGAATCTTGTATTTTGACTTTGTTAGTCGATTCCTCTACAGAAAATTAACCCAATTCTGAAATTTAGAATCCCAGCGGAGAGTGACCTTTGAAAATGTTATCTGCCGGATTCTTCATCGTTTTATCAATTATTATTGTGTTTTTGTATCTATTACTGTCTTTTTTGTCCAGTGATAGGATTTTTATTTTGTTAGTTAATACTGCATTGTTGTCATTGCTTTCCTGGAAGCTGCTGCGTTTGCGAGTACCAGGTGCATTGTGTTCATTTTTATGTTTTCTGTTATTCTTGTTCTTTCTATTTTTGTTCATATTCTAGTATATTTATTTTTGTATTTTATAGGAAATTGTTGCATTTCGCGACGTTCCGTCTAATACAAAGCTCAATAGTTTTTTTGTACTTTTAATGTTAAATGAATCATCTTCTCCTTTATTGTGCATATTCTAGGATGTTTCTTTAATCATAATTTTATACCCTAATTCATTAAGAACACTGAAAACAAACATAAAAAAACTTATGTAAAAGTGGAATTTATTTACTAATGGGGAATGAAGTCCAATATCCGGGATGTACATGTTCATTAGGGTCCAAAGGGTTAAATTTCATTCCATAACTTCAGCACGGGAAGTATGTCATTTTCCTATATGCACATTTAGTATGATTAAGCACAAGCTAATTACTTTTGAAAGGGAAAAAACATAGCAGGATAAAAGAAAAGGAGGAAAAATGAGGAATTTCGTAAAATGTAGTTGTGTGTGTGTGTGTGTGTGTGTGTGTGATATATTGCGCACGGTATCTGTAAATGGATCCGAGGACTTAAAAGTAAAGATTGTTAAAAAGTTCTTATGCAAAGAAACGAACTTCAAATCAGCTGGAAATAAATAAAAGTGGATTAGAAGTGCAGAAAGTTTTTTAAAAACGTTGTTGCCAGGTGTCATTTGAGATTATGTATGATGGATATTTCGTATGAACGAAGACGAAGGCATTACTCAATTATATTATTTATTAATAACGGTATCAATCGCACAGAACACAGGAACTGATGCCTTTAATTTAAAAAGCAGGAGTGGCATTAGAGTCTCCCCAACAGAGGGGGCACGACCTGCTGTAAAAGGGGAGAGGTGTAAAGATGACCCTCTCAATTTTTCGTCAGATCTTTATTTATATGCTAGTTAAATAACACGTTGCGTGAACGCGCTACAAAAATTTGCCCCGACGCACAGTGGTGAAATATGCGAAAAAGCTGGCCAAAAACGGTTTTAAAAAACCTAGTTGTAAAGCAGTAAAACTTAATTACATTGATAGTTAATATATTGCGCTACTTTTGTGTACTTTTTGACACATTAACGACATGCAAGTTTCTATGGTCCTTCGGTAAATCTCTGATTTTTTTTCAAAGCTGCAAGTATTTCTAGATTCGTATCAAAGTTTTCTATATTTTTTTTCTGTTCGGTTTCATCTGGTGGTTTGTTTTCGATACGGAACTTAGTCAATAAGATACGTGCGAACTTTTTATTCCCTATTACTCGGAAACAAAAATACAATAAAAATCTCGTTTTTAAATTCGAAAGAATTTTTTATGTGTCCTAATAGAATCATTGGAGAAAAAAGTGTAGGATTCCAAAGAATTCTGGCATTATAAATAATTTTAAATAAAGCTTATATTAGTAGCTCTCTATTTAAAACAATTTTTCGTGCTACTTTTTCATACTTTAATTTTTTATTTGTTGTTTTATGGCATTAGTAAATATACAAATTTTTCTACGTATGTGCTTTTAAAGAAAACTTCGGTTGCATCACGATCAATTATTCGTCGAGAATTGATACATTTTATAAAAATAATTCTTTTAAGAACAAAACTGTTAGGAGAAAAACATTTTCTTTCTAAATTTTGCGTGGGTTTCTACGCTTGCACCGAAATTCTAAACTTCGAAAAAAGAAAATGATCGAAGCTAATTTCTGATTACCAATTAAGTTGAAAAAACCGTGTTTTTTTAAACATGCATCCTTAAAATCTGCCATTAAAAGCTTTCCGAGACAGCAAAGAACGAATTATAGGCAGGGAAACTGAAGAATAGTAAGAGAGAGCAAGCGGAAGAAAGATACAGAAAAAGTCTAGTGCAAGCCGCTCAGATGAAATGGAGAACAAAGAGGCACACTGAAATGTCAAAAATATTGCTATTTGAGAGTCAAAAATAGATACAATATCGGAAGACAAGGCCTTACCACTGGTGATTCTTTGCAATCTGGCCTCCCGGACACCCCACTGGTTCAAAAGACAATCAATCCCAGCATTAAATCTTGAATGAGAATGTAACGTCCTAAAAAACATATTTTTCTACTTTTCAGTTTTTTTGCGTGTACTTTGTTCTTCAAAGTCTTGGAGATATGAAAATACTTATGTGCGTGGGTATATTATCCTTTGATGCAGTTACTTCCCGGCTTCTGTAATATCAGAAACGGGAATAGAGGGGAAAACAAGTCGAAGGGATTTAACCCTTCAAAAACCTGGCTCTCCGACATTGGGAAACCTTGCAAAATACACAGAAGTGTTTGAACTACTGAGTACCCATATGTTGCTAAGCAACAATAAAATACAGTGAATGCTTTTATTTTCGTGTTTACGCTCTCTTTCTTCTAAAAGAGAGAGTACTTAGATTCTAAAGGTCCTTTAAAGATAGACTTTGAAAGGATGAAACTTAATATATGTATCGCAATTGGAAATAATTCGTGATGTTTCTTTTCTCATGTAAGCAAAGTGTACGCAAGAATATGATGATAATTATTATTTTATGATGTGTTATAAAAAGGCCTTCTTTTCATTGTAATTCCGCTAGTGAGAATAGAGCTGAAAATACACACTGAAGTAATGGTGTTATGAAATGCATCGTCGACATTTTTACTCAAACGTGTAACAAGAGAGAAGTCTGATAATTTGAAATACAAAACAATTCAATTTTAATATCTACACATGTAAGGTTGCGTAAGTTGTTAATTATTTTAATGCTACAGAGATCGGAGAGGATTTTGTATTTGTATAAAAGGAAGATGTATCTGCTCTTGACTACGTTAAGATGCAGTGTTTGGCAACATCGCTTCATTTCTTCGTTCGCCTTTCATCTCTGGACTGTGCTAAAAGAGGAGTAATATAAAAACTTGTGCGCGTCATCTTTAGAACTCTCCTTTTAATCATCTGAGTAATGTCGACCCTTGATTTTGATTATTTACTTTAAAATTATTTCATGCCCTGTCTTTTGCCATGTTTTATTGAAGTTTCTTTTGTTTATAATATGCGTTCGTCATTCAGAGTCCTGCACAAGCTAGTTGGATACATAACAGCTGTGGAAAATAGCACCAATTAGATAATTTGATTAACGTTATTGTCTGATTGAAGAGTTGACTGCATTAAAAGATTTAACACAAGCTACTCCACAGTGGTAACCCAGGACGCTGGCTTCAGGACACCGGCGACTTTCATCTGCATTGATTCATCTGCACCTGTCCTGCAGTTTGCTGATATAGGTGTCATATTTTCGGACTATTGTAAGTTGTTTTGAAATAGGCGAGTAAAACAATTTTTTGCTGAACTTCTGACTAGTTATTATTCTGGATTCAAGATCAGACTGCTTACATTTCATCGATTTCCTTGTGCGTTAGCCATTTCTTTCGAATTTTCTTTTGCAAATTGGAATTTCCTTTTCTGATTTCGAAATTCCTGAGGAAAATGACGTTTTTCAGTCTGAATTAATTGGTGCGTGTTGCAATTTGTGCTCCTCCATTTTGGGAAATTAACCCTGATTTATATTTCATTCAACTTGAGTCTCAATTCGAGCTTTCCGGAATCGCTGTTGATGAAGCAAAATTCCATACAATAGTAGCAGCTTTGGGTGCAAAAGTTCTTTCGTTTGTTTTGGATATTCTTCGTTATCCGTCAAGATATAGCATGTATGACGCTCTTAAATCAAGGATTTTAACTCATTTTTCTCAATCTGAAATTTCTAAATTGCGGTTACTTCTCCAAGACTTGTAGTTGGGCGATAAGCAGCCATCTCAGTTGTTACAAGAGATGAGGAATTTGGCTGCAGGAAATGTTGTTGACGGTGTTTTGAAATCAATTCGGATGCAAAGACTTCCAGCGTCAATGCAACAAATCCTATAAATCTAAAATGATAAGTTAGACGGGTTGTCACTCATTGCTGATAAAGTCAATGAAGTTTCGCATTTTTATCGGATGGTAAACGCATTCTGTTGCTTCGGATCGTTCGGTAATTCAGTCTCTTAAGGATGAAATTGCGGATTTGCGTGCTGAGATCAAGCGGATGCCTCGCCCAAGATTCAGACAAACCAGCAGAAATAGGCGCGATAAAAATTCCCGGAGAAGAAACTCATCGCATACACGTAAAACGTATTCTAATCAGGTTTGTTGGTATCATCGTCGGTTTGCTGAAAAGGCTGTGAAATGCGTTAATCTCTATAATTTTCAGGAAAACTAAATGGCTTGTCTTTGTCGGCAGCAGCAGACGGAAGCCGTAATCACAGCCGCTCATTTGTTTATGAGAAAATTAACAAACTACAAAGTTTCCCAGGACATTGTTTTGTACGCTGCATGTGGTTCAACGATAAAATGTTACGGTACCAAGGCATTAAATCTCTGTCTTGGTTTGAGGAGAAAATTCTCCTGTACTTTTATAGTCGCTGATGTTTCGCATCCAATTCTTCGAAGTGATTTCTTAGAAAGGTTTGAACTATTGGTGGATATTAAAAACCGTCGTTTAATTGATAACCTCACGTATTTAAGTGCAAAAGGAATTACAGCACCTGATAATTCATTAGGATTGTCTCTTATTTCTAACTAGTCACCTTACCACACTGTTTTGAATAGGTATCGCGAACTTCTAACCCCAATGTCAAGTGACGTTAATGCATCACATAATATTGAGCATTGTATAGAAACACGAGGACTGCCAGTGTTTTCGAAGGTGAGACGTCTACATCCCGAGAAACTTTAGTTTTTAAAGCAAGAATTTCAAACACTAATGGAACAAGACATAATAAGACAATCTAAGAGTGCTTATGCCTGCCTATTCAATATGATAAAAAACGGGAATTGGAGAATTTGCGGAGAATTTCGTAAATTAAATGCATTAACGATTCCCAATCGCTATCCTCTTCCACACATGCAAGATTGTTCGCATGGTATAGCAGGTAAAACCATATTTACTAAAATTGACTTAGACAAAGCATATCACCAAATTCCAATCAAAACTTCTGACATTCCTAAAACCGCTGTTATAACACCAATAGGTTTGTTTGAATGCACAAGAATGACTTTTGGCTTAAGAAATGCAGCGCAATCTTTTCAAAGGTATATCGATCAAGTTTTGTTGGGTCTCGATTGTTATGCTTATCTTGATGACATTTTGGTAGCTTCAGAGGATGAAGAAAAACACAAAATAGATCTCGAAAGAGTTTTTCAAGGTTAAAGGATAACGGTCTTAAAATCAATCTCAACAGATGTGTATTTGATCAAGAAAAATTACAATTATTAGGTTTCAAAGTGTCATCTGGTGGTATTTCTCCTTTTACCAGAGTAAAATCTTTGAATGAAAAAAAATTCTAAAGGTCGAAGTTAAAAGTTAAAGGTTAAAAGTTTTAACCTCTTACTACAACAGTTGAAGAGTTGCGTAGGTTCTTTTCTATGCTAAATTTTTCCCACAGATTTCTGAAAAATACAGCAGGTACCCAGGCTTGTCTACACGATCTAATAAAATGCAAAATTAAAAAGTACAAAACTGTGATCACTTGAACTGTCGAGTATAGGGAAGCATTCCAGGTATGTAAGGAGTTCTTAGCAAGCGCTACAATGCTAGCTTAGCCTAAACATAACACTCCTCTATCACTTGTGTCTGATGCATTGGAGACTGCGAAGAGTGCAGTTTTGAAGGAGCATGTTGGAGGTAATACTGAAACCCTTGTTTTTCTAGGAAATTAAATTCTGCGGAACGCAAATATAGTGCTTTGAAGCTGTATATTCTGCGATTAGGGTTTTTCGGCTAATTTGTTGAGGTTCGTGATTTTGTGGTATTTATAGATCATAAACCACTCACATTCACTTCCCAACAAAATCATAAAAAAAATTCACCTAGACAAATTAGGCATCTGGAGTTCATAGGCAACTTTACTTCAGACCTTCGTTACTGTTAGATTGCAAAAATTGCATCTACATCATTTTTCGGTTTCATCAGTATTTTTATTTATTTAATTCTTCGCCACCAGAGTTTCTTTCGAATCTTGTGGCATCTCTGGCAACTTTTGAAATTTAAACGGTAATTTTTAACAGTTTTATTAAATATCTAAATTTTTCTTAATTAGTTACTTAGTAATCGACTTAAATATTATTTGTCTTAACTTTTTACGTCCTTTCATTTAATATTTCAAGTTAATTAAATTATAAATCAAATTTATTCAACCGGACTAATTACTCGCCATCTTGTTTCGCGGATGTATTTGTGCGTAAAAAGGCTTGAGCGTCTCCCTGACTGGAAGGATTCCTTTGTGTGATTTGAATGAGTATGGCTTGTCCGTACCAAGGTCCTTTTAAAGTAATTCATTGAAAGGAAAGTTTTTTCACCATCAACATTAATGGTCTTCAAGCTACAGTTTCGATTGACCGGTTAAAACCTGCTTACGTTCTGTCCGACGTATGTCTGAGAATCATGCGTACAGAAAAGCGTTTCCGTAGTTCCAGAATGATTCGAAGACAGTAATTGTAAGATTTTGTAGAAGGTTTCGTCTGGTGGAACCGCATCAATCTTCCTAACTACGTCCTCTAAACTAGGGGAGGGGATCACTGTGACAACAGGTCTTCATTTCTGCGTGAGCCTTTCAATTCGCGCCTGCGCTAAAAGAAGAGTAATATAAAAGCTTTTGCGCATCATCTTTAGAAATTTCTTTTTACTCATCTGTGCAATGTTGACATCTTGACTTTGATTATTTATGTTAACTTTACTTCAAATCTTTTGTTATGTTTTATTAAAATTTATTTTGTTCGCAATATGCGTTCGTCATTTGGAGTTTTCCACAAGCTATTTGGTTACATAATAGTTGTGGAAAATAACATTGAGTAGTTATCTGAATCAAGAGTTTACTGCATTATAGTATTTAACACAAAGTACTCCACAAGTGTATTACAAGCTATCTTCTCAGAAACATTGGACAATATTCGCGTTGCAAATAGAAGGAAATAAGTAGAAAGTTATGATAAGTTTCCTCTGAAAGCCTTATTCAGCTGATATATGATACTATAGAAAATCAAATTGAATCTCACATTCTTCTTCTTGAAAACTGTCTTATAGCTCATGAACACGTATAGTTATTCAAAAAACTATGAATGGAAAAAATATTGATTTGAAATTTTTTTCGTACAGAGCTGTTGAAAATCATTCTGGACATAAAATTACAAATGGTCGCTTTATTTCAATTATCTATACAACTGAAAAAGTCTTTAAAACGATGCAATAGTTAACATTAAAAATATATGCCGTATTTAAGCCATGCCCCAAAGAGATGCCATAAAAATAAAGTTTATTAATGTAATTTCACGAATTCATTATCAAAATAGTTTCAATAACATCGAATGTAAATGGAAGATTTAATGTCCAGAAACTCCAATTCCCTGTCATAACATACCAAGAATTCTTGTTATATTTTTGTGAAACCAAAAATTCTAGTTATATGTTTGTGAAACCAAGAATTCTTGTTCGATTTTTCTGACTAAACTCCTTTTTTATTTTCATAATCACTTTCCTTGAGTGGATAAGTTTTAAAAAGGAAGTATTTAGAATTTCCAAACCGATTGGTTCCATTTTAGATTCTTCATAGTTTTCCAATACGTCATTAAGGTCTTAACTTGAAATGCCTATAACCGTAATATGTCTCAATGATTCTTACGTCGAATGCTATTTAAACTGCCGACAGTATTCTAATATATTTTATTTGTTAGGAATTTCAAGTTTCCGAAGAGAACCAAATCAAATTTTTCTTAAGAATTAACTTCAAATTTTACACTGACAGATTTCATCCCAAAACTAACACATATCTACAATTTTGGTATAAAGACTATATACAAAATTTTATTCGCCTACATCTTTTTATTTCTGTATCATCGTGTTCACAGAGAGACTGATAGTGGGACAAAAATTTAAAAAAAAATTACTCAAGGAGGTATAAAATGTGGATATTTATCAAAATCTCGGCATTAAATATCTTGACTATTACAATATTTTTCTTACTTCACGTACAGAAAACGAGAAGTTCACCGCAGATTCGATAAATTAGTGTAAATATAATCTTTATAGGTGTTAAATCCTTTTCACTCGGTAACCATCAAGTTATCAAGTGTGAATCTCATTCATCACGCTCGATAAATTGAACCGAATGAACTTCATATGCAGCGCATTATGAACACTGGCGAATCCTGTCGATTCAGCAGCTTCAATCATCATCCATCATATAAAAATGAGCGAAAATGAATGATATTAGAGTAAAATCGAATTTTGAAACCCAGCGGAAGCGCAAATGATCTGCCGACTCCATTAAAATCAGGCAACGGATGGTTCTAAAAAATAAATTTCGTTTCACTCTGTTGCATTGATGACTGCAGAGAACATCTGCCAGTAGAAAGAGAAGCGCTGAGTTATGGCCGATGATGTATTACTTTCCAGTGATGATGGCATAAATTCATCTTCCTCGTATTACCTACCAAATAAACTGAATGCTAACAAATATACTGAATAATAAACTAACAAATATACTGAATCCTTTTGTGTCTTGTAGTGAAAAAAGCCATTAGCACTTCAGAAGTATTCGATGTTCTTGTGGAATTAGAAAAAAGCTCAATACTTGCCTCTTGGGTGTGTATCCGTATCGATGGTAAATTTTTCACATCAATAAACTGTATTCATCATGTTGTAAGCAGCCTTTTATAATTAGTTTAGTCCTAACTTTTTTTAATAATAAGATTAACCCTCTGAACACTGAGGGTTCTCAAAATCTGAGTACAGTTGTTTACGGAGGTTTGTTTTCTAATGGATAGGTGAAATAGATTCGTCCACCCCGTTTCGCCTCACTACGGGTAGTGGAAGATGAGAATGGAAGGACTTTCATCTTCTTATCTCTCCCCCGAGCGGTCCCTTAATGTCCACTCGCGCAACTGCCTTCTCCCAGCGATCGGAACAGTAACCTGCCGAAATCCGCCCTACTAGTATAGAAGTTGCATGGCCGGTTACGGCCGGCTTAGGAGTCAGAGGGTTAAGATTATAACATATAGTTATGTATCCTTTTTCATAATGCATAGATTTATTTAGTGATCTGAAAGCTTCAGGCGCTGAAATAAAAGGAACCTATCTTGAATATGTTATAAGAGTTATTGGGTGAGAATATATGGTTGCCATGACAATATTCAATGATGCTGCATAAGCGAATGGGTTAGAATTGACAATCGCAACCTGAGTTTTATTAGGGAAAAAGGGAATATTTTCCCCCATCTTTTTTGTATCTTAGCTAGTATTCATAAGGATAGCGAAGTTCATTAGTTATGAAATGAAATTAAAGTTTAAAATAATCAAAACGATGATTTAGCACCACAGCATCTATAAAATAAACTATATTCGAAATTTTATTGAAAAAAAGACCGGTCATAAGATAAGCCCTATTGCGTTTAAATCTCAAATTTTATTGTTGCGAAGTACTCTATAAAATCACGAACAAAGCATTGTGATATTGACAAAAAAAACCCCTGAAAGCATAGAACCGTATTTGCTGCATTACAAAAGTCTCTATTTTAAAAGATAGTAACACAGTGATGTGTAAAAGTATTACTAATATAATAGCCCAGATCTGTCTCTCAGTAAGGCTCCGACGTCACCAACAATAAAACTCGCGTCATAGCACTGCGAGACGTTAAACAGCATTATTTCATTGTTAGAGCACCTAAACTTCAGTAATTTTAAATTTCAAAGAGTAATTGTCGTTTTCAAATTTCTAAAATAGTGAAGTAAAATTTTCTATCGATTGACATACAATTTATCTCCCTATGATTAATAGTTCCCGATAAATTTTAAATTATATTAATCATATATTTGAAATTAATTTCCGTTTTTTAATAGAAAGTAATAAATTACGTCAGTGGCATATCATGGCACGTGATATAGTTTGGACGCCACATTATATATTGCAATTGTGATTATATAATTTGATAATATTTTTTGGCAACGTTTGACAAGCAGAGAAGTGTTTTATTTTGATTAGAATTTCGAAAAAGCATTCCTGTGAAATTTTAACTTCTGACATGCGTTTGACAAGCAGAGAATTTCATGGTTATTGAATTATAATAAAACTAGGGGGTTACACCCTCTACTCGCTCCGCTCGTCAACCCCCAAGAATCACGTTGTGATTCTATTGGGATCACTACGTGATCCCAGCTCTCTTCTCTCGCTCACTGTACAGTTATGAGTGTCTGTTAGTAACAGGAAATTATAAATACATTAATTACTAAAAGTAAATTTAAATTATTTGAATAGTAGGACGTTCTAACTAAATTCTTTTTTAAAAACTAAACTTTTAATTACTAAAAACTATATAATCAAATTACATAATTAAAATTTTGCGTTTATAGCATATACAGGGTGTCCAACAAAGGACTCCCTCATTTTAAAATTAAATAACTCGGCAACGGAGATCGATAGAAGAACGAAACCAGTGATATGCTTAGTCTGAAAGCCGTAAAAATCTGATACGAAAGTTTCAAAATTAGTTATAAATGTTGCCGAAAGGTGGCGCTGTACGTTGTAATCGAAGTTCAGATTTCGAGAAGAGAGCTATAAACTGTTATTTGCAAGTAATCGTTGCAATCAGATCACAATCGATTCAAAATAGGCATTTTTCGTGCTTGCCAAGGGCAGTTTATAGATTTCTTATCGGATTCTGAATAGCTATTACAACCTGCAGCGCCACCTGTCGGCAACATTTATAGCTAATTTTGAAACTTTCGTATCAGATTTTTACGGCTTTCAGACTAAGCATATCACTGGTTTCGTTCTTCTATCGATCTCCGTTGCCGAGTTATTTAATTTTAAAATGAGGGAGTGCTTTGTTGGACACCCTGTATATGTAAATGTTAAAAAGAAATTTGAATGCTTAAATATATGATAAAATGTTTACAAATAAAAATGTTTTTTCATCATTCAGAAATCAGGCGCTTAAAACTTCTTGGTACACACATTTGAATGTTTTTTGAACAGTTTCATTAGCCCTGATTTCATTCCAACAAATTTCTAAATATCCACACTTCTCAATGACTTGTTGCTCAGTAAAGCTTCGCCACATGCTTACACATTAACTGCAATAATTATTTAGCCAAGAAAGTTATCACTTTTCCCGCTGGGTAGATATTTATGTGTTAAAATTTCAGAAAATTTAAGTTTTCGAAAGATGAGTTAACCCATTTCACAAACCTTTAGCTTAAAAAGGGCACTTTAAAGTGAAAAATGGCTCTAAATATGTTCGATTCACTATTTAGAATTATAACCCATAATAATTATTTAATTTTACCTTTATAGCTTTAACAAAACAGCCTTTTTTCAAAATTTTAAAAAAATTCTAAAATTCTTGATTTTGACACCAAAATTTTAAACATGCCTTTTTTTCGCAGAAATAATTATCCGAAAATCTTCGCTACATGGATAAAGGAGCAGAGTCCTATCGTAGTCAACTACGTTCCTATAGCTCGGGAACTTCGTTCCGTATACAGAAACGCTTGACTCTATTTTGTGCATTCAGATTAGATCGTCTTAGGAAAGATTCCTCAACAGTTTCAGTTGTTTAACAGTTCTCTTTTTTGACAATTTTGATTTATAATTGAATCTGCTCGACTTAAAATTATTTTCAAAAATTTCGTCGTCTCGGATCAAATCAAGTTTGAAGTTTGAAGATAGGTTAAACAAAACAAAATTGCGAGCTGTTGCCAAACAGTGATTAAGAAATTCGACCCTTTTTTGTCGCCACGTAAGAGAATTATATATATAGATTGTTAAACAACGAAAAATTCTCCACATGGAATGTTGTTTACCAAGAGGTTTTTTGAATAAAGAAATATGTAAATAATACATAAATAAAAAAATATTTCCTGTCATAAAACATATGTTTATTTTATTTCTTTTCAATAAATGTTAAATATTTCTCTTGCCCATATATCTATTTAAACATGTCAAATTTTACGGGAAATCTCTCGAATGAAGAGGCAATTCGCACCCGTCATACCATGACGGGTGATTTTCTAGTTCATAAGAAGAAGCATAGACCATCATGAAATTTGCTTCAACATACAAATTTTCAATAAGCAAACGTCACTTCGTCAATTCGTATTCAGAGTGTTGAAGTAACTGAAAAAAAATGCTATTTGTCCTCGAGCTGCTCTTAGAAAAAGCATGTTCATTGTGAAACTACAAACTTCAGACTTTTTGAATAGCCACTCCTTTAGATAAACTCATTAATAACATGAATAAATTCCGCAATCTTCAGGTTGCATACTTCTTCATCTGGCATATTAAAAATGAGCTCAGGCCTAATGAAATAGACTTAAAAATAAAAGATTTTTTTCTCTATTACAATAATAATAACATATACCAATAGTCACGATATTTGGAAATTTCACGATAAATTGAAAAAAGAAGAAATTCTGCTAATGCTTAGGATTCTCGGGAACAAAAGGGAAAAATAGCTAAAAATTACTAAAAACTTCCAAAGTTTAAAATATTATCATTTCTCTCAGTAAAATCCTTAAAAGTCAAAATTTGAAGGCTAACATCTTGATTCGTCATTGAATCATTTCACAGTATATAGACAGCAATGGGAAATGTAATTAAAATATTTTTCATATTCAACCGAATTGTTAGAAAAAAATATTGTCAATTAGCTTACGGACTTTATAAAATCGAGAAAGAATCATTAATGTCTGAAAATACCGAAAAAGGATATAGGCATTGCATAACTGTCTTGTTACTTAATGCTGAAATCACGAAAAAGATGGGGAAAAGTATATTGAAATGTACAATAATTCCACTTATACATTCGTTTATTTATGCAGCAATATTTTAAATTCCTAACGATGAGTTCAAAATCACACACTTTATTTTATAATTTCTTGGACCTAATAAAAGATCTTAAAAAATTTTTGTCTCAAATAAAAATTTGGTAAGTCGTAATATTAAGATACAAGGAAGATTACATATTTAAGATAATCGAAAACAAAAAAGATAAAAGAAAAAATATACAGAAGAAGTAAGCAATAGCGATAACAATACGCGCCCAACGCAGCAGCGTACAGTGATTACGTTAACATATTGTTTTACAATTAACCAACAAAGCAAAAAAGGTGTATTGTTATCGCTATTGTTTACTTCTTCTGTATATATTTTTCTTTTTTGTTTCCTATTATCTGTATTTGTATTTTATTAGAAGTTGCTGCATATGCGCCATTCTGTATAATACAAAAATTTTAATTAATGTTTAATATCTTTTGTTAAATTTTATTAATTGTAATAGTTACATATTTAAGAATACATATTCCTTTACTCTTGTTGTAGGTTATTAAATATAGCGAAAATATCGCAGAATGGATCATAAAACATACATAAAAGGTCAAGAAGGAAGACGTTTTCAAAAAACACGAGTATATCCTTCCAGGATATTTTAAATTAGAGAAAGTGCCATTATTCCTAAAATTGCCTTTGTTAATGATAAAATCCTCTTCCCTTCCATTCCCTACCGAAACTCAGATGTTCCTGCTAGAGAAATAAACAACTAATAAAGCTCCTCTTTAAATTGTTCAGTTCAAGGCTCAAAACGGCACTTCCAACTTTGAAAGTTGATTAATTTCACGTTACAAAGGTTCCACTCAGGGATACTAATAGAAACGACTCTAGAGGTCTCTGTTTATGGATACTCGAGAAAGAGAGAGGGCAAACATCTTGAGGAGCGTTGAAACAAAGCAGGATGGAGAAGGAGTTTTTAGTTCTTTCAGTTTTTGGATGAATTCTTTTCTTCTGGTGATTCTGAACAGTGCGTGAAACAAGAAAAAGACCAAGAAATGCCTCTTTTTTGCCTCCTCGAGTATCCTCCTGACTTACTTTTGTTTTAATTAATTGTTTCTTTCTCTTTAATTCCTCAAAGTGTACTTCTCCTGAAAAGGAAATGGTAATTATAAGCTGCAGAAGGAGTTGTGTTTGAAATAAAAGTTTGAGAATAGAAGCAAGTTAAAATATAGTTTTTGTAATGAGCGCAAAGCTTTTTTTCTCATCGTTTAGGAGAAATAAATATACAAAGCATCATACTGTATTGGATATTATTAAAAATCATTAAGCTAGAAGAAAAGCCAGTGATTTTTAAGGGATAAAGGCATATCAAATTCGGATAATTTATAATTTTTATGAAGATTTTAAAGCAGCTAAAAGATGATTTTATTTCAGAATCTTAATTAAAATGTATTGATACGTGTTCTTTTTGAATTTCACTTTACATTTTTTTTTTCTTAATCGACGATAGCTTTATGTGCCTTTATGCATTTTAATCAAAATTAGTTTGGCTTTTTTATTATTTGTATAAGGAATCTGACTAATTTTTATAACTCAGACAAGAATTTTACATTTATAATATTACTTAATTAAATATAGTATTTGGTAAAATTAGAGCTCTCCATCCCATTTATCATGATAATGAGTTTTTTTAACTTTAAAAAAGGAAAAAAAAATATATATCATTGTAATCATTTTAAAGGCGGTGTAAATGTTTTTTACAATATTTAACGATAGTTTTTCTGTAATTACAATTATAAAATTTATTTTAATTTATCTTAGTCCTTTTTTCAATGATAGCATTCCGAGAAGGTGCACACTCTTAATCATGATTGTACAAGAACCTAAAAAAACATTTGAACGTCTTTTTCAAAGAAGTTTCTATTTACAAAGAAGAAAAGCTATCTTCAGTGATTTAATTAGAGCATTTTAAAATGCGAATAGATTAATTAAAAAAAAACAGTCTGACAGGTTTATTCTGTTTAAGTCATCGTAATATTTCATGAGACTTTTTTCAAAGATAATATTCAATAGTTTCTTTAATCAAAATTTGAATTATTTGATTTTATTTCTGGTACATTCACTACCATGTATATTTCCAAATATTTCCAGTGTATATATTGTATTCTTGGAATAAAGTCTTTCTTTGCATTCTCTTCATTGTTTGATACATTAACTTCTGCATTCTTAGAAGAATTAAATTGAAAATTCACGATCAACATGTGCACTGGCAGTTAGGAATAATTTATATGATGACCGTTTAAACAGATTGCCGAAGTCTCTTACTCTTACGATTTAGTACTCGTGAGGTTATATAAAAACACCTTGCCTTCTTAATTAGAACCGTTGAATTGTGCAGCTTACATTAATTAGTTTTAAAGATATATTTAAGCATTTAAAACACTTACAGATTTCACTGCAAATGCTTTTATTCTGAAACACTAGTAGTTTTCTTTGTAGTTATCAATTAATATGTTAATGTAATTGGAAAATTACAATAACATATTAATTGTTGAAGAAACGAATTATTTTCTAAGCGAAGCATTTGAAGGTGGCATGGGAACATTCGAAAACCCAATTAACATATTTGAATATACTACTGTAAGAAAGGAAATCTAAATTTGATGTCACTAATTTTAAAATTGCAGATTTACGTAAAGAATAAAAAGTATTTTTCTCTAAGAAAATGTTTCTTAAAATGGATGACTTCCCAAATTGAAACAGCCCTAATCATTAAAATATGGAAACAATAGGGAATACCTTATTGTTATGATGGATACAATGGATACAGTTTTGTATTAATGCACAGAAGATGGACTTCACTGGTAATGTGTTATAAATGAGGCCATATAAATGTCATATGCCATGATAGATATAAGATAATCATGTTTCTGAGTTTGTAAATTTCATGTAAATATAGATGCTATTAAGAAATTCGATTTCATTAATCTTTATAAAACTCTGAGACGAAGCGTCAATCTAACGAAACTCGTCTTATCCATTAATATATGGAAAGGTTATAACTGAATTATTTATACGTGAATGAAAATAACGATTATGCAAATACTCAGTTATATTAGTAATATTTTTTGAGTTACAAATATTTTATTCTCACATATCATCCTGCATCACTTCCTTAAATAAGTTTGAGAATCAAAACTCTCGTAATTATTTATGACATTTTGAAGGGAGTAATGCTTAAAGCAACCCGTAAACGTCTTTTGCTTTCGTAGAAATAATTTTTGTATTGTTCGAGGACATTTAGTTTATTCCCGAGGTCTTCATCCTGATGTAGCTAACATTATTTGCTTTGAAACTTGAATCCTCTTTACAATAGCATGCCACTATTCAAGATACTCATGCAGGGTTGTACTTATGGTAAAGAAATACACAGGTTGCCCACTTATATAAGCCCCCTTAATTTCAGAACGACGGCAGATATAGTCATTAAAGTGGTATGTAGGTACAGTAAAACAGATATGCACTATGCGAGTTGACCACATACAGCGCCATCTGATGAAAAACTCCAGAGTTAGCGTTCCTATCTCAAAGACGGTACACGATAGAGGAAAAAGGTCAATTACTAAGTTGTAGAACGTTATCGATTTAGTACAAAAAAAACACCTTGAGGACATTTATACGAATAACAGAATGCTTAAAACGGACATTTATTTGTTGGCGATTTCCAAAACTGTTACGCGATGAAACGTGTTAAAAAGAAACAAAACAAGTATTCATCACCAGATGCCTTTATTTTTGGTGTTCAAATTGCTCTCCGTCAGTTACAATACAGATTTGGGTCCTTTTTTTGAATTTTCCATTCAGCATATCATTTGGCACGCTGGCACAAGCAATAGTAATACGTCATCGAAAGTACTGTAGTGTTTTTGGAAAGGTTGCATAAACCTTCTGTTTGAATAATTCTCACAGGAAAGAGTATAAATGAGTCATTTTTGTCCTAAAGATAACATTTTCTTCGATTGTCCATGTTTTATGCCTTCACAATTTCGGAAATAGCGAACAATCAGCTGTGTCGCCGAGTGTCTTTTTGCACTAAATCGATAATGATCTATAACTTTGTAATTGACTTTTTTCCTCTACCTTGTACCGTTTCTGAGATAGGAACGCTAACTCCAGAGTTTCCGCCAGGTGGTGCTGTAAGTTGTCTCATCAAGTACCGCATAACCGTTTTACTGTACCTAGACATCATTTTCATGACTCATTAAGGGGTGTGGTCATTATTTAAGGAGCACCTTTTATAACTTTAGTTCTCGGAATATTATGCTAAAATCTTCATACTACATTAAATTGTAGATCAAGCTGAGAACACTATTTATATTTCTTAGCACACACCTCTATCGGAACAATATTTATATGTTATACTGTCTTCACTTTCAATTTATTAAGCTGTTTTTATGTAGGTTCTCTTATGTTTAAATCAAATATTATAAACTTCCATTATTCTGTTGATTGAATAGTTCAATAATACAAAAAAATACTGTTGAGATTGAGGTTGCCATCGAAAGAATTAGAAAAAAAATACGCTTTTAAAAATATTATTATTTTATGTTAGTTGAAAACAACATCATCTTTTGTCAGTTCTGATTTTTTTCTCTACTGTTATTATTTATTTAAATTTTTGGTATCGGGATTTTATTTCAAATTTTTAAACACTTATGAACATTCTGAAATTCGCAAAGAAAGTCAAACACTTTTGTCAGAAGCATCAGGAGTAATTAAGAATCTAATCAATTTAATGAACGAAACATTCGTTTATTATGCAGATTTAAGTTAAAGTTGTTTGTGAATTGTTAATAAAATCTTCTTAGCAAGTCATTACAAACATAAACAATTCCAATCTATTTCTACTACCGTAAGTAACATTTTACTAAGATACTTTGAAAATTAATGAATATGTATTTTACTCCGGATTGTAGATATATTCTATTAACTCGTCTTACATTTAAAGACTATTTCGCAATTTCGTTAGAATTTCTTGAATAAATGCAATAAATAAATATAATTAAAATAAAAAATCACCATCCATTTTAAAACCTAGCTAATGAAAGGAAAAAGAACCACTTTAGTCTTCCACTGTGCCTAGAATAAGTAATTAATTTTATAAGAATACTTAACTAACAGTGTCCTGAGATCTCTCTCACTGTTAGTAAAATGTGATTTTTTGCAATCAATAGAATTTATTAAGTAGTTCAGAATATATGCTTTGACTTTTAGAAATCTTCGAGACTCGCATTAATTAAGACTTTCAAGTTCATTTCTGTCCTCAGATCCTGAAGCGGAACTTTTCTTCTCAACATGACTTCTCGTGGAGTCTTTCCTCCACTTTTCGAGAAGTTCATTACTTTAAAACCTCCATATTAGTGAAAGGGTAAAATTGATAGCTTGAAGGAGCTTTGAGTTCATTTCCTGCTTAAGAACACGAAGAACTACATTATTTCAGGGTCACGAAAAAAAAAAGGATTGGAATTTTGTAAATTTAATTGTTAAGAGACAACTTCTTTGAAAAAGAAATTTTCAAAGTTTAAGGTTTGATATCATGTACCATTTATTTCGCCCCTGAGGCTTTCAAGTCTATTTTTTCACCGGATAGAAGGATGTAAGAAGATGTTTGAAAATTAACTGATATGGTGGAAAATTACTAATATAATAGCCCAGATCCTCCGGTAACGCTCAGACGTCACCAACAATAAAATTCGCGCCATAGCACTGCGAGACGTTAAACAGCAATTTTTCATTGCTAGAGAACCTAAATTTCAGTAATTTTAAATTTAAAAGAGTAATTGTCGTTCTAATTTCAAATTGAAATAAAATTTTCTATCGATTGATATAAAATTTATCTCGCTATGATCCATAGTTCCCGAGAAATTTTAAATTATATTAATCCTATATTTCAAATTAATTTCCGTTTTTTAATAGAAAGTAGTAAATTACGTCAGTGGTATATCATGCGCGTGTTATAGTTTGGACGCCAAATTGTATCTGAATGCAATCGTGGCTATGTTGCTTTCTTGCCAAGAATTAACATAGCTACCAGTGACGTGAATCTATCATTCGTTCTCAACTACCGCCAGTTCCCGTAATTCCAGCTTACACGATGACTATCAACAAATCGCAGGGGCAAACGTTTGATCATGTTGGAATTTACCCCGATGAGCCTGTCTTTTCAGATGGACAGCTCTATGTTGCACTTTCAAGATCTAGGAACCCCAATCACGTTAAAATTTACACAAAGACATCTGAAGTACAAGGAAAATTATTAAACAACGAAAAATACTTCACACGGAATGTTGTTTACCAAGAGGTTTTTTGAATTTAGAAATATTTAAATAATATGTAAATAAAAGAAAATATTTCCTGTCATAAAACATATGTTTATTTTATTTGCTTCGAATCAATGTTAAACATTTCTCTCGCATATATATCTATTTCAACACGTCAAATTTGAAGGGAAGTCTCTCGAATGAAGAGGCAATTTGCATCCGTCAAACCATGACAGGTGATTTTCTAATATATAAATAATTTTGTTTTACCGTTCCTTAGCAATGTATTTTTAAAAAGAATTTTCTATTCTTTGCTAGTTTTAATCTTCATCTTACTATCTTGTGCTGCTTTTCAAGTATAAGTGGATTTATTCATTCATAGTGAGTCATACCCATAGGTTCATATTTCACAGTGAGGCCAGTTTGTTTTTTCTCAGTTATAAAAGATTTACCCATGAAGCCACGGTTCTGATTTCGGCTGTTTCTTCAACCTAAATAATTTTATCTCTTGATTGGATAATATTTCCTTGCAAAATTACTTCATTATTTTCCTTCACAAAAGCAAATTTCTGTTTAAATAACGTCATGAATTCACCTTATATGTTAAAGTGCAGTGGAACCTCGTTAAATGAGCACCTCTCATAAAGAGTAATTCGCATCAGGAGCAGAACAAAATGTTTCCGCATAACGAGTGACTATGAGATTACCAAGAGAACTCTCACTTTTGCTTGGAAGAAGCTTTAGCCGGAGAATATAGACGAATGCGACTTTGAGTAGTTTGAGACATTTTTTTTTAAGCTTGTAGTCAATGAGATTGTGTCTTTGGACAAGATCATGGGACTGGAGGTGGATAACGATGATATCAATAAGCTAGTGGAACAGCACAGCCAAGAGCTGACCACTGAAGAGTTATTCTTGTTTCCTGCAAATCAAATTCGTATTCCTGTTGTTTCATTCTGTGATAGAAGAAAAGATGAAGATGATTCACGCGTCTAAACAATGTTATATATAATTTTCTTTGAACAACCGCTATACATAAAATTTCTAGAGTATATTTTTCGGCAGGGCTTACATTATTTTGTGCAGAAAAAACTGTTTCGCTTAACGAATGTTCTGCATTATGAGAAAGATTCTGGAACGAATTATGCTCGCTAGGCGAGGTTCCATTGTTTCTCTTTTACTATCAGGTAGAAATTTTGTGGTATCTTGCATTTGGTTTGCCATTTTTTTAATCAAGTTAAGTTAAAAGCAAGACATCGTTCGAACCTATTTATGCTTTCTTCGAGCCAAACTCAAAAAATTATGTGGAACTATTAATTCATTTGTATAACTGGAAAGGCAATAACAAGAAATATTTATTTCCTAAACTTAAAGGCATTTATATACAAAACATATGCATTGTGACAGCAAACTGAAACTGTGTATCAAATTAAATAAAGCCGGCCAAACAAAAGAGTTAAAGCAGGGGCCCCAAATTTCGCCCACTTTCCTAATATCGCATACCACAGTTTCTTCTTAATTTCAGGTGTTATATGGTGGCCACTATCGGAACTATAAAATATTTTCCTTTAGTAGTCGTACGAGGAAGCCATTTGAACCTGCTTCTTTCTCCCTTTCTCTGGGAATTTTTGTTTATTTTCATGTAAGCTGAGTTAACAATCATTTTTCATTACTTTTAGTATAATCAGTAAGTTTCAAGTGATAATTTTATAACTTTTGAGACAGTGAGAGCAACTAGAATTGGTTGCATTTTGGTATAGTTAGTTTCTTGGTTTGCGATCCGATTTCGAAGGGAGAGACCGGCATGTTTGAAGGTTAAGTTACTACCAATATCGCCCACTTAAGTATTCCCATTGTCCCCCAAGACCTTTGAGGGGCACTATATTAAAAATAAAATCTAATTTACCTTAAAAATACATGGTTGATTCCCTATCATCTGGCAATGCTAATAAGTTCTTTTTTATTTTGAAGTTTTATCGAGGAAAAAATGTGGAAAAGGATGCCTTGACTATATTCCTAAGAGTAAAGAAAGCTGATTTTATTGTTTTCAGTTTGCCTTAATTTTCATGTTTAACAAGGAAAGTATGGTTGAAGAAAGTAAGTTGCACTTGATTTCAATCCATTTTAGACATAGGAGATATTAGTAACATATAATGGGCGATATTAGGAACACTGTGTTCTTTAGTTAAAAATACCGCGGTTGCAAAACAATTTTAGGTATGTGTGTTAAACTTGTGCGTTAGAGATATAATTCATTTTGTTAATGAAAAACTGTCCACATAATAAATTGAAACAATTTTTAGACAAATTGCACATGGATTAGTCCTCTGATTAAAATAATGGCTTAAGTGGGTGATATTTGGGATCCTACGTTATATATTAATAAACCTATTCGTCAATTTAAAATAATTCATATACTCAACACTATTTAGAGGAGAATAACGAATGCATGTCATCGTCTAATTAGAATAATATATATCATAATTTGAATGCGTCATTTCTAAAACTTAAATAAAGAACAAATTCATTTTGCTTTGAGAAATTGGGAATTAGGAAAAAGAAATAAGACGACAAGCTGCATATAGATATAAAATGGCGTTGATATATTTTTACATCACAAAAATGCATCGTGCCCTGGGGTAATAAACTAAAACTTAATACAAATTGTTCCATCATGAAAATATATTTAAAAGAATTTAATTAATTAGTCTTAAAAGTAATTGAGCAATTTAAAAAATCTATTGTTAAACGAATTCTTTAGTAATCTAAACGCAATCAAGATAAATAGTGCTAAAAATAGGTTTCTGAGAGATGGAATAAGTATCAAAGAATAAAGACGCAATTTTAAGAATTCAAGTGAACAATGGACTCAATAACATCGTTTCCAATAGTTAAATTAATTTATAGATTCCTTCTTTATACAGTACAGTAACATGCCCTACCATACATTCTAGTATTTTTCTTTTTTAAATTCCTACGTTCTCTTAAGAATAACTTTCTTCGAACTCATCAAGTTTGTAAGAAATTACTCAGGGCTTTCAAAGACCATTAAGTTTTATTTCTTCTAAATTTTACTCTGAGGAAAGAAATATGTATTCATACTTAATTTGAAAATTGTATTGAAGTACTTATTCTTTGTAAATATCTCAGGAAACGGGAATTTTATAATATCGTAATTCAGATGCTATATATGAATTTTTATAAAAATGGAGAATGACATTACAAGCCAACATCCTTCATAAATTATTATTGATAAATACCGTTTGATAGACGATGAGGCTATTGGAAATATGAATTACAAAACTTCAAAAGAAGATAATATATGAAAAAAACAAATGAATCATATGCATATATTTTGCATACATTACATAAAGCAAAATAAGCATTTTGTAAATATCGTCAGAAACAGCGGCTTCATAACGTCACAATTTAATTATTATATGTGTATATTTATTAAAAAGTTAAAAATAAATTATAATCCAATATCATTCATAATTTATTATTGATAAATTCTGTTAGATAGATGTTGAATGAGTTCAATGAATTTCATATGAATTTGAAAATATGAATTTGAAAATTGCACCAGAAGACTATACACAAAAAAGCAAATAAGTTTGATACATACATAACACAAAGCGAAACATGAAATTTTTATGTATTTTAATTCTTTTCTTCGCATACCAGATTTCGTTCATTAATTAGTTTTTGAATTCAATGAAATTATAAGTATATGAAACAAAAGTGCATTCGTCTTGTTGAATCTTTCTATTGTGGTGTCTTGGCCTATGTGCGACCAAATAAATGCAAAGCTTAGGTTGCCCTAAGTAATTTTATTTACACAGCTTTAATTTAGAGAACAATTCTTACATAGCAATCTTGATTAATTATTTATATACAAGTTTCGATCAGTTAATTCACAGTTCTAGGACGTTAAAGTTCAATGGAGTCGTAGTCCATAAAAGAAGTCATTCAACACCGGATGGATAGCTTCCACCTATCAGCGTGATAACCTAAACACGAGAATACAAGGAGTGCTCGCATTTTGATGAGCCGAGAGTTCGGAATATTGCCGGTTTCTCGGTGGTTGTTGTCCAAGTCCAAATTAATTCGGGACTTTAAATCCGAGCTGATCACACAACTCTTTCTGCGCTCCGGAGTCTGAAAACCAAGTTTGAGACTCCTAAGTCGGTTCCACACCGCGCTTCTTGTTCTTAACTCAACATTCCGTTTTTATCCCCTACCTCAAGGAGTGGAGCTCCGCCTTCCTTTCACTCCACTGGATAATCGTACTCCCGGGCGACCAACGACTAACCTTCCATGTTCCCAGTGGTCAAATCCGACCGTGGGGAAGGTTCTTGGGTTTTGCCACCACAGGAGCTATACAGGTGTGACATGAAAGAGTACCGCTAATCTCCTCAAAACCGACCCCAAATGCGCTCTCTGACAGATATTGATTCCTATGCATTGTGGTCGCTTTCTGGTTGAAGCTATTACTCTCGTGAACGTCACTTTAATGACCACCAGGTGCAGCTGTCCTGCGGTCTGCGGTCTGCGGCTGGCATGAAAGGAACTGGACTCTTTTCTCGTGGGAACTGAGCTTGCGAGAAGGGAAAATATCACACTATTGTAAACATATTTAATATTATGCCTGACAAAAGCATGACTGCAACATAATTATTGTATATCAGTGTATGATATCAGGTAAGTGGCAACAGTAAGATGTTGCGCTACTTTGAATTTGATTTTTAGAAATAGTCGAGAGAGAGACGATTACGAGAAGTGATGAGTACGGTACGTTTGAACGAAGTTACGTTGTACGCAGTTACGAAGTGTAATGGTTGTGCTTAATAAATATTGTTTTGTTTTAAAAGAAGTCTTATGAATGTCAATCGAGAAGCTAACAGAAATCAGAAGTGGGATTAATTAGAAACCTGTGACTGAAAATCTCATCGACAGTTAAGTAAGGAGGAAGGAGTTTGAATCTAAAAGTGAGTTAGGAAATTGGTTTTTTACGTTAATTTGTAAATAAAAGTGTAGTAAACTACGAAAATGTCTATCTTTGCTGGAGCAAGGAAGTGCGATTTGAAGATATTGGCTGAAGAACTTGGAGAAACGGTCAATGACAGCCATAAATTGAAGGATTTGAAAAAGATTATTTTGGCGAGCAAAGAGTACGATGAAGAAAGCGCCAAGGAATGGATGAATACGATCATCAATGAAAGGAAGGAAAGAGAAGAAAATGAAACTAGAAAAGAAGAAATTGCTGAACCAAGACGCCAAGACGAAATCCAAATTGCTGAACAGAAAAGGCAAGAAGAAATTGCTGAACGAAGACACCAGGAAGAAATTGCAGAACGAAGACACCAGGAAGAAATTGAACTAAGAAAACAGGAATACGAGGAACGGAAGGGAAAGGTTGAAATGGAATTTGAGCTGCAAAAAATACGCCTTGGAACAGAAGGTATGTCTTTAAATTCAAATTCCGTCGCCAATCAAAATGTAAACAGTACGCAAATTAAGCCGAGGTTACAAAATTCATCATTTGATGCAAAAATTTAATTCCGATGAAAACGATATAAGTTTATATTTAATTATGTTTGAACGTCTGGCCAAACAGGCTGAAATATTAGAAAACACTTGGGTAACTCATTTCCTTGGCTTATTGCCATATGACGTTGCGCAGTTAATCGCCAGAGAACCAGATGAGATTGCAAATCATTATGGCGAAGTTAAAAAGATATTGTTGAAACGGTATAAGTTAACGCCAGAAAAATTTCGCCAAAAGTTTTTTATGCATAATAAGAATTTAGGAAGCACCTGGAAGAACTTTGCCTATGAAGTGAGAAGTTTTTTTAATGAATGGGTGAATGGAGCTAAAGCAGATAGTTTTGAAAAATTGAGCGATCTTATTATAACAGATCAGATAAAACGTAAAGTGTCTCAAGAAGTAAAAGATCACTTTATAGATGACTGGTCTAAGCTGAATTCGTCAGATGATTTAGTTGAAAAACTGAACGATTATGATACTTTGAGGTCAACTTTCAGAAGTAAACAACCGCGAAAGGAATGACATTACGACAAGCAGAACTCCTTTAAAGATGATTCAGCTTTTACAACCAAAGAAAAGAAAAAACTGTACAGTATTACACATAACAAGAGGGGTGAACCAAAATGCTTCCAGTGTTCTAATTTCGGACACATTGCAAGGAACTGTTCGCTGCCAAAATCAGTTTTAACATGCATAGTAGGTAATGAAACAGGCCATAAAATTATAAACTGTGTCGCCAAGGAAACGAATCACGCAAGTGATGAAAGCTTATCTGTTAGACTAGTTGGCGAGAATTCAGACGAGAGTAATTCATTTCTGAAGAAAGCGAAAATTAATAATTGTGATAACGTGGAAGCTTTAATTGATACAGGAATTTCGTGTTGTCTGTTCATTTTCAGTCGATCAGAAAATTTCAGTTGCTCAGAAATATAAACTGAAATTTGATCGTGCTGTCAATAAAATATACGGTTTTGGAAATCAAAAGATGCCTGCATTAACGTCTATTGGAAGAATTAAAACCGATATTGAAGTTGATAATGTAAAGGCCGAAAACATAAGCATATACGTTGTTCCTGACGATGCGCAGTCAGTTGATCTTATCATCGGACGGACATGGCTTGATCTTCCTCATATTGCTTATACAAAAATAGGAGAAAGAGTCCACATTGGATACCGGGAAGATGAACTATTTAGAAATTTTCCGATTGATGAAAAAGTAAATCCAGTCTGCCTTGAACGTCTTGAAACAGCTCAGTCAGTGAGTGAAGGTTTGCAGATTAAAGACACTTCCCAGCAAAGGATGATGGGCAATTTAGCGGATGATCTTAAAATGGTAAAGAATGAACTACGTCTTCTACAAGGAGATATTAAGAACTTTAAGGAAGAGCGACAATCATTGCTTCGTCAAATCCAGAAAAAGAATAAGAATGTTGACAACTTGAAAAGTATCAACAATTATTTAGTGAAAACGAATTCATATTACGACAAAAACAAGTCAGGTAAAGTGTCGTTTCGTAAAGGAGACATCGTGGCAGTTAGAAGAAAACCTAACACGAGAAGTGAATCAATAGAAACGCAACCACGATACCGAGGACCCATGGTTGTCACAGAAGTACTTCCTAGTGACACATATAGAATCTCACAACTAGAACCTAGAAATGGCCGTCCTTATGCTACAATAGTTCATGTCAGTCAGTTAAAGGCCTGGAGAAGCTGGAATGAAGATGATGATGACTCTAGTACGAATTCTCATAATGAACATGAGATACAAATATCCAAACGAACTGTACGAAAACCACTGCGTTATGGAGATTTTATGCCGGACAGATAGAACTTTCTTTAAATGTTATATTTCACTTTATTTTATCTTTTATGAATGCATATTTGTGTTTGTGATGATATTATTGAATGTAAACAAAATGTGGTTCAATTGAGGTCAATTGAAAAGTCAGGATGTTCGAATGTAAGCGTATTTAATATTATGCCTGACAAAAGCATGACTGCAACATAATTATTGTATATCAGTGTATGATATCAGGTAAGTGGCAACAGTAAGATGTTGTGCTACTTTGAATTTGATTTTTAGAAATAATCGAGAGAGAGACGAGTACGAGAAGTGATGAGTACGGTACGTTTGAACGAAATTACGTTGTACGCAGTTACGAAGTGTAATGGTTGTGCTTAATAAATGTTGTTTTGTTTTAAAAGATGTCTTATGAATGTCAATCGAGAAGCCAACACTATACTATAATTTCATTAAATACATTATAAAAATTAAAGGATATCAGTATTAAAAGTACGATTCAGTTTCACTTTCTTCATTTGCCGCGTTATCGTCGTTTTAGATAGATATATAGTTTTGATCAGGCAGATAATTCAGATCATATTCCTTTTTCACATTTATTTCTCAAAATTCTTAGCAGAATTGCTTTTAGAATTTCCTTAAAATGATCTGTTAGTAAAGCATTAGGTTAATTACTTGTGCAGTTTTGAAGAAATGACAAAATGTCATAAAAAATAGTATTGTTTAGAGATTCAATTGAAATAAACAACAATGATGGAAACTTTAATTCTTTTAAATTAAAATAATTCCGTCTATTGTTTATAGTTTGAATTAGATATGCACAACATTTTGAATTGCCAAGATTTGCATTTGTTGATCTGTTGAATTAACATGCTTGTATTTATTAAGTTATGATAAAAATGAAGAAATTTTGAACATGCTTGTGGTATCCAGGGAAAAAAATACGATTTATATAGGAAGTACATGTGCTTAGAAGGATAAGAGTTATTACAGTCCATAAATTTGAATTTTTACAACTAAGAATCTGGATTATTACTTATTTATTACACTCAAATGAGCAAATGACATGAAATATTTGCTTTTCTAGAAAAAGTAATTTCATAAGATACTATAAATTTGTCTGTGAACGTTCCAAAACTGGAAAAGATAGAATATTAGAATTGTTCTGTATTGGATGGGGTAGCTAGGATTATATTAAAACGTTAAAGCAAGGTAAATGCCCAATGATAAAATTTAAATTAAAATATATATATCAATTTTTTAATCAATTCTTGGTACTGAAATATATAACACAATAATAAGCAATTCAAGCTATACTTATATAAATCACCTACCTTTTCAGACCTGAAAAACCTAGCTACTATTTAAAGTCAGTTTGCATACAGTGGTAATACTTTGCAAGTTGTGATATCAAATTTTAGAAACTGAAACTAAATCAGATTGTTAAGTTTAAATACTTTTTATTAATAAATGATTATTTTAAGTATTACTGCCATAATATGAATAAATAGTATTTTGGATGCACATATTCAATATAAAAATACAAATGATAAATGTAGCTACACATCAAAAACAACAAGAGCTGCAGGCTCGATATAAAAAAAAATACTAAAAACACAAATACTTAAATCCAAGAAACTTTTTTTTGCTTCTAAAAAAATTTTGATATATGTTGACAATGCCCAGGCACACTTTGTTCGTGAAAACTTATTTAACACACATAATGAATAATGCCGTATTCACACTAGCATAGCGTCAACACATAATACGTATATACTTTCTTTCAAAATTTATTTTTGGCATAAACTTTTACGATGAAATCAAACATTGAAGATCACTTTTTTCATTCACATTCGACAAAGTTTTTTGCTATTTATAGGTGATACAACTGTGTAGTAGAAGCCCACAACTTCCTTCATTTTCATAATTATCACGACAAAGAAAACTGCGAGGAACAGGCCGTTCACTTATTATTGTATTGCTGTGCATGGCAGTTTGAATAGATCCATCCCATAACTGAGATCGGATAAACACAGTTTGCTTCAAATTTCATTCAATCTACAGATTGTTGAAAAGGATTATATCCACAACCTAAACTTTGAGTAATTATTACGAAGAGCTCAAATGGAATTCGACAGCCATTATTCCAAATGCGAACACAAACCGCTGCAGTTCAATCTCGTTCCGATTAACAGACTTGATTTTCAATCGCATTCTTTTAACTGGCAGAAGGACATGGAAAGAATTCTTGATGGTCACCTTCTTCGCCATTTTACGGGAACCAACAGTATAAAAAAAGCAGGGGCAAGCACCCTGAAGGCCGCAACGGCCTCCAGGAGCCCGCAGGTGAAAAAACACACCTCCTTACTGTACCGTACTCCAATTCAAAATTAACACAAAGGAATACGCTTCCAGTTAAAATGCCAAAACCTAATAACGCCAAAAACCTACGCGAACCAAGATGTCGAAGAAATAGTCCCGTTGAAAAATTTTGATTTAAAAATTAATAAAGTTGATAAATTAATGGAAACAACAACAAAAGTTAAGACAATTAATATTTAAGTCGAATACAAAGTAAATAATTAAGAAAAATTTAGATATTTAAAGAAACGGCTAAAAATTATCGTTTGAATTTCAAAAATTGTTAAAGATGCCACAAGAAAAGAAAGAAACTTTGGTGGCGAAGAATTAAATTAATTAAAAATACTGACAAAACCGAAAAAAGATGTAGATGCAATTTTTGCAATCTAACATTCTGGAAAGAATGCAGAGAGTTTTCTAAAATTGAAAATTGACTGTAATTTTAAAGAAAAAAAAGCATGCTCATGTGCAAAAACTTAGCAACTTTATTTTTAAAGACACTTTCTTTGTCAAAGACAGGAATACATTAAATTTTATCTATAAACATAAAAAAATCGAACATTTACTTTAAAATTCCTTGAATTCAAATGTAATTACAAATCTAAATTTCACAATTATTTCTTATGTTATGACAGGCATAAAGATAAAAATAAACTCACAAACAGTTTTAAAAATGTGACTTCGACTAAACAAATTGTTAAATAACAACATTTAAAGCAAAAATCACTGAATGCTTTAGGTTATGTAAATGATTATGTCGAAAAAACGTACTTTTCACGTTTCTTCCAGAGAATTCTCTAAAAAAAATGCTTAAGATAGTAAATTAATTTCTAACCTTATTTCAGCTGTACAAAAAATTGCAAAATATACTTCGAATGTCTAAAAACACATCCTAAAGTTGTGTAATATTGTGGAATTAAAAATTAAACTAGATGAAAGAATTGCTGATGTTGTTTCCGTTATGCAAAGTTTTAAAAATTGAAAAATGTATCTAAAAGTATGCAAAAATTAGACAACATAATCAGGTTTCCTACAATAGAAATATGGTGAAAGTAATTATCCTAAATTTGATGAAATATTATTTTAATGTTTCGTTGAGAGATATTTTGAAAATTTTAACTATCATAATAAATTTAGAACATGGAGTTAAGTTTTATGTTTCTTTATGGTTTTTTTTATGGTTTTATGTTTCTTTGCACATTATAAGATAAAAACATGGCATATATCATCAAGTTTAACTCTTAGTAAAATAATTTAAAAAGATAACATAGTACAGTGAATTAAAGTTTAAAGTAATTTCAAGAGAAAATGAATAAATTACGATGCAATGAAGATAATATGAGGTTAAAAATAGTTTCAGTATCACCGAATGGAAATAGTTGAACTTTAATGAACAAAAACTTTTATCCAGTCTCATAAATTTTCAATGATTCTAGCACTACTTTTAAATTAATTTTCGAGTTTTTCTCTTCACAATAACCTCCCTCAATAAGGTTTAAAAAGAAAATTTCGAAACTCAATTATTCCTATTTTCAGTTTCACTGCTGTGAAGTTTTATAATACTTCATTAAAAATTTAACTTCCAATACTTAAAACCATAGTATATCGTGATGAATGTTACACGAACGACACTTTGAAGAGCCAACGATCTTTTAATACATTTTATTCCATCGGAACATAAATTTTGCCTAAAAAACAAATATCATTATTCGTAAGAATTCATTTCATAAACCGAATTCCGCATAATTGGTTATTCGAATATTGCCCTTGCGTCATTTCAGAAAAAATAAAACCCACTTTGAGCATGATGAATTATAATAAATATCTCCATTATAGGTATTAAATCCTCATTAGGCGATTCTCATCCGGTTATCAAGCCCGCTGCACATTCATCATGTGTATTCGTCCGGTAAATGCAACTTGAACGCGTCATGTTATCGCCGCGTGCGAATCCTGTCGATCCAGCAGATGAATGATCATCTCTCACAAAAAAATGAAGAAAAAAGTAAATAATATTAAAGAAAGAGGCGAGAAAAGAGTGAAAATGAGTTTTGAAGCCCAACACAAGCACAAATGATCTGCAGGCTCCATTATAATGTCGGAAAGGTTGGTTATAAAAGAATTTTCCTTTCGACGTCTTTGCATTGATGATTTCCATGAATATTCGTCTGGAGAAAGAGTTGTTATGTCCCATAACGCATTATTTTCTAATGATGTGGATTTAAATTCATCTTCCGTATGTTATTTTATGAATAGACTTACTATTTACAGTACTAGAAAAAAAATTTCTTCAGAAATATCCAGCATTCTCAACTAGCTTAGGAAATGGGTCATCTTTATTTCTCTGGTGTGGATCAGTTTCGATGACAAATTTCTTATATCGATACACTATATGTATCATGTATCAATACATCCTCTTTATATTTCGTTTAAATTAGGTATTTGAACTCTTTTCAAACTTGAAAAATAATCTAAACGTTAAAGGAATTTCCCTTTTAGCTTTAATTATAAGTTACTTTGTAGTATATGTTTTGCATTCTACTGAATTTACGAGAGCTGAATGTCGCACATTTTATTATTTGAAATCCAGGTTTATTAATTGTTTTATGATGTATCGTAAAAAATTAATCGTAGTTTAGTTCAAGAAATTTTCATGCTTTTTAATGTTTTGAAACTGCAGGCTGGAATTCTGCTTCTTATTTGTCTTAAACCGTTCTGCAGATTTTTAATCTTAAAAAAATCCGTCTTCTTTTAAGAATACGATGCTTAGAAAAAAATTAGCCGACAGCTTCAATGTAGGCATTTGTCGCATTTCCCGTATGAAAAGAGAGATAATATTTAAGAGACGGGTCATCAAAGAATATCTTTCATTGTGCTCGTGTCATATTCACACAAATTATTCACCTACGTAAGGACTCGTTCTATGAAACATCTGATAGTGCATTACGTCATCCAGAGGGCATAGTGTGGGTAAACTACAAATTTTTGCGGTAGTTTAATGAAACATAGACATTGTTTTAGGATGAACGTATTAGGATGATCGGAAAGTAATGCATGATTTTAGCTTACCAAAAATGGTTGGTAAAACGATTTCGAGAGATTTGTCTGAATTTTGAATACCAGAATTGATATGTTCAGGTATATTTTCTTTTTTCATTTGAAATTACGTTCAGCTCTCACTTCTTCAACTTTTAGTACATTTTTTTCAACGTAGGACTACGTTCCTCCCATTGGGGTCTCAGGAAAGAATTTGATTCACACGCAAAAACGCCACAAAAACGTTGTATGGGAGATCCTCTATATCTAAGTTAGGTTAAACATAATATCCAAAAGGATTACAACACGTGCCTACGGCATATGGAAAATGATCTGGTTTCGGATCTTAGGAGGTTTTGGTCTTATTTTAAAAATAAGAGCATTAATTCTCCTGATAGTTTATTCTATAATAACGTGCGCTATAATAATGATGGCGATATCTCAAATGCATTTGCTGATTATTTTAGTTCTGTTTTCAAGACTAGCACGGACTTTGATGGAAATGATGAATGCAAAAGCGACTGCGTCGGTGATCTTGTCAAAATCGAATTGGCTATCAGTGAATTGAAATCTTCCCTAACTGTGGGTGTTGATAATATACCTTCTTTTATTATTAAAGGATGCTCAGAGTTTTTGATTTATCCCCTTCTTGTTCTGTTTAACCTCTCGTTAAGAACAAAAGTGTTTCCTGAAGTCTGGAAGCAAACAAAAATTATTCCTGTTTTTAAAAAGGGTGATGCACAGAATTGTAAACATTATCGACCTATTGCTATTTTAAGTCCTTTTTCTAAGATTTTCGAAAGTATAATCCATAAAAAGCTTTACAACCAGGTTAAAAACCTAATTTCCACATCTCAACACGGTTCATACCAAAGCGCTCAACAACCACTAATTTATTCTGTTTGAGAGATAAAATTATTTCCTCATTTGAATCTGTTCCTCAACTTGACGTTATTTACACCGACTTTTCTAAGGCCTTTGACTCTATCGATTTTGGCATTCTTTTAAAAAAGTTACAAAGTATTGGTTTTCATGTAAATCTGATTGATTGGCTTCTTTCTTACTTATGTAAGCGATCACTCTATGTTTATTTTAATAATGCTGTTTCCTATGAGTTTACAAGTACTTCCGGTGTCCCACAGGGCTCTAATCTTGGACCTCTGCTTTTTATTTTATTCATTAATGACCTTACTTGTGTTTTTAAGTAATCTGGATGCCTTTTATTTGCTGACGACTTGAAATTGTTTGGTTCAATACGTTCCGATTTAGATTCTGTTCTTTTACAAAGAGATCTTGATTGTCTTTTTAAGTGGTGCATAGACAATAGATTACACTTGAACATTGTAAAATAGTGTTCTTAGTTACACTCGAAAGGCTCAACCTTTGAATCATGCATACTAAATTAACAATCTTGTTTTATCAAGCTCAAATACAGTCACTGATCTTGGGATCATCTTTGACTCCAAACCTGATTTTTCCCAACACATCGACACAATGGTCTCTAAGACATATCGCAGGCTTGGATTTCTTAAGCGTAGAATCAGAGAGTTTTCCAGTGAACTTACCCTCAAGGTCTTGTATTGCGTTCATATTCGTTCCAAACTGGAATACTGCAGTATTATCTGGAATCCCATTTACCGAAGCAAAATCGAAATTATTGAGTGAATACAAAACAACTTCTTGAGATATTTACTTTACAAAAAAAATGGATTTTACTTGCATAATTTATCTTCTTCACTCCTTCGTAATATTTTTAATATGCCTAGTTTATGCTCCAGACGAGATGTTTCTTGTGTTTTTTTTCTTTTATAAAGTTATTAATGGTTCAATTGATTGTAATGATATAATGAGCTCAATAGATTTCGCTGTGCCCGCCAGATTTTTAAGAAACCAGAGTTCCTTTCCAAATTTGTATTCAAAATTTAATTATATTAACAGGTTCTCGTTATATAGGTTTTATAAAAATTTTAACATGTTCTCTGATCAACTTGACATTTTTAATATGTCTCTTGGTGCTTTTAAGTCGAAATGTTTGCATCTTTTAAATACATGATATGTTTTATTTTGCCTTTCTACAACATTTTAGATTTTTATGCTATTTGATTTTCCGTGTTCTTATGTATTCGACCAGATTTTTGGCGCCGTGTTCGATTTATTTTTATCTTAAGTGTTGCATTTTTTAAAATCTCAAGTGTGTATTTACGTTTTTAAACTTTTAAACTCCTGGTGTGTTTTTATTAGACTCGGTCTTGCGTGTTTTGACTTTTTGACCCTCGCCTTTTGGAAATGAACTTTAAATTCTTGTAAAAATACGGCTTTTGGTGTCATAGTGTGTCTTAAAGTTTTGTGATTATGTGTCTTCGTTTTTAATTATATATACGTTTGCATAAGTTTTATGATTTTATGTATTCTCTGTGTTCTACTTTTTGCTTTCTAAGGCATATTTTTTATATTTTTTTATTTACTCATTGTGACTTTTGTTCTTTGTGTGTTTGTCAGCACTCTGTAAATGGAGTTTTCTCTGTAGTGTGCTTTTCTTTAAATAAATAAATAAATCTCGGTAACTACATATTTTAAAAACGTAACTAATGTCTTATTTTAGAGATAAACGGTAACAACAGACGTTACGAAAAAAAAATTGGAAATCGGAACTGTAGTTTAACGACAACTGAGTCGCAAAGTTGGGAAAAATATGCATGAATTGGTGACGCGATCCTCTATATCTCGGTAGCTACATATATTAAAAACATAACTGATGTCTTATTGTAGAGATAAAGGGAAGAGACTTAGAGAAACAAAAGAGTCACGCGAGTAAAGCAGAGCTAAGCCTTTAACATCAGCGGCAGTTTCAAAAAGACAGCCTCCATCCTTTTTTTAACTTATATAATGAAACTTAAACTTCAGTGCCCCTAAAGTCGGATTTAATCCTCTTCCAGAAGGAATTTTTTTAAGAAGGAAGAGTTGAACTCGCTAACAGAAAATACATTTATTCTTTAGTTTCCTTTTTCTTTTATCATCGACAGTTTTTCTGCTTAATTCTCAGGCTGTGGAATGTTTGTAATAGAACATCCAGTGCTCTAAAATATCTATTATCATACGTTTGGAATTTGAATGGCAATCAATTAAAATCCAATTTTGGTCTTTAAAAGAAATAGTTCTAAAATAAGAGAAGATATATTACGATATGACCATATTTTAGCACCGATTAACATTGTTTTATTTAAATTATCCTTAAATTATCTTAATTAAAGCAACGTAATAACTCGTAGTAAATTTCTTTTATCTTATATTGAGAAACCTCTTTCATAGCGAGAGTGAAAAATGAAAATTTCATTGTTTCATCTCAATTTTCAATAAGAATTTGCACTTTTCTTTGAAAGAAAATAATTCAAGTTTATAATAAAGTTAATATTAGCCAACATCATATTATCAGGAAGATTACATTATTAAGAAAATTGATCTCTTATGCATGTGGGAAAATAACATCACTTCTTAGTTCCGCATTCCTTATTTTGTGTGATTTATATTCGATTCAAATCAGGAGCATAAGGTTTTTATTTCGATTTTTTAAGCATTTTCAAATGTTCTAAAACTCGAAAACAAATAATTTATTTGCTTTTATACTATTATCAACAATTTAACATATAACCTTTAAAGAATTAAGCATTCGTTTAATTTTCTGAACAGAAATGAACATTGGATACAAAGTAAAAATAAACCTAAAATAATAATAAAAACTTCTTGTGAAAATCACTCAAAATAAAAATAACTTTAGTTCATCTACATAAATGTAATTAACATTTTATTCATATATTCTGAACATTTGATTTGTCTTTCACGCAAAGATCTTTTAAAAACACTTCTAACGTCAGTCGACAAATTTCGCATTTCAGTAATAATATCTTGAACAAACACAGACGCAGGAAAAAGAGAATTGTCCTCATCCACTTAAAACCTAGCTAATGAAAGGGAAAAGGACAACAAAGCTGTACTTAAGTCTTTCACGAAGCTTGAAATAAGCAATTAATTTCATGAGAGTACTTTACTGCATAGATTCCCCGTAAAATCTCTCAAGGTTCGTAAAATTTGAACTTTCAAAGCCTCGAGGAATCGATAGAACACATTAAGTAATTAGAGAATACCCTTTCCTTTTCAGAGCTTTTTGCGATTCGCGTTAATTAAAGCTTCCAGGTTTATTTCTGTTCTCAAATCCTGAAAGATCCTGGCCTTTCGTTTTCAACAGGAATTATTGCGGAGTTTTTCGTCTACTTTTCGACTACGTCATCATTTTAACCCTCTCATACCAAGCAAGGCGGTCCGGGGCTGTCTAGAAATTTTCCCTTATCAACAACGAAGGCCGGTCTGAGGCGGTTGGCTTCTTTTAAGGGGAGATGAGTTTCTGAGATCGTTTAGGTGATAAGCGCGGTAGGGGGTACAATTATTCTTGCCCACCACAGCCCATTTCCGTGTGCCTTTAGTGAAGGTCACAGCATGGTGGGGTAAATGACCACCTAGGTAGTGAGAGTCCAATTCATGTCATATCATCCCAAAAAGGCCCTGTTTTAAAGCGGCTAGAAGAAAAAATCGCATCCGGATTAAAGAGTTAAAACATTGATCCACTGATGGCTTGACAAAACGCTGAGTTCATTTCCTGCACAGGTAGATATGAAACTACTTTAGTTTTGTGTAACCACTGAAAGTGTTCAATGTTATCTAAATTTATTCTTAAGTTAAAACTCATTGATCAAGAACTAATCTTGGTGTTTCCGATTATTTTCCTTTTATACTTTTTTACTTTACACTACGATTCACCCATAACTCCAGAAATAAAAATCTCCGGTTTGCAGTTTGGATGAGTGTGCGTAGAAACTTTATTGAACAAAAAAGTTTACATATCGTGTTTTAACATTGACGAAAAACATGTGAAAATTACAAAAACAATAAAAAATGTGTATTTATATATGAAAAGAAAGACTCGCGAAACAAAAACCATTTTAAGACAAATCCCAAAAGTTCGCTGCATCTATACACTTGTAGGAGGACTGATTAGAGTTCTAGGTATTGAACCTTTAGTTCATAAGTCTGAAGTCCTGGTGAAGGAGAGAAATTTGGGTCAGAGGCGGATGAACTGGTTGCGTACGGTGGCTGTTTTATGTGTTTTTATACTTTGGTTTAAGCAGCAATTAATACGGAGCAAAAGTGTCTAGTATTGGTACGCAAAACAATATTGATTGAAGAAGACGTTTTCCCGGATGTGTTGATAACTTGCCTTTTCTTGCATAATTGTTTCTTACTCAAATGTAAGTCTTGTGCTAAGGATTATACGCTTCGATTTTCCTACCAATAATTTCCTGTAAGAGAACGTATTTAAATTTTTTGAAACATTGATTCCATTAATAATACAAAAGTAAAGTAAATAAGTAGTAAAAGTCTTATGTACGGAAATATTTATTTAATCAGTTATTAATTATTCTTAAATTCTTTATTATTCGTCTGGCTTACTAGTTTTGCTTTAAAATTGCAAGTGAACTGTTTGGGAACTATCTTGTAAATCTCGCTATTTTTCCGATTCCTTACCACAACAAAATTTAATCACACAAAAATGACAAAATGTAACTCCCAAGTAGCAGGTTTGCCTATCATTTTTCTTACACATACAACTGATTTAATTGGATTGGGCGTTGAAATCACCATCATCCTTTTTCAAAGCCTAGATTCTACCATCAAATCACTGCTGGACTTTCATGCTATATCTTATCAAACATAGTTAGAATATTTAATCCCCTTATTGAAAATAATTATGATATTTTATGTTTTTTATTCATGGCAAGAAGTGTCTCTAAGTTGTCAAGTGTGGTTCTAATACGAGAATGAATAGTATTTCGCAAAGAAAAGGTGAAAATAAACTGATGATAATTTGCTTTTTATCTAGATCCATTTCAAAGAAGAATAGTGTTCAATTAATTTAAAGAAATATTTTTTAAGGGGAGTTGGAACCCTAAGTCCGTTAACCCTAACCCTGTTACTTCGATTTACCTTTTCTCAAAACTGTTATAGATTCGTGTTTGAAATGTTTTATACAAGTAAAGTACATCTTTCTCATTATACTGAAATAATTTTTTTAAAAATTAAAAAATTCAGTTTTTACAAATTTTTTGTCTCAAAAAAAAAATTTGAAATTTGCCATTTCGATGTAACTTTTCTTACAATCTGTTACAGATACATGTTTGAGACTTTTTATACAAGTAAAGTACACTTTTCTTATTATACTGAAATGAGCTTTTTTAAAAGAAACTCAAAACTTTATTTTTACAATTTTTTTGTGTCAAAATAGGGTAAAATTTCACTACGTCTAATGAAATATTTTGTAAATTTATAAAAAATTAAAAATTAACCAAAAACTCATTTCAGCATAATGAGAAAGATATACTTTACTTCTACAGAAAATTTCAAACATGTATCTTTTGAGAGAAGGTACATCGAAGTGGCCAATTTAACATTTTTTTGTTTTGACGCAACAAAATTTGTAAAAAATAAATGTTTGAAGTTTTTAAAAATCATTTCAGTATAATTAGAAAGATGTACTTTACTTGTATATAAAATTTCAAACATGAATCTATAACAGATTTTGAGAAAAGGCACATCGAAGTAACAGGGTTAGGGTTAACGGACTTAAGGTTCCAACTCCCCTTAATCCCCAAATAATATCCAGGACCACAAAACAAGTAAAAATGTAAATACCAATATATCCCCATTTATAAAGGAATGTCCTACGAACTTATCAGTTTTGATAGAAATTCTGTTATTTTTAATCTTAAATATTAATTTATAGTAAGTAAGCAATATTCGCTCTCAAAACAAGCCTTTCTGGATAAAGCTTTCTATTTTTTACATAAAGATTTTGCTTTACTTAAAGTAAAGCGCATAACGAAACAGAATAGATTTCTGGTTTGTTAAATTTGTTTTGTGAGCAAGAGCTAGAGATATTGACTGCCACATCGCACATTCCATTTACTATTTTTATAACTAACGATAACAGAAGCAGATGCAGCTTCTGTGGCTTGACCACAGGCAACAGTCGTTTTCATTCATTATTGTCTTTGTTTTAAGAGTCCGACAACTTAAAAATATAAGTGTATATTATCTGAAACTTGCGGTATTTATTTGTAGTTAATGGACAGTAACAGCAAGTACTATACATGAAACTATAAATTGCGTCGACTGCCCAAAACTGCTATACATCAATAAAGTTACATTAAGATTTAAAATAGCCCACTTACTTGCACTATTTACAGGAGGAAAACAATTACATTTCTTCTTCTAAATGAAGAACCGTTATATAATTTAGATGCTTTATTCTCTTTACTGAGACAAATAGTATTTAATTGTTCTCACTTCACACGAATAAAGGATGTGCTATTTACTCACTAAAAATCTATCTTTAATTTGTTTCACGATGAAGTCAAAAGAAATAATGCTGAAGAAATGTTACTTGACGATAGTATAAATTTGAAATAAACTATGTGTTATTGTATGAACTACACTCAATGAAGAGCGTTTATGATACTTTAAAAAATATTGTATTCAGTTTGGGAACATACTAAAAAATACAGCGCTATTTTTCTTTTTTAACATTCGATTTTTCACTTCAAATGAAATTTTATCGAACGAATCAAATTTAAAGAAAGTATGTAAAGATTGCGGGAACCTTTATTTATAACCCATACTTTATTTAATATAATTTGCAATAATTAAAACTTCTGTACAAACATTTCCAAATGCATTTTAACGAATCTTGCAAAGAAACATATTTTGATAAGTCGAATGTATTTTATCATTTTTGACTCTAACGGGATTTTAATTTTCTGGAAAGAAATAAATTCGATGATTAGCGAGAATTCTTTTTAAATAACACGATTTCATATGATTGATTATTTAAAGATTGTCCTTTTGTCGTAGCAAAGGATTATTTCTGCGGTGTATTTTTGTAATCCATGTGAAAAAAAATTAAAGATGCACTGAGCTGTGAACGAGATTAATATGCTATCTTCAGATGATAAATTCTGGTGAGGAGATTACCATCAGGCGATGAAATACGACGCACATTCATCATATCTCTTAGATGAGATAAATATAAGGGAATGCAGTTGTTAAAGCGTTCCAGAGACAGTGGCGAATCCTGTCGATTAAGCTGATGCTATGATCATCCATCATACAAAAATGATAGAAAATAAATAAGATCAAAAGAAAAAAAACTGCATGCTCCCCTCAAAAATGAATTTTGAAGCCCAACGGAAGAGCTAATGATTTTGTGATTCCCCTAGAAATGCGAGCACGTTGGTTCTGGGAAAAAACCCATTCTGCTATGCGTCTAGGGTGAGTTAAAGAACATCCGTTAGGAAAATGGGATATTCTGCATTATGCCTTATGATGCATTATATTCTTGGGAGGAAGATTCAAATTCATTTTTTGCACGTTACTTACCGAATGAATTGCTGAGTCTAACTTTATCCTGTATTAGAACTGCATCCTGTATTAGATGAAAACATTAGCTGTTTAGAAATGCCTAATGTTCCTTTCGGAAACAAAAAATGAATGTTTAAAGTACGGGGATCAAATATCACCCATTTAAGCCATTACTTTAATAACAGAACTAATTCATGTGCAATTTGTCTAAATATTGCTCCAATCTATCATCTAGAATCTTAACCAAAAGCACACCGAATCACAACACTAACACATAAGTTTAACACACACCCCAAAATATTTTTGTGAGACAGCAGAATTTTTTCCTACCAAAAGCAGTGTTCCTAATATCGCCCACTACATGTTCCTAATATCGCCTATGTCTAAAATGAATTGTAATAAAGTGTAATTTGTGTTATGATCATACGTTCTCCATTAAACATGAAAATTAAAGCACAACAAAATAGAAAGTAATGCAAGATAGCTTTTTTCATACATTTAGGAATGCCATTAAGTATTCTTTTTAACACTTTTCCCCTAAGTAAAACATCAAAATGAAAAAGAACTTATGAGTATTGTCAGTGATAGGACATCAACTATGCATTTTTGAAGGTAATTTTTTAAAAATATATTACTCCTCAAAATGCTAGGGCGATAATGGGAATATCTAAGTGAGCGATAATTAGAAAACTGAAATGGGCGATATTGGGAACATACGATCTCTCAAACATGGCGACGTCCTCCTTCGGAATTGGATAGCAAACCAAAAAATAAACTACACCAAAATATAGCCAATTATAGTCGTTATCATTACCCCAAATGGCATCACATTATGACTTGAACTATACTGATTATATTAAAAGTAATGAAACATGATTATTAATTCAATAAAATGCGGTAAAAAGGTTTATGTATGTCTATATCGACAAATGCGGCAACTCCATGCTCTTGAATGCAATAACATCCATATAAATATTTGTCTTGTGCGGTTCCCAAAAAACACGTTAATTAGCTATCGGATTTGACAACATCTATAGCAACCGATGGACCAAGTGATTTCACTTCCCAAACATAAACAAACGAATGCGATTTAGTTTTTGCTTTCTTTCCAATGAGTAAATAATGAATCCTAACCATGTTATTAAAACAATGGAAGAAGATGTGTAATCATTGTGTCAATCAATAATTCAATGTGTATATAAATCAATTAAAGACAAATTTTGAATATAGTTCAAGAATAAGGAGATATAATTTGTTGCAACATGCTAGCAAGACTTTAAAATACGGTTTCTGATTTCAACAGTTTCCGCCATGAAAACAATGCAACCTAACCATAAATGTGTTTCCCTAGGATGTACAGTAACATCATTGTAGCGAACGAAGCGAGCAGCGTTGCTATGCAATTTTTCTGAGAGTTGACGAGCGTTAGAGAGCAATGGGCAGAGCCCCTATAGTCATCATAGTTTTATGTAGGCAAATATATGATTATTTAGGTAACAGGGATCATATTTTTTCGCACTAGGGTCACCATGTTTGAACTAAGAGCGCATTGGCAGTGTTTTAAAATTAACGTTTTTTCTGCATAACTGTTAGCAATTAAATAACAGTTATAGACTTTTTTTCATAGCTCCATAAATTTAAATATATTTAGAAAGTAGTATGTAATTATGTAGTTTATAGAAAAATATTGCGTCGCAGAAAGAAAATATTAAATAAGAAAAACTAAGGTAAAGTAAACTTCGAGAGTTTGCAAAAATGCAGAAGACACTATCATTATGGAAGGTAGGCCATAAAAGCGAACTTCTCAGAAAGACATTATCAGTTATGCATTCGTGTGGCAAGACCAGGAAAATCTCCAGAAAAGTTTTCTGCTGGAGAGCTAATTCAGTATGGCACAAGTAAATGATTTTAATATGAAATTACTCATGATTCTCTCTGAGCATCCTGAAGGATATCATGAGAAAGTTGGATTTTTCAAATAACTGCAGCAAAAAGATGGAAATCTCATTGGAATTGTTGAAAACATATATAAGAATGCAGCACTACTGCCAGCTTTATTTTACTCACGTTGCGAATTAAATAATATTTTTATTATCGCAAAAATATTTTTCGAAAATGTGAAATAATTCAAAATTAAAATAAAAATCATATAAATGTCTTGTATTGGAGAAATATATTGAACTGTTTCTTTTAATAACTGATACATTTTATAATTTAAACATTTAACTTTGAGCTATTCAAAAAATAATGAACGGTACTTACGTATTAACGCCACCGAAGCTACAGATTTGGCGGTTTTTGTACTTACGTATTAACGCCAATTTGGCAGTTTTTGTACTTACGTATTAACGCCAATTTGGCGGTTTTTTAGTGTCGCTAATTTGGCGGTTTTTGTACTTACGTATTAACGCCAATTTGGCGGTTTTTGTACTTACGTATTAACGCCAGTTTGGCGGTTTTTAAGTGCCTCCAATTTGGCGGTTTTTGTAAACAAGATTGCTCTTTATTGGCGCATTACCGCCAATCTGTAGCCTCGGTGGCGTTAATACGTAAGTACCTAAAGAACGAATGATTTGAATTTCACTAATACATCTAAAACTAGGACTTTGTTAGTTATGTTTAGATATTTCTGCTTACCTTCTTTTCAACACCATGAAATAAAAATACGAAATATATCATTAAGTAAAACGTTTCACTCTTAGTTCAATTGCTTCAAAGAAAAAGAATATTTAAGAGAATTGAAATTTTCTGGAAATAGAATAAGTTAAAAAGAAAGAAATATACATATTTACGAATTGAAACGGAAAACGGATTCAATAACACGGAATTCAAATAGTTAAAAAAATGTAGAATAGCTGTTTTTCAAAACTTGAAAAATAATATAAAATTCACTATAGTTAATGTCTATGTTGGACGAAACTTCGATTTCTATTCTTCACATTTGCATAATGTTCGATTTATCTGCTTTTGGTGAAGAGGATTTGAACCTCGGTTCTTGATTCGTTATGACGTCATTCCAAAGATGGGAATGTTTAGTTATTTCATAAGTATATAAAGCAGAATTGGAGTGATATCTTATTATGATGAGTTATCATGATGATTATGCATTTATTATTATGATATGTTTTCTTTATGAACTCGAGTTGAGTTCATTTATCAGTTTTAACTGTTTTTAATAAAATTAATTAGTCTTCTCAAAATTGTGGCTTCTTGTTATATCATCGTAAGACCGCTACCACACTCTGCACCACCATCAGTCCATTAAATAAATTTTGTTGGCAAAATTACAAATAATAATTAAAATTAATTTGTCAAGTGAATTTTGAAGACGAACAGAATAATCTTCAATGTAAAATCGCAACGAATGGTCCTGAAAAAACGAATCGCTTTACGCTGTTGCTTTGGTAATTTCCCCAGGTTGTAATAGAGGAAATCTGACGAATTCGAAAAAGTTAATGTCATTCTGCCAAAGAGAGGAAATTCATTGTTTACACTGTTGACATCCATTGCTGATGAGAAAGTAGATGATCCTCTTTGTCCAGGCCCCAGTTTAAACTGAAAATTAAAAAAATTGGCAGTTTTAATTCTGTTTTTCACAAGCAGCTATCAGAATTTTATACTATACTTTGACCCTCCCTACCCCCAAGGCCTTTAATCCTTTCCCGTTCATTGGTTTTACAGTGAAACCACACATTGAAGATTTTTATTACTGAGCATGGGCAAAACTTAGCGTCATTTTTCTTCAATTACATAATAGCCAGATATATAGACCAACTTATATAAAAATTCCAATTCAATACCGTTAATATTCAGAAAGATATCAGCATTGCAAGAGCTAAATTGCTTTAGAACTCTATGAGAAACAAATGATGAGGGTTCTTGCACAAATTGATATTTTTTAAAATTGAATCTTCGAAAGTAATATTGAATTTTATGAAGGTTGAATATCTTGAATACTCAAACATACTAATAAATCAAATACATAATTTAAATTGCATTTCGATGGTGGCTAATTTTGATAAAAAAAATAGCATGTTACCGTTCATTGGTTTCACTATGAAACCACATATTTCTTGAAAATAAAAAATGCTAAATTTTTTTCCTTTACATATTTATGAACAACCACATGTCTAATACTCATTTTTGAAATAAATTTAGTAATTTTGAAAACGAAACATGTAGTGAACTTGAAAGGATTAACTCCCGTCACTGTGTTCAGATTTCAACTAAAAGAATTATGGTAACCCTAGAGATAAGATGAAATTCCATAAAATGTTTCTCACATCTGTGTATTGCATTATTATCTAATGAGGAAAAGAATTTATCTTGAAAGAAATTTAGCTTTTTTATTTTCTTCGCAATTATTCTATATTATCTTATGATATAATCAAAATGTTATGATTTAAAGCTTCCATGGCTTAAGGATGCAACCGCTAAAATTTTTGAACAGATATACAGATCAAATTGATCTTATTTATATAAATCGGCAAAAAATATCAGGGTTTTAAAGTTATTAAGTTGGATTATTTTGTTTAACATCTAACATATTACTCTGCCTGAATTCTTAAGTTCAATTTATTTTAAATGCCCATTAATTTTTTTATTAAATTTACGATGTTTTGAAGAAGATGAGTTTGTGGCAACAGCATATTCCTGCATACGCAGTCAACCTTGTCGTCGCTCTTCTCTTCTGGCACTCCTCTTCGAACACTGCTTTTCTAGCGCTGTTATCAATTATGTTTTTGTTGTCAATATCTTAATTTAAATATCATTTACTTTACCTTTATTTTGTTACGTTATTAAAGTTGTTATCGTTACTATGAGTTAACTTCGTTAGCGTTTACAATATATCCTCACTCCTGCACGAGCCAGTTGGTACATGCAGTCCTGTTTGCGGTGTTCGTATCTCGCAAGTTACCTTGAATAAATGGATGCAATAGATAGTGATGATAACTATGTTAGTTTATTACCACCGCATCAAATTCCAAGGAGAAACCTTTAAGCGTAACCTCCTAAAAGTTCAAGCAATTACAGCAGATGATATTAAAAAATTCTTTTAGGCTTAAATATTGTTAAAATCATTGATCAAGTCCATTATTCACAGTCTTTGGGTAAGTTATTCGTGATCTCGCATTTTTTTATTTTGGGAATCTAATACAGAAAGTTAGAAATAATAAATGAAGAGACACGAAGATATGAAAATAAAACAATTAATTCGGGAAACTAATTACTAAGTCAGAAAAAAATACAATATTTTGTGCGAAAAAAAAATAAGATACCTTATGTTTTGCGAAAAGTATGTAAGTAAAGCCTAAAGAGTGTTTGGTTATTTATTCAAACCCCAGAAAGTAATTCATTTAAAAGGAATAAAATACATTGGTAATTTCAAAAAATAGTTTTCAAAGTTAGAAACACTGTATTGTTAAACATTTCTAAGGCCATGGAAAGAATACTTCGCACCATATTCATCAATTTTTAAATGCAATTTTTAAGGTTTGCGCGAGTTCTCTCCAAATCTTTCGATGAAGCAAAAATCAACACTTTTCAATTTCTTATCTCAAACCTGAACGAAGTGTCTTGACTTGATTATTAATTATTACTTAGTAAAATAAATTAACAAACATTTATGTCGTCCAATAAGCTAAATGAATTTATTTCTTTAAATTAACCTCAATCCCAAAGTTATTTTATTAAACCACGACTAGAAAGGGTTAAGGGAAAACCGCCAAAATTTGATGTTTAAAAGATTCACCTGATTGCGCTGAAATCTATGCAAAATTTACATAAATTTACATCATGACTTGTATACCGTCGCTCCACATCAAACACTACTTAAAAACAATAATTTCATTTACAAAAATATACTAAATTAATTTGTCACATTGAATAATTTATAGTGAAATTTACCGTTACAAAAAAGTAAAAAATTCTGACGTCTTCTTTGTATTTTTATGAATTTAAATATTTTTTTTAGATCTTATTTCTTATTTTATGTGAAATGGAATGTCTGAGTCACTGTATTGGAGAAAATGTAAAGATAAAAATTTTAAAAATGTCTTTTTCTTATGATTGCTAATTATTTCTCTCCTTATGATATATTCCATACTGAGACAAAATGATTTTAAAAATGATCATTGCAAGCTGAAGAGCTATTTCAACAAGCTCATTTCAAATTAGAGAAAACGCCATTATTTGGGCACACAGAATGCAAATTAAATTTTTCTATATACTATCTCATTCTCTTGAATTGTCTACAGTAATTGCTTTTCAATTTCAGACGAATCATTTTCCCTATGATTACTTTTATAAACATCGAGAAATATCTGTGAATTAAAATTTTCCTTTTATAAATCACACAAAGTAAAAAGTTACAAGAAAAAATTGAAACGTATGCGGCAGTCACTAACTAACACACAAAGACTGTGATGAAATTATTAATTTTGGAAAGACTTTCTATTCGGAAAAGTAATGGCAACGCCATGATTATAATTTTTTAGAGTAGTCATGGTAAAAAGATAATAAAAGGTTTTGTTTTGAGAGCTTAAAACAGAATTGGATGTTTTCGCTCTTTCGGATAATTGTAAATAATTTTTATGTTTCATTAAACTGTTTTTGTCTGCACCAAGAATTTATCTGCAAGATTCTGCATACTGATTGAACTAATTTAAAATTCTGAACATTTATTGGTGGAAGATTAATGCATTTCACAACATAAATAAATAAAATACAAGGATTTAATAGATATATTTTATACTTATTAGCATATGAGAATGTATTTGTAACTCATATTATTGTAAGAGTTCATTTATCTTAATCGGCACTTTTCCGTTAGCGCAGCACCAGCGCCAACGATACCGCCAATGCAGTCTTTGGCGACAACTGACGCCAATATTTTAGCGCCACCACCTTGTCAAAAACTGGTTGCCTCGCTAACGGAAAAGTTCCTCTTAATCTGAAGATTTTCAAACGTAAATATTAATTAAACATTTGTTAATTCAAACGTAAATAAAGATTTTGCTGGTGGAAATCAGCCGTTGGTCCTGATTTTCAAAGAATTACCACTTTTTGCTCTTTTATAGCTACATCTGTGTTTGAGGTAAATAATCGTTTAAAACTCACCCCTAAAATTTGCCGTTGTTTGTAAATGTTCTTTATTTATTTGGTTTCTCAATTTTTGTTCTATCACAAACATTAAAGAAATATTACATTGTTATATAAGTCCAAATTAAGAACAACCTATTAGCTTTAGAAATAAAAATATACACAAGTTCTATTTAAACAGCAAATTTTTAAATAAAACTGCACATCGGTCCAACTTACTCAAAAAAGTCTAACGTAAAGCAAATTTTTAAATGCAAAAGCAAGCTTGCAGCCGCATAAAGAAAAAAAAATTTAGATCGTTTTGATCTTCGAGGCTCGACCAGAATTTTGCCTCGGTTAGGATTATAACTGTATGACAGAATAACAAATGAAAACAGTTGAATTCTCTAAAAGAAGTACAATATTTTGACTTAAAATTTCTACATATATAATTACATCGTGTTGCTAGTCAATGTTTTAAGATTCGATAAGTCACATCTCATTACAAAAGCAAAGAAATTTCAGCATTAATTGTTTATTTTCATTCCTAAAGAAGAGTGAGTTGATACCTCTCTATTATTTTTTAACTTGCACATATATATGATGATTTTTTAAAACAACTTTTCACCTTACGTATTAGCCTTAATTTTTCTCTGTAATAAAAATAGATGTAAGCTCGTTGTCTAAATCTTTCTTTTAAGCCCAACGAATGAAAAAAGTAAAAATCCATTTTTTCCTAATTTGAAACATTTTTTATCTTTCAAATCTGCAGGTATTTACAAAGCGGAAGATTTTAAGTCTTCAGGAAGTGCTAATATTTACTTAAGAGATTTTTATGTACTTGTTAACATCTTTGCATTGAAGCTTAAGAGAGCTTTAAACTATCTCATGATGTTTTCTCAGTGGAAATTAAGCTTACTCTTCGTTTATTGAAATTTATGTTATTAACTTTTGATTTTTTTCGTCTCGAAGATAGGATAATGCTTCATAACTTCGATATTCGTCAAACAGAGGTTTCTATAATATGTGGAAACCGTAAAAAAATCTAAGACTCAGTTATGTAACTTTCCCTAAACAAAATACACGAAAAGTTATAACTTTGATATCCTCGGGATATTTGACGTAATTGCTTCTTTTTATTAGTTTTCTAGGAAGAACTCATTAATAAATTAATCAGGCTGCAATATCAGTCATCTTAAACTCAAACATGACATTTTGTTCAGCTATTTTATTGAAGGCAAACGAAAGTTTTATGGGGATTTTCGATTAAAAAATATTTACCTTTCAAAACTTAATGTTATAATAATGTCAAAATTGATAGGGTACATGACAAACCACTTTTATGAAGTCCTTTCCGCTCAATTAACTAGTATAAAATGCGCTTGTGAACACATTTACTATTAAACAATTTATGCATGCCCTATATTCATAAAACCAGATTATAAGTAAAGCTAGAATCTAACTGTATAAATTTATTTTAGTCATAATAATTCATTAGGGCTCGTTTTCTTTCTTGCCGATATTTATGGAATGTCGTTGAATTTTAATTCTAGATATCAGGAAAAGCGCTTAATTCTAATGATTTTGAATATACGTAGTAAGAAAACTTCCAGAACTCATCAAAATTTGAAATAAGCAATTTGAACAATACAACTTTTTACTTTATAAAATGAATAAAATTCCATACAAATATTACCAGTGAATAAATTTCTGGGAAATAGACTGGGCATGAATTAAAAAGTAAATATAAGCTTAGCATTTAAAATATGAAACAAAAACTCTCGTCGCTATGCGTTATTTAGGAAGGATTTGAACCATCTGATTCCTAAGACCATTTGAATAAAGGGACCTCAAAACACGGGATACCTCCTCTGTCAAAGAAAGGGAAATTCACTTCCTCCCTCAAAAACCATAATGACAGCTGGTACTGTCCGAATTCCAAGAAAACTCCCCTTTTCCCCGAACCCATATGGGCGAGCCACTCTAACGAAGAAAGCGCGCGCCACGGGCGTGAAATCAATCACACTTAACGAAAGAGGGGAACGGACGTTTTGGACGGCCATAGCCTTTTGCGTGAAGGGGCGTATGAGACGTTCCCGTATCGATAGAGTTAATATCCAAGAAAAATGCTTGAAGAGTCAGTGAAATTGCGTAATAAATTTTAATTATAAAAATAATTTAGTTTTAAAAAACTGATGCTTTTTTAGTTTCAAAGGACGATAATGCAAGACAGTGTAAGTGTAATAG
>BGPR01001579.1:118084-139007 GCA_013235015.1 Araneus ventricosus
GAGACGAGTACGAGTACGGTTGAACGAAGTTACGATGTACGCAGATACGAAGTGTAATAGTTGTGTTTTAATGTGCTAATAAACATTTGTTTAGTCTTAGAAGTCGTATGAATGCCAATCGAGAAGCCTACAGAAATCAGAAGGTGGGATGAATTAGAAACCTGTGACTGAAAATCTCATCGACAGTTAAGTAAGACGGAAGGAGTTTGAATCTCAAAGTGCTCTACAAAATTGTTTTCTGTGTCGATATTTGTAAATAAAAGTGTAGTAAAGTGTGAAAATGTCTATTTTCGCTGGAGGAAGGAAGTGCGATTTGGAGATATTGGCTGAGGAGCTTGGAGAAACGGTCAATGTTAGCCATAAATTGAAAGATTTGAAAAAGATGATTTTGGCGAACAAAGAGTACGATGAAGAAAGCGCCAAGGAATGGTTGAATACAGTAATAAATGAAAGAGAAGAAAATGAACGAAGAAATGAAGAGATTGCAGAACGAAAACGACAAGAAGAGATTGCAGAACGTAGGCGTCAAGAATATATTGCAAAACGGAAACGTGAAGAAGAAATCTAAATTTCAGAACGAAGACGCCAAGAAGAAATTGAACAAAGAAAACAAGAATACGAGGAACGGAAGAGAAAGGAGGAACAAGAATACGAGGAACGGAAGCAAAAGAAGGAACAAGAATACGAGAAACGGAATTGAAAGGATGAAATGGAATTTCAGCTGCAAAAAAAAACGCCTTGGAGCAGAAGGTAGGTCTTCAAATTCAAATTCCGTCGCCAATCAAAATGTAAACAGTGCAGAAATTAAGCCAAAGTTAGAGATTCATCATTTGATGCAAAAATGTAATTCCGACGAAAACAATATAAGTTTATATTCTATAAGTTCTGCCTCTTTCATTTCTTACCGGAATGTTACTGTTACTTTTCCGTGGTTCACATTGAAGATTATTTTAAAAGTTTCATTGCTAAAACACATTTCAACAAATAATTTCAAAAGAGAAAATGCTGTTTATAAAAAGTGCTGTCTCTTGAACATGTTACTTTGTCATTGACATCAAAATGCTTTGAAGAAAGTGGGAAATTTCACTAAATTTAAAGCTAAATTGAATACCCTTTCATCGAGGCTAAATTGAATTGCTTCTAATTTAAATTATTGGTACTTTCATACACGGAAAAAGAGTCACATCTTCTCAATCGCAAGCAGTCCCATTTCTCAGACTATTTACGTCCGGTACAGATCATTCAGGATAACCGAGATCGTTCCTCGTCTCATTTAATGCCGAAATGAGATTACGAGATTACCACAGAGGAACTGACTAATCCTGCGGTTTGGACAAGTAGCTGAGAGCAAAGGAGCGCAACATGCAGATTAGTTTTAAGATAGATGATAAAATTCTGGTGACAGCAAGTCGTAGATTTTAATCCGTGGCAATAAAAAAAAAGGTTATTGTCTTTTGGTGCTCTAGCGAAACAGTTTTAGGGCTTCCAATTAACAAATTTGGTAGAGAAATTTTGGGTGGCAGTAAAATCTTTTCCAAACATTTGTCTAAATATTTTCATGTTTAAGAATCGAATTTTGAGATCTTGATGTTTTTTGTCTATTTTTTGATAAAACAATTACTGCAAATGAATCTATAAATGAAATAAAATTAAGAAAAAAGGGAATTTAAGCCGTGTAAAAATTCAGAGAATTTTCTCTATTAATTTTCTGATTTTTATTAGAAGTAATTCTCAATTGCAGAAAATGCAAGAAATATGAAAATTTTCCTTTCTGTATAATGTCAAATGACTGCAAAAAGAAGTCATTCTATTTAGAATGGAAATATTGTAGTGAACGGACAGACGAGCTTTACACAAGTGAATGAAAATACATAAAACAGGATACAAACGTTTACAATACAGTGTAATACAATACCAACAATAAAATGAAAATTTTTGTTAATCAATTAATATAATGACAATTTATTTTAAGTAACAACTTCGATAATTTGCTGATTTGTATCATTGACTACTTACATAATTTTTGTTGCTTTAGTGGAACAGACCTATTCTTCATTTAACCATATGATTGTTTCATACTCCTCTTCTTGGAAAGAAAGCTAATCAATACATTTCGACGTTGTGGTAAAGACCGACATGCAGACATTACTTAAACTTACTTTCATATGTCATGTTTAGAGTAAGACATATCCTCCATCTTTTTACCTGCCTTGTATTATGGTATTTTAAGTCTAATCAAAAACAAATCGGAAGTGATTAATCTTTAGCTTGTTCAAGCTAGTGGGAAAGAAAGAAAACTGAGCAGACATAGAATGAAAGCTATATCCATCAATTTTGTAGTTTAATTAAATTTGCGTGCTATTTTGATGATATACAAGGCTATTTGCTGCAGAAATTCGAAATTTTAAACAATGATTTGACATTGAGGAAAACAAATGAGGCATCTCTCCAACTTTTCTTACCACATCACTTTGGGGGTATCACTTTTAAAATTAAAATCTCTTTGTATCTATACCAAACCAGATAGGAGCCACAAGAGCTCTAGGTGGGGTTAAGATGGTAATACACAAAACAACAATAATTACTAAAAATAGTTATAGAAAAAAAGCAAACAAACCCACAAGAAACATAATCACAAAGCATCTGGTGCACACATAAGCAGCAGCTTGCTTCCAAGAGCACAATGTCGGAATAACAAGTGAATTGAAAATAAACACAATAGACAAAGTTAAAACAACAATATAAATCAAAAATAAGAAAAGAATCCGACAGAGGACTTTCTCAAGGTTCACCACCTGCTGGGATTCTGAATTTCACACAAATTTGGACAATTTACTGCAGAGAAACAAACATTAAGGCTGTCTCTCTGTGAACCGAATTATCCCAAATCGAAGGAAAAGGGAAAACTATTTCCAGAAACTGCAAATTATGCCTTTTGAACAAAAAGCAGAAAGATGAAAAGAAAAAAAAACCCTTTCTTTTTGCCTTGGAAAAATAAACTAAATGTGAGTTTGGGCTGGCGTCGTGGTTATTTCATTTTATATTTTCGGGAAAGAAAGTAAGTTTTTTGTCAAAAAACTTACTTGAATTAAATGTTCTGGAAGCATTTCGAGCCATATGTTTTTGAGTTATTTCAATAAAAGAAAGCCAAGCTTCCTAGAATACATTTTTTGAAAATATTTTCAGCAGAATACCATTGTAAATGTTGCTGCCCATGTCTTAGATATAATATGACAATATCGGTTTTCTAACTCAATTTAGTTAAGAAAAGATGTCCACGATAGGGAGCTACTCGACGTTTGTTGTTGTTTTTTAAGTACCACCAGCTGCTTTTGAGGGGATTACAGCCTTTGTTGCTTCAAATCCCATAACTCCTATCATTCAAGCTGCTTTTGATCTCGTGATAAGTAAAAATGGATTTTCGATTATATTCTTCCGCAAAACTTAAAAAGCATGCTGCTATATAATTAGTAAGGTCATAAAATAATTCCTTAGAGTATGGTGTTGTAATATTGGCATATGGAAAATGTCACGGAAATATATACAAACTGATAATTTAATAAAAAAACTCCCGGCGAAATAACTTTTTATTTTTTGATGACAGTGAAAACGTATCCCTGAGTACTAAATTGTTCCCTGACTTTTACAGAACAACTTTAGGTGACAGAAGAGAACGAGTTTAATGAATAAATCAGAAGCGTAATGTCGGATTAATTTTGCATTAAAAGTTCCAAGTTAATCCAAATATGCATTATAGCAATAAATATGTATATAATCTCAAAATGCACATTAACACATATAGATAAAATCACACAACGATAAGTCCTTATCGAATTGGCTAAATTAACACCAGCGCATTGCAGCTGCAGAAATAGAGGTGGAAAAAGAAGTATAACGCCAAGAACACTTTATGGTAAACACTTCCGCAAAGTTAGTAGTAGTACTCTTCAAGTAGCACTCTTCCGCCAAGTTAAGGGTAGAACTTGATATTTCTTCTAATAGAGAAAAGAATTAATCACACGCACGCACACACTAAAATCAGTTTTGGACGTAGGCTGCAGAAGTAGCCAAAATGTATGGTCAAGTGTCCATTACTCCTGAGCTCTGTTTGGCTGCTGTCTGGTTGTGAGCCGTTTTATATTTCTGGGAAAGAACCGAATTTCCTTTCCTCACTTACCATCCTTATGTGTTCCTTTAACACTTTTTGAGTACGCTAGCAATGCAATTGACATATGCTCCTAAATAGAAATAAATATCCAGACGCAAAAGAAATCACAAAACATTGCATTGCCAGCCCCCCAATTATAGTCATTATGTAATGGTAATGGGACAAGCATTAGATCTTGTTAGAATTACCTAAGGTGAGCACGACAATCAGGTTGAGCTGTCATAGAGCGTAGTCATTTTGTAGAGTGGCAGATTTATTAATTCCATATAGATTTGGAAATGTACGAAATTACAAGAAGTAAATGCGCGAGACAGCAATTAATAACTGAACATAAAAACTTATCTTCTGCAGAAAAAAAAATCCAACTCGTGTGTTGGCTAAAGTACATCTTGAACACAGTAACGTTATGCTTTGTTTTGGGTGATGAAATATTCAAAAGTTTTCTATGAGTCATACACGGTAGCAGTAAGAATTGGAACACTTCTTCATTTCAAACATTTTAAGGATTCCAGAGAAAATATGGGTTTGAATCTTTTTGTATTTCATTAGGTTTCGGACTCTGATCGCATATCGCCATTTTGAGTACCGATTTGATAGCATATCGCCATTTTGAGTACCTATTTCATCGCATATCGCCATTTTGAGTACCGATTTGATCGCATATCGCCATTTTGAGTACCAAATTAAGCCTATACTATGTTTCTTTTCATTGGAATGACACGTAGGTATTTATCTTGTAAAAACAAATAAATTTTTTTGGTATTCTATACCTGGGTGGATTTTCAAATTAAATCGTCTCATGTAGTGGAATTCTATTTACAAAGAAATTAGTTAAGGTTGCACTGCTATATGTTTTCATCTTCGGTTTTTCATTAAAAATTATTTCCAATTAAGTTTATTGTTTATTGATCTAATCTAGTTTTACGTAAAATTTGTATCAAATATTACTCAAATGCAGGAAAACTGTAGAAAAATTTAGTTGTATTTCATTTCCATAATCATATGTACATGAAAGAAATCAGACAGAAATTTGGACAAATTTCATAGTCCTTTTGTGTTAGACTCGATGTTCTTGAAAGTCCTATAATGCAAATTGTTATCTTTCTATTTATTAGCATAACTGGATATTTCGAGTGATTATTTGAGTTTTCTTTCAAGTCAAAGCCATTAAACAATGCAAAACTTTAAATTTAACGATAACTAAAGTTTATCCCAAAATAAGCTAAACAAATTGTGTTCTTGTCGTTATAACAAGGCAAATTAATAAACAAGGACGAACCTACACAATGCTTAATTTTAATAAGCAGGATCTTCTTTTGTGTGACAAACATTGTTGTACTACATCATTACTTGGAGTAAGAAAATACTTATTTTAAAATCCCTTTTTTTACGTCATTTATTCAATAACAACGGAGACCTTCGTATTGATCGCTAAAGAGCAATGTCCTTTCTAGAGCAAAAAAGGATGACACAATAAATAAAACAAAAATATATGATGCAAGCTAACAACGATATAAAAGCAAAATAAGAGTCAGGAAAGTAAACAGAGAATTTCGGTAGTTTATCTTCGTCGGAATATGAAAAAATCAGGAAGAAATGCCTGATTTAGACGCTAAATGAAGTGTTTCTTCTTATGCCTTAAAGGAGTTTTCCCCAAAGAGAAAGCACACGCTCAAATATAATTGATACGCAATGCTTTCATTTCTTATGTTGAAAGGCGTTTCTCTAATTTTATAACATATAGAGAATCTCTACCTTCGGATATAATAAATATTTTAATTTCAGTTTTCTTTGCACAGTTGTAAATGAAAGTATATAGTGTGGAACAGAATTAAAAAAATGACGGGAGGCTGTCTTTTTCAAAAAGCAGCTGATGTTAAAGGCTTAGGACTACTTTACTCGCGTTACTCTTTTACTATTTTCAAATTTTTTTGTGGCTTCTGTTGTTACCCTTTATCTCTAAAGTAAAACATTAGTTATGTTTTTAACATATCTAGTTACCGAGATTTATAGGATCGCGTCACCAATTCATGTGTACTTTTTGACCAACTTTGCGACTCAGTAGTCGCTGAACTAGAATTCCGATTTTCAAGTTTCGTTTGTAAGTTCAGTTGTTACCCGTTATCTCTAAAATAAGACATTAGTTATGTTTTTAACATATGTAGTTGCTGAGATATAGAGGATCTCCCATACAACGTTTTGTCGTGTGAATCAAATTCCTTCCTGAGACCCCAATGGGAGGAACGTAGTCCTACATTAAAAAATATTTTGCCAAAATGTTGATAAACTGTGAGAAATTAATTGACGTATGAAAACAATCCTATAGATAGATATATGGTGGAGGAATTTAAGGAATACTTTGCTATGATTTTCGTCTTCAATTTGCTGAATAATGAATATAACTTTGCTCGTTAATGAATATTGATCTTTTGTTGTGTGCAATTGCTAACTCAATTGCACCAAAGAAAGTTAAGTGACTTAGCTCCTGCAAAATGGAGGTAGGTTGCTTTACGGGAGAACTTTCAGTGAAAACTGGCTCACATTTGTGTTTCGGTTGGAGCAAAGCCAGAACCCCACGCAGAAACCAAATAGCAATTCGTTGATAAAGCAAACATAGGTCTAGCAATCTTTAAATGATGCTGGTTTAGAGTCCAGCCCGAGAATAAAGCATGTGCCATAGCGCAGATTTAATTTTCTCTATCAGTTCTCTTAATCCATAAGGAAACACTGCTAATTAATCAAATTGTTTTCACACGTTAGAAAAGCAGGCTAGACTGCACACGAACACGTTTTATTTGCAACACAGTCACACTAGAGAACGCGTTCTTACATTCTATTCTGGTTTTAATTCACAAATTTTTAATTGGAAGGATGCGCGCGCATCACAGGTGGCGCCACGATCACATGCCCGATCAGAACTCATGAACTTTTTCCTCTGATTCGTGTTCCTCCCTCAACCCACTAGAAGACCAGTGGTTGGCAGAATAATTTGTATTGCTGAAAAATTAATATATGGTGTAATATGACTCCATATTCATAACACCATTTATTTTCTTTTGTTTGAAAAGGAAAATGCTAATCTTTAACGCCAGCAAAAGGAAAACAGTGTTAGCAATTATTTTATTATTCACAGAATCAACTTATATATCTTCAAATAACATGAAAACTGTTGCCATACGGTTAACAATTAAAACAGAGTGTAAAAACACGCTTTTATTTGTGTACAAAAAACTTTTTTTAAAATTTTAATTATTTTCTAATTTGAAATCTTGATATCTATTATTTTTCAAATCATTACCAGGTGGCGCTTCGTGAATGAAATCAAAGTTTAATTTAATTAATGACTAACTGATAATTGAGTTCTTAAACTATTTAACAAGTGAATTGTCATCAAGAATACATACGTGTAGAAAATTTAATTTCAAACTTCTAGTACACCAGGAATGAGTGAAAAATCGATAACAAAAAAAAAAATTCTATAAAAACAAAACAGAACTAATAATCAATCAAAACTTTGAAGTAAAAATGAAATGGTTTCAGTGTCCCAATAACAATAATCAGAAGTCCTATGTTACTAGAACTCTTCCTATAATCTGTTTTTCATTTTCTATCGTCTTTCAATGTCGTCTGCTGTGTCCTCTACGTTAGAATATGCTATCAGCCTCTCATCCTTTCACCATTTCCATAATTCTCGCATTTCTTCGATTTGAATATCGAGCTATTCATCGGCTTCGTTTCTATGTCTCGAGTACTCTGATTATTGCATTTCCCGAAATTTCAATCATTTTTATGCAACTCGCATGACTACTGAGTTCATTATTTAGGCGAAGTAATTCAATTTCCTTTCAGAGATTTTAGCATTCCTATTGGTTTCTATCCTTTCATTCATTTGATAAACGGAACATGGTTACAGCTATAATGGAATAATACCATCAAAGCCCAATGGAAGGTTGTATCTAAAGGCCTATTTTTCATTTTCATACTGACTTTCCTTTCAGTTACGCATTTTGTTATGAGTATCTGTGTCGTATTTCACCATTTATTCATTCATTCTCAGAAAATTCTTTGTAAATGCATCTTACTTTGAATTTTGAAAGAGTTTGTCGTAAATTTGGAAAGATGGATATTGCGTAGTTTAATTAAACTAACGGTTCGCTTAGAGGTTAGATTAGATGAGGTTAATGCAGAGATGGACCTCGGAAGTTTTATTCTCTCATTTCTAAGAATTTTGGTGCTCAGGAATCTCAATATACTACTCCTCTTTCAAAGATAAGAGAAATTCCCTATCCCAGTGAAAAACCTCAATGAAAGCTTATATTCTTAATGGGGTGATAGACAAAAGAGGACTCTGCGTATCTGATGGCTATTAGGGGGATTTTGTACAAAGAAATTAGTTCGGATGAAATGAGAATTTTCAGAAAATTTCGCAGTCCCCAAACCACCTGGTGATCCACTAAAACTAACAAAGCACGAGGCTTGGATATACAATTAATCATAAGTAAGGGAATGGGAATTATTCTTTTGCGCTTCGGGCGCTAGCCGTACTTTATCGAACGGACGCTTGGGGCATTTTAGTACTGAAAGAATGAAACTTGGTCAAGTGACGAAAATTGTTTCTCAGCCAAGAACTCCCTCTCTGAACTCCAGTGGTGTGGCCGCATATTAAGAAGCGCCAGAACGCTCTGACAAGGATGGGATTGTTGACTGGGTGTGGGTTTACAGAATGAAATGGCAAAACAGGGAGGGCAAGCAGGGGATCACTTTATGATAAACTTTTTTTAGAATACAAATATAAAATTATTTTATCTAAGTACTGAAACCGTGAAAAAATGAAATATCAATAAGGAAACACTACATATTTTGCAGTTATTATATTTTCTTTTGAAACAAGTATTAACACAGAGGACGCGCGGTGGTCATTTTATGACCCCAAGCTCTCGGAAAACTCAGATTCCTAGAAAACTAGCCACCTGTTTATTAATTTCTTATAAGTAGCTGAGTAGCCCCCTCTGCCTTTTATGAGTATTTAGAAAGTATTTCCGGATTTTTTCTTCCCCTAATACACGTTTGGTCAGTAACTGGGGTTATTAAATTACCCCCGCGCGTCTTTCCGTTTGTTCCACAGACTAGATATTAATCGTAGCTGATGCGGTCAGCTCGTTATTTTCCTTGCCGAATTGAAGTATTTAACTGTTTCTCACAATGCCGACTCCATAAGAAAAAGAAATGGAAAGTTTACTCAAACTTCTTGGTAAAGTTGAAACTGATGAAGATCCAGGCTTTGACAATGGACCTGAGGATGTTTTAGAAGAGATTTTTTTCAGATCATGAAAGTTTCTGCGAACATGATATGGAATTGGAAGAGGACGGAGATTCTGGAAATGAAGATGTGAATAACTTGGATTTGTTTTCATCAAAACAAAGAAAAGAGTAAACAAAATTTAGACTGAATATTCGTTGTCATAATATTGTGTCGCGCTTACCTGGAACAAAAGGATCAGCAAAAGATGTGACAAGCCCTGTGAAGAGTTGGGAGTTATTCACCAACGATAACATGATACATTTAATTGTAGAGTGAACAAATATATTTATCGAAAAATGTGCACCATACTTTTCACATGAAAGAGATGAGCGAAAAATGAACTTCCAGAAATCCGTGCTTTTTTAGTGGATAATAATGGAGTAGATTTTGGGGTCATTCTATGACACCGCGCGTCTTAGCGCTCTTTCGCTCTTTTTTCAACTTATTTATTTATTTACAACCCGCTCCTGCCAAGCCTACCCAAGAGGGTGTAAGGCCTTCCACATGCCGGAAGGGAAACATGAAACAAAAGAAATGAACTACATTAAAAAAGTGTACAAAGAACTCCAAGGGGTGAGCAGACAATTTAAAAATCATCGGTTACAACAGTTAACTCAAGAAAAAAAGGTAAAGAGCAAAAACACAAAGCACAAAAAGATAAAGAGCAAAAACACAAAACACAAAGGAGCAAAGCACAAAAAGCTTAATATTAAAAACACTAGAAGATTAAGAGCAAAAACACAAAACGCAAAAACCCAAACGGCAAAAACACAAACAGCTTAACATTAAAAACACAAAAAGATTAAGAGCAAAAACACAAAACGCAAAAACTCAAACAGCAAAGTCGTCAAAAAATATATCATTCTGAAATTATACCAAAATGAAGTAATTTCAACACACGATCATGACATGGGGAAATAATAATAGAAGATATACTTGCCCATATGTAATAGAAAATATTTCAGAATCAAAACATAATATACATTTAAACTTAGCAAATATTTTAATCTCTTCCCACCATTGCTGGTCAGGCGCTTATTACTGGTATTAATACGAAATACTAATAATATTTTGGAAGGTTTGAATTAGACAAATATCGTGATGTTTGAAGGAGGGATCTTACATTTTTTTCGAATTTATTTCTCGTAATTAAAAATAAAATACGTTCCTCCTGAATTACACTCCTTCCTACCTTTCAACCTACAGAAAGCGGGCACTTTACAGCGACAAAATTAATCTTTATCACGCATGCGTATAAGGCTGGTCTTCGATGGAATTGGATCTCGAACGCGTTGCTCTTCAATTTTGCAGCCATGCCACCATTACTCACTAAGAAGAGTGATGAAATAGCACGTAAAACCGAAAATTTGATACACAATTTATAGTATTTTGTTGAATAAGAAATCTGTCTAGTTTTTTCTAACTAATTTCAAAATCTAAATTTTTCATTTCTGAAGTGGAAAGCGAAGGAATACTTATCATTAGTTTTTGGGAATGAAATATAAAAGCAAGAAATATTTATTAGGAAACAACAAAAATCTGAGAAGGTAAGGCTGTAATAAAAATCCACCTGTATTCAACGCCCTAAAAGTGGTAAGGTCTTGTACTAGAAAATAAATAAAACATATTGACAGAAGCAATTGAGTCGTTCAGAAGCCAATGCGGATAAGTAAAGAAAAAAATTGAGAAAATTCACATTTTTGAATACAATAATTTTTAAAATTTTTGATTTAAATTGCAATTTGATTAGTGAAAGTATATAAAATCTTTTAATGAAGCAGCGAATGAATCTTTTTAATACCTAAAAATAATGTTATTAATTTCATCAAAATTTACAAAAACCAGAAGACATAAAAAAATGAACTTATCCGCTTTGGCTTCTGCGCGACTCAATTATAACATTTAAAATTTTAAATACTAGATTGGTTTTTAACGATTAAAACTTTATTATCTTCGTCTGCAAAGTTAATGAATATTTCAGCCCAAATCCAGCATAATTGAATGATTTTAATTTCATCACTTAATATGCTAATCTCATTGTAATTCCAAATTACTCATTTTAAATAGTGACGCCGTCTAGGAAGTCATTGTGTAATTAATTATTCAACGTGTGTTTTTTTCATCCTTCTAATGCGTGTCTAAAATCCAACTCCTGAAATGTGAGAAGACAGACAAAAAGCTGTCGCATCTTTCCGAATCAGTTATTAAACTGTCTGTTGCGAAGAATGGATGTTTTAATACATAAATTTCAATTTTAACATTGCAGTTTTTTTCAGATAACTAGTTAGAAAAGAACTGAGTTTTTAATCTGAATAAAGATTACATTAATTCGAGAGTTAATTAGTTAGTATAATTTTGCATGTTTTTTCAAACAAAATTGCGGGAAATCTAATTAGTCTTGACAAGCAAGTTTCATTTCAAAAAACTACTTATTATGTTCAAGTAAATCTTTGTATTCGATTGATTTTCTGAATCTAAAATAATGGAAAAAGAGAAATCTAAAACATATTCAGCAGGTTTCAGTTTTTAAAGTGTGCTTAATGCTTGTTTCATAAATAATTGTATGCAGACTTATATTTCAAATTTTACTAAGAACAACAACTAAAACTAAAACATTACTTTTATTTTTTTTCTCTGTTAGTTTTTTCTTGAAATAATAGAGATTCTGAGACACAATATACGAGGGTTGTTCGGAAAGTAAGTTCCGTTACTGTGTAAAAGAATACTAAACAGATGTGGACAAAGATACATATTTAATAATGATTTACAAACATTACATTACTTTTCGACGTAGTCACCCAGCACATTAAGGCGTTTATGGTATCAATGCACAAGGTTTTGTATGCCAGCATCGTAGAAGGTAGCCGCCTGTGTAGTTAGCCAGGATCTACGGCATCTTTCACTTCTTAATCTTCATCAGAACGCCGTCCAGTCAATAATCGCTTCAAGTGCAAGAATAGGTGAAGAATAGGTGAAAGTCACTTGGTGCCAGGTCAGAGATATACGGCGGATGATTCATTTGTTCCCAAACGATGAGCTGTTGATTCACACGAGCAACAATCGAACTCATCTTCTTATCATTCCCTCACTCATAAGTGTATCGCCGTACACTTCACAGATTACTCTATGGATTTCGCATGGTCGAATATTCCTTGCATTCAAAAAGCGAATTACAGATCGAATTTCATAGTCGAGGGATCATCTATAGTCTTCATATTCAGGGCATGATTTACACGTGCTTCACCATACAACATTTTCTGTTATGACGCATTCTTTACTCATTGCAGACAAGATATCGCATAGGCAGATAAGCGCCATCTGTCGGGTGCAGTAATTATTATATGCAGGAACTTACTTTCCTAATAATCTTCATAGATATTAACACCAAAAATAAAGTGTACACATTACTAACCTACATGGATATATTATTCCATGTTATGAGAATTTTTATTTTATCCATATGATGGCCAATGTGTTACAGCTTCTTTCATGAAACAAGTTTAATCAAAATGAGCTATTCTGAAAAGAAAAACGTTGAGGATGAATAAGATCTATTCTTGGGGGACCATTTGGAATAAGAGTGTTGTCTAAATGATCCAATTTTTTATAACAGCCGCATAGCATCAGAAAATTACCTGTTGAAACCTCCGATTCCAGGCCACTGGAATAGAGAGACCCCAAAATACGGGAACGCCCGAGATTTTCTTTAAAAGATAAGGGAAACTCACTTCTCCTCTTAAAAATCGCAATGACAGCTGGCACTCTCCGAATTCTAAGAACCCCCTCCCCTGTTCCCCAAACCCTTCTGGGCGAGCCACTCTAACGAAGAAAGCGCGCGCTGCGGGTTTGAAATCAATCACTCTTAACGAAAGGGGGTAGAAACTTCACAGTGATATTTAGACGTTTCGGACGTCCACCGTCTATTTTTTGAAGGGACGATCCCTTATCGATAGAGTTAAAATATGCATTCAAATATTGAGAGATATAGTTGGATCAACCACATGTTTGACAAATTACACGTCTATGTACTCAGTACATTTAACCGTCTTGAAAATTTACCTACAATTCGAATCAGTGAAACATTTAATCTACTCCATTGATTTATGTCATGGTTTTGCAACGGATGGTGGTCAGGCATCCACTAATAATGCTTAAGAAAGTAGGAATCATTTATTTTATTTAAAAAAATTTACGATACTCTCTACGTACTCTTGAAGTTTGAAGTAGAGATTCAGTAGTTAAGTGTAATTCTGAATCCCTTTTTTCCTCTTTTTTCAAAAAAATTATTCAGTGCAAAGAAACTGGACTAATTAATTGTTAACTATGACCAGAGAAATTTAATAATTTATTCTTTACAATAACTATTAATTTTTAAAGTATAAAACGGATTTTCTTAGAAAGTTTTTTCACATAATTTATACTGACAATCATCGATGAATTGAAACACGAAAGAAAGAAAGAGAGCTGAAAGAAGAGAAATACGAAAAATGGCAGATAATTCGATATACAAAGTAAGAAATACGAAAAATGGCAGATAATTTGATATCAAAAGTGATAAATAACATGCATGTTTTAAATCCTTCAGAAGAAAAGGCTTTTGCTTTTCACTTAGATACCAATATATTCAATGTGTCATCAAAATAGCGAAGTTCGTCCATGGAATTATCGTCCAATTCCTGATATGGTGAAGAGACCACTTAAAATAGATTACGTTGCAGCTAATATTATTGTTAATTTGATCTGATGAACGGCATCAGAATGACATTCTCTTCACTGTGAATTACAGTTTAGATACTACTAGAGTATCATTTTAGTGTCAAATTTCATAGCTGCGTAAATGACAATTCAATGGATAATTTCTCAAACTCCGTTTCTCCATTATGAAGATTACACTTTTTGAGCTTAGTCTTTCGATGTTGTTCTGTTAAGCAGCGATGTTTAATTAATCGAATTTTTTTCTAAACAGTTCATAAATCTGTCTTCATTGCAAGCTATTGTAAATTACGTTTGAAATAATCCAATGAATGTATGTAGGTTGCCGGCGCAGTATGTTCAAATCCGTGGATATTACGCCATCAAAAACCAAAACCAAACCATGTGGGTTGCTAAAATTTACATTTATTTTATTAATTAAAATATGAATTGCCAAACATTGGTGATATTGCTTTCAAAGTTTTTATTTGCAGAAAGTTTAGTATATTATCATATTTTAAGAATAAGAGATTAAAGACAGAGTTTTATTGCAATCTTAAGATTCCAACCAGCAGAGTTTACATAAAATGCAGCCAATGAACTGTGTTTAAGCAAGGCTGAATAGCAAATATTCACCAGATCCGGAGGTATATGTTAATTTTCTGAAGGTAGAAAACTTTTTTTTCTAATTATAATATAAAGTATCATATTGATTCTATTCCAGAAATGAAGCAAACAACCTTTTCACAATTCACACATGCAAGGAGATAATTTGAATGACGCAATTTTAATTAAAAATCAATTGATTAAATCCGCTATCTTAAAGGGTTATTAATGGTATTCATTTGGAAAAATGAGAGAAATTGCAACTATAAAATAATTTCTTACCAAAGGATTCAGTTACTCTACGTATAATTTAAATCTAAGGAGTAAATTACATTTATTTAGCAATGGATAATTCGCTGAATTAATCTATTATAAAATTGGAATATTTCATCTTACTTATAAAAGGCAATGTTTGCGTGTGGGTGTGTGCGCGACGTCGTGACAAATCTATCGCACTTACACCCATGAAAAAAGGCACACAGGTAGTCGTAATAGTCACTCAATGAACCTCGCATCCGGAATTTTAAAATTTAATCTAGAAAATTTTTTATTTAATATTTTGTGTTGTTTTGGGTATTTTTTCGCACGTTTTTGGCCAATCCATGAGAAATAATGATCGGGGAGAAATAATCGATGCTCCATAGCATAGAGCAAACAGTTATCGTTTTAATGACGTTTGCTTTGAAAGTCTAACATAATTTCCTGAATTTTGAGAAATTTTTAAATAATAGTCAGTTTTCTCATGAAATTTTAAGATTTCAAAATCAAATTACGTACGTAAATCTCACGTTCTAATTTCATTATCTTTTTGAAATGTTTTCAGCTGATAAATGAAACGTTTCTCTTTCATTTAAAACAAGAACGGTTAAAATACCATTTTAAGTCGGAATCTTAATTAATTTTTTAGTTGATGGTGTCAGAGATGTTTTTTTTCGAAGGAAGAACTATTTTACGGAAATTTCATTCCATCGAAGTGTGCGCCATCTGCCGGAAAAAAATTAGAGCTATGGCTTTATTTGGCATCCTGCCATGAAACAAGGATAGATACGGAATATGACGAATTACTTTTATTGCTTTAGTCTGAATGAACTATCGAAGTTTTACACCGTTTAAGCAGGTTAGGTAAAGGGTTTTTTCTCCTTTTGGTTATTATTTCTTTGTACGCGTCTGTGTGTTAGGTTCTGATCAATTTCGCCGTACACTTTAAGCTCATGGTAGACCATTTTTTAATATAGGTGGATCGCGTTTTGATTTATATTTTTATACTTTTGATTTGTTTGTTTTATATACTTACTGATAGTCAAGAATAAAAGTTTGTTAGAAAACACATGTTGTTTATGTTGCGCATTTTGCTTGCGGTTTAATAATGATTTTCACGTTGCAATTTTTTAATATTGTTTTGAATTAACGTACTCTGTACTGTTTTCTTACAGCTCAAATGTCATTATCGCGAAGAAAAATAAACGGGAAAATCAATAATGTGTATTTTCTGTTTTGATTTTGTTTTCAAAACTTCTTGGTGTCATCGTGGACATTTTTTTTTTCATTTTGTTGAAGTCCTGACTCCACGGGCAACGCCGTGCGCGTACTGCTAGTAAATAATATTTCAGACTAAAACAATGGCATTTTCCTTGAAACTTGCTGGTTCTTTGATATTGTTGAGAATATTATGGTTAGAAATTGATCCTGGACTAAATGGAAAAGTACAGAATTAGAAATTTTATTTATATTCAAAAATTGTTTTTATATACATGTGATTAATTTTTAATGAAATAATATTTTGTACTAATTAATTTTTTGAGCTTTCTATATCTACCATTTATTTCAAAAAGAGAAAAGCCAGAGGAGTCGTATGTCCATTTGGATGCAGCACTTAACCCTTCGTAGGAGGGGCTGGTGTATGATGCAGTTGGGGACGGATGGAGTATGGAGCACTCCAGGGTCATTTTTATCACACTCTGGTTCAAATTTCCACCTATTTATCTAAGTTTATTAGTTTAATCTCGACAGGAACTATAATAAAGATAAATGGAGTCACAGAATGACATATAAAATAGGAAAATGATGAAAAATAATTTATTATAAACTCTAAAATGAAATTTACAAAATAGAAAATCATTTCACGAGTTTTTGCATTTCTGCATAAAAAAAAGAAGGAAGAAGTTTGAATTTATAAATGATGTACCTTTTATGAAAATTGAAGTAAATCATAAATATTAATTGAGGTAAATCATGAATATTATGAACAGTGGCGATTCGTCCATTAAAGCTGCAGAGCTGCAGCACTATTTGAATTTTTTTTAAAACTTGTATTTTCGTTTTTAATCTTATTCGCCTATTTTTTCATTCTCAGAGTTCCATGACTTACGAAAATTAAAGAAAAGTAATAAAAATTGAAAAGATGACAGAAAATGAATCAAAAAGTAAGAGAGAAGCAAATCTGAGAAGAGAAGTACTCTTCCCCTCCCCCAAATTCGTTCACTGCGCAGAAAATCCTGAGAGAAAAAGCAGACCTTTCTCCCTTTAACTTAGACAGGCTATGGGCTGCCGGGGGAGCAGCTGTGGCTGGCACGGAGCCAACTGAACGAGAAAAAGATGCTCTTTTTAATTTATTTATCTATTTTTCCTCATTCCCACACAAAGTGGCAAACTCTTTGACTGTTATGGGTTTCGGCTTCGGCTTGTGCTGCGTTTACAGAAACACATCTTGTTGATTGATTATTTGCTTTCTCTTGATAGAAAGTTAGATTTCTTTTGAAGAAGATATTCATTTTTGGAAGAGTGTTGAAGAGTGAAGTGGGAGAGGAGGGAAGTGTGTATGTGGAGCTCTGATTTTTTTCGGCATCAGAATTGTCGCATCAACATTCATTTAATTTTTTGTTAGTAAAACCAGTATTAAAGGTCATATGCTGGTTATTTAATTTGTTTGAAAATAAGGAAATTTTATATCTGGCTTTGGGAATAAAAAATTTGGCCTAGAGAAAGATAAAGTAGCTTTTCAAAAATATATTCACTTCATAAACATTATCTTGCAGCCCTCCTCATTTCTGAGCTCGAGAGCCGCTACTGGGCCCTTCCCTTTAGCCAATGTCATAAATGCACCGTCGCCTTAGTACTGCACTGTACGTCGAATAGACTTTGAGGCTCTTCCCTTTAGCCAATATCATAAATTCACCGTCGCCTTAAAACTGCACTGCACGTCGAATAGACTTTGAGACCCTTCCCTTTAGTCAATATCATAAATTCACCGTCACCTTAATACTGCACTGCACGTCAGAATAGACTTTGAGGCTGTTCCTTTAACTAATGTCATAAATCACCGTCGCCTTAGTACTTGCACTGCACGTCGAATAGACTTTGAGACGCCTTCCCTTTACCATATATCATAAATTCATGCCTTAGTACTGCACTGACGTCGAATAGACTTGAGACCTTCCCTTTGCCAATGTCATAAATGCACGTCACCTTAAGTACTGCACTGCAGGTCGAATAGACTTTGAGACCCTTCCCTTTAGCCAATGTCATAAATTCACCGTCGCCTTAGTACTGCACTGCAGTCAATACACTTTGAGGCCCTTCCCTTTGAATGTCTAAATTCACCGTCGCCTTAGTACTGCACAGCACGGCGTATTGCAGACTGGAGCCCTTCCCTTTTAGCCAATCGTAAGATTCAAATTCACCGTCTTAATACTGCACTGCACGTCGTATAGACTTGGCCCTTCCTTTAGCATGTCTAAATTCAAATTCCTGTCGTCTTAATACTGACGTACGTCGTATAGACTTTGAGGCCTTTCCTTTAGCCAATGTCGTAATAAATCACCGTCGATAGCTTACGCACGTCGTCGTATAGACTTCAGGCCCTTCCCTTAGCCAATGTCGTAAATTCAAATTCACCGTCGTCTTACTACTGCACTGCACGTCGTGTTAGACTTTGAGGCCTTCCCTTTAGCCAATGTCGTAAATTCAAATTCAAGTCGTCTTAATACTGCACTGCACGTCGTATAGACGAGGCCCTTCCCTTAGCCAATGCTCGTAAATTCAAATTCACCGTCGTCTTAATACTGCACTGCACGTCGTATAGACTTTGAGGCCTTTCCCTTAGACCCATCGACTTACTACTGCACGCGTATGAATCAGGCCTTTCTTACCAATGTCGTAAATTCAAATTCACCGTCGACTTAATACTGCACTGCACGTCGTATAGACTTTGAGGCCCTTCCCTTTAGCCAATGTCGTAAATTCAAATTCACCGTCGTCTTAATACTGCACTGCACGTCGTATAGACTTTGAGGCCCTTCCCTTTGGCCAATGTCATAAATTCACAGTCGCCTTTATACTGCACTGCATGTCGAATAGATTTTGTGCCCCAGGGTCTCGAGACACGAGGAGAGGGCTTCGAGTACCTGACTCATGATGACTCCTCCACATTTCTTAGCTCACGATCCGCCACTTTTTATGAATATGAAAAGTTGAAAAACTTTTGGGGATTTAATCTTCTTCACATCGTTCATTACAGCATACTAGGAAAAAGCGCACTCTCTTGCCCGATGATTTTTGAATTGAAATTATAACACATTATAGTGGTGTAATTGTTCCTCATTCTGCTACAGTCGTTGCTATGTCCTCTAAACTTTCTGGTAATTGTTTCTTGCTCCAGTATATCCGTCTCTTCTGGGAACAGTCTTCTAACGATAGCTTTGAAATCAGTCCCGAGAAATCCAGTTTTTGCCGACTTTGAATGTGGGCTTTCATCAAGGATGTCGCTGGAGTTTCCAAAAATATCTCTTGCACTTGGGATACGCATTAGGCCCACTGATAATTTTCAGGAGGCACGATAAATTTCCTGAACGTATTTGAAGGGGTGGTGTACTGAGTTCGCCGACGTGATGCGACCACAAGTAAAGACTAAGAACACAAAAAGTCAATCAGATTAAGCGGATTAGCAAGACGCATTGTAATTGTGTGCCCGTGGAAGGCCTTGCACCCTCTTGGGTAGGCTGGGCCGGGGCGGGATTTAAATAATTATAATAAATTGTAATTGGGGGATGTTCCTATCAAGTTAGAAGGGAGGAGAGGGCTCAGGGATAAACAGTCGAAAGTTTACAGCAAGATAAATCTATCTTACTAATTGTTAAGCTCGAGAATCAACATGGCCTGTATGATTTTACAAAAATTAGGAAGCAGGAATAACACGTAAAAATTCTGACGCAAATTTTGTTGAATTGTAATCTGTCAAAAGCATTGGGAAAATCTATCGACTTAATTTTTCTAATAGATTTGTAGCATAATTAAATTTAAGTTGAAAAAACACTGTTATTATCGTACTAATAAACAAAAATTTATTTATTTCCATTATTTCGAGATTTTAATCTTGAGATCTCTCGTTTGTCAAACTCACTACTAGGCACCACTGGTACGGATTCAAAATTTAATTTAATTTATAATTAACTGATAATTTATATCTAAAAATATTAAAATAGTGCATTGTTATTGAGAATTGAAAATTGGACTCATTTCAGTCCTTTAGAACATCAAGAAGTGAATGAACGTCGATTAGAAAATTCTATCTCAACTACCTGTAACAAGTGAAATTTAATTAAAGTGTTTAAAAAGAAATTAATATGTATTAGTATACCATGAACGCGTATTTCTTACACTTGTCGCGACAATTACTTACGGGATCACTGTTTGAATATTCTCTAGAGATCCTTAAAGCCATGATAATATGTAAGAACAATGCAGAAAGTTTACCATAGTAAGAAAAATTAGGAAAGAGGATTTCAAGGGCAAATATATAGCGGAAGGTTTAATGGATTTCTTTTAGATGAAAGGTTTTTGGTAGCGAAAGTTGAAGTGATATTCGAGAGCAGAAAAACTGAAAGAACAAATTATATCATCACAATAGATAAACCGATAAATTAAGTAAAGCATAACAAATGATTTTGTTATAATCATATATCCTAAATAAATGGAATGAGGTAAATAGGTAATATTGAAGGATGTTCAACGTGCTTGTATTATTTTTTAATTTGGATATGATTTTATAGCTCTTTGGAGGAAAGGAGAAACAGTGCAAGGTTGCTTGAGAATAGGAAGGTTAGGCTCATAGAGAGCGGAAGAATTGATTATGTCGCAGTGCAAGGTTACTTGAGAAT
>BGPR01001579.1:145390-165954 GCA_013235015.1 Araneus ventricosus
AAATATTTTAGGAAGAGCTTTTGGTTTCACAACTATTATTGATATATTTGCAGGAAAACTAAGCATTTAAATTTTAAATCACGATGATAAGCGCTGTCGCTAAATTGCTGAGAGAAAATTTCAGCATTCTCATTCATTAACGATATCTTTTCTTTTGCCTCTACAAATCCAAATTTTCTAAATGTCACGATCTTTCGGAAATGAGTGGAAAGAAATTTTTTTGCCTTTCTAATTTCACGAACGCAATCGATCATCTCAAGAATAACAGTACAACCAGGCATTGCATTAGCTTCCAAATCTTTCCATAAAACTATTATATTTGGTTCTAAAAAGAGTCGTTTTTCAAACTTCAGTTTACGAACTAGAGTAAAATTCAGAAACTCTTTTGTAATCAAGAAACCTCCTCAGCACTGAATAAAACGAGAAATATTCATAATAAAACTAAATTTCCTTCCTTTTAATTTGGAATGTGAGGAGAAAAAAGAAACAAAACAAAATCCCTCGGCTCCAGACTCGACATAAATAAGCCCCAAAGATCAAATTATTTGTTTTCATTCATCGAAAACTCCAATTAGACGGCAAAAAAAGCAAATAGTATTTCCAGAAAGCGAATCGATCATTTGAAATTATTGCAAAGTAAACAAAAACAGAAGAACCAGGAATCATTTTCTTTAAAAAAAGTTCATGACGCGGAATTTATAAGCTAGAAAAAGCAGCCTTGTGATGTAAAATGATGAAGATACAATAACGAACCATTAATCGGGTATTTTCATCGTTTCTTACAGATGGAATAATTTTATTTCTTTAGTTTGAAACTGCGAGGGAAAGCTTAAAGTTTCGGAATCTGTCCCAATATGACGTAATGCGCGGACAGGCTTCTGGGCATCGCGTTTGTGGACCCTCTCTGGAACAGTGTCCCTTATTCTCTGTAAAGTAATGCATTTGAAGTACTTTTAATCCAGGAAATTATATAACTGCTAGTCTTTTAAGCATTGACCATCGATAAAATGCTTATGAGAAGTATTCTGTCTCAGTTAGTGAAACTCGGCATCATGCCCCGAGGAATGCACATACTTCATAATTCAACACTAGATATTCATAAAATTTCGAGACAATTCTTCTAAATCTAGTTTGGAAAAATTCGATCTAAAAATGAAAGCTTGGGGCATGTTGTATGGAACTTCAAATGTACGGGAAATAAGGAATAATAAAAAAGGAATTGGAAAGTAAGATCAGCAAAGAAATTGTACTAATTTTAAAATTTCACAAGATGTTTTTTGTAATAGCGGGTGGCAGGCCATATGAAAATGCTTGTATAAAATCTCTAATATTACTCATAGTTAAAATTGAATTAATATAAAGATTATAGGTCTAAAGCGCAATGATTGAGCCCTAGGGCACCTTCTTCGAATAAAACCTTCAATTTTAAAAGCATTCTCAACGTAATAAACCACTGCAATGAAATCTATTTTTATTTAACTTTTCATTCTGCGTAAAAATTATAAAATCATTCGAAATAATGAAAAGAATAGAAAATTGAGAAACCAACCAAAACAATAAGGAAATGCAATTGATGTATCATATCAAGTATTCTGGTACTAAGGAATGAAGAACTTAAATTATAAATTGATGAAAACTCTGAAAGAAATTAAAATTTTCTTCTCTTTTGCAAAATTGGGAGATGTAAGGCTTTTATTACTTTCCTAGTTCCGTAAAGGACTTTTTAAAGCTGTATTATAGAGAAACACGAAATGAAAGTCAAGCGTTTAGGAAAAAGGATATTTCAGCATTTCAAGTGAATCGTTAAATTTTTGCTAATGTGTTTTTCCTCATTTTTATAATTAATAATTCTTTGTTTTGTGTTAAATATTTTATTAATTTTCTTCATTATTTTTATTTTTTCTGGTATAAATATTCTAGATAAATTTCATGTTTATTAAATATAAAATTAATTTAAGGGATTATTAGGAAGTCCATTGTGCTTGTAGTTCCTTGTCAGAGACTTACGCTGGCATAAAAAAGTTAAGGAACATTTCGTAAAATGCGAGAAATTTGCAATTAATACGAAAAGTATGTTTTGAAATCAGTTCTGGAGAATCGTGTGACATTCAATAGAGCATCATATACAAATTATAGTGAAGATTCGGTCACGAGGACAATTAGGGGGACCACCAGAGAGATGAAGGCGAAAATGGAGTTTCACCCATCCTGTTTCACAGAAAGCTGATAACGAGATGAAACTTTTATCAATGGTTATGGTTTAATGTGCAAAATATTTACATGCATTTCCGTAAGCATAACACAAATATTCGGGCAGATATAAATGTTTCTTTTAAAAATCCCACATTTTTTCCGCATGTGTTTTGCTTATAACATGCAGAGTTTTCATTCAAATTATTCAAAATTTGCAGAACACTTGACAATATGTTACAGAAGTATTGTATTAAACTTTGAAGTAAATAAGTTGAATATTACAGGGATTATGAGTGTTTATACTAAATAATTTTTTACTGCGCATGTGCGAGACGCAGCGAAATTTTTTTTTTCATAACTTCAAAGCGAGATATATAGAGCAACTTAAAAAAATTCCAGTTGAATCCCATTCAAATTCATAAAGCTGTTGGCGTTTCAGTGAGGTGAATTTCAATTTCTCTTTAAGAGGAGCTAAATGATGCGGGTTCTTGTACAAACTAATATTTTTTAAATTTGAATCTTCGAACAGTAACAGTGAATTTTAGTAAAATTGAATATTCTGAATACCATGAACACTTATAAATTAAATACATTATTTAAATTGCATTTTCTCAAATACCATTCGAAGATTAAAATTTAAAAAATATCAGTTTGTGCAAGAACCCTCATCATTTATATTCTCTTAAAGAGAAATTGTAATTCACCTCAGTGAAATGCCGACAGCTTTCTGAATTTTAATGGGATTCAACTGGAATGTTTTGAAAAGTTTCTCTATATATCTGGCTTTGAAGTTATGGAAGAAAAAATTCCGCTGTGTCTCGCACATGCGCAGTAAAAAATTATTTAGTACAAACACTCATATATCCTGCAATATTCAACGTATTTACTTCAAAGTTTAATACAATACTTCTGTGACATATTGTCAAGTGTTCTGCAAATTTCGAATAATTTGAATGACAACTCTGCATGTTATAAGCAAAACACATGCGGAAAAATCTGGGATTTTTTAAAGAAACATTTATATCTTCTCGAATTTTTGTGCTATGCTTACAAAAATGCATGTAAATATTATGCACACTAAACCATAACCATTGATCAAAGTTACATCTCGTTATCAGCTTCCTGTGAAACAGGATGGGTGAAACTCCATTTTCGCCTTCATCCCTCCCTGGAGGTCCCCCTAATTGCCTTCGTGACCGAATCTTCACTGTAATATGCATATGATGCTCTATTGAATGTCACACGATTCTCCAGAACTGATTTCGAAAGATAGTTTTCGTATTAATTGCAAATTTCTCGCATTTTACGAAATGTTCCTTAACTTTTGTATGCCAGTGTATTTAACACACGCAACAAAATTAGATTAGAAAAAAGCTTACTTGATTATTGAGGAAGAATTGTACATTTCCTAAGGTAGAATTTATTGAAATCTTTCAGATGAATGGTGAAAAAGAAGATTTTGGGATGTTCCAAAAGAATTTGAGCGATGAAAATAAATTAAAATAATGTTTTTTTTAAATCTAAAAACAAAGAAAGAAGTATTTCAGATCTTTTTAATTATCAAAAAATTTAGAATGCTTCATTTTCTGTAGGGATAAAGTTGTAATCCCTGAGGGCTTAATTTATTTGACAGGAAAAGCCGTCTTCTATACAGTTCTTTCTAATAGATTTATTTTGAATAAAATGAACATTAGTTCAATTGAATACTCTTCTCAAAATAAGTCCTTCAAATACCTGCAAAAATTTTAAACATTTTTCGAATTTCATTCTTTTCTTTTTCTTTTTGTAAAACCAAAAACCAAAAACTATTCTTTCCAACAAAGTTTTAATTAAGTTTTCATTTTTAACATGAAAAATAAATTTAATTACAGAATGTCATTCAATTTTTAATGAAACTCGGAATAATGTTTTTAAGCAACTATTAGGTAATTTCGAACTTCGAATAGTTCTCTTTCAATTATCGTCCTCCATTGTTACCATATTCTTAATTAAATTCTAAATGCAGTGACATTTTAGTTTAAGAAAAGTTATCATTCAAGGAAACGAAGGTGTGGCTTTAAGAAAAAGAAAAAAGTCTTGAATGTTATTGTGGATCTCAATAGAGATAATTTTGTAATCGAATTTTACTTGAAGAAATCGATTGGTAGAACTGGATAAATATTAAAACTGTGAACGATTCATTAATTCAGAAACCCTTATAAATTAAAATTTGTAGAATTTATTACCTTACTACTAAAATTTTTAATAAATTTTCTTTTAACACTTGAAAATAGAAGGATCGATTAGACATTTTATTTTTCTCTTAAAAATTTTTAAGGCCCATATTTTTTGTTAATTTATTTTATAAACTAAATCTTGCAGAGCAACTGTTTTCAAATTAATTCAAGAAATGAAGATTAAAATAATGTTTATAATTAAAATATTTAATTCTTAGGTTATAATTAAACAATAATCAACCGTGAAATTGTGGGAAATTCTTGTGACATGAGGCGTGGAATTTTGGCAAGGTCTGATGTTTACTTAAAAGGAAACCATTGTGTATATTTTATAAATATCATTCCCTTTATAATTATTCTTAATATTAACATTTTTTGTTACTTGTTGTGTTCGAGGAACAACCACAGTTTTTGAAATTACCTTATGATTCCTTTAGACTAATGCTTTATCCTTGAGCTGCCAGTATTAAAAGGAAATATGACATATAATTACTATTTTTTATTCACGCCCTTCCTTGAATTTATAGAAATAAAAAGCAAAATTCCCAAAACACCATTTTTTCTGTTATCAGAAGAAATGAAGGCGTCTATTAAATTAAGCTGAACTGTACCTTTTCAAGAGAATTCAATATACAATGATATTTTTATCTTCAGTATGTTATTAATCTCGTGTAGTACAGTAAAATCTGTGTATAACGATAATGTAGGGACTTATAAATAATATTGTTATAGACAGGTTATAGTTATAGACAGTTTAGCATTTGAGCATCCAATGATAATGTACGTGTGCATGCACTAATATATTAAAGGATTTTATTGGGCTTATTTACTCATCTTACATTGTCTTCTTGTTCTCTCATTGTTTTTATAAACTTTAAGTTATTTTCGCTTTTTAAAGAACTTCAAAGTGTGTGTGAGAAAGATAAGAAATTGTTCAAAATACAGTATACTCTCTATTATCAGTGCGCGGATTATGTGCTCATTCCGGACTCACAAAAAAAATTTTAAGAGAAACATTTTCACTCTTATCATGCATTTATAATCGAGTCTGATGTTCGATCGAGAGATTCATTCCGTGAAACTAGTGAGCCGTGACGGCAGAGGCTAAAGAATAGATTTTTTTCTTCCTCCACGTGCAATCTCTACCGGTTCAACCCCTAATTTTCCGAGAAATGAATCGTCCACTTCCTTCTAGCTCGTTCTCGTACGAACATGCTTCCTCCTGACACGTCATTCTTTAACTTCTTCGTCTTCTCTCACTGTCGCACGTGTTCCTTTAGTTTTTGCTTCTTGTTTATCGTCAGTTAGTAGCGTGAAATTTTTTAGTAGTAAAAATGAGTGGTGTGAAACAAAAACGAAACGTTTTAAATGTCAAACAAAAATTGGAAATCCTTCAAAAACTTGATAATGGAGAATCAGCTAGTACTGATGCAGAAGATGTACTAAATGAAGGAAATACAATTTCTCATTCTGCTGCTCTACAATCTGTGGAAACTTTGTTAGATTATATGAGACAAAGAGGATTTGATTACGGCGACATTACTGCGGTTCGTAAAATATGTGTCGATATACGACAAGAGATGAACAAACAGCAGAAGCAAAGACGCATGACAGATTTTTTTAAGCAGTAAATGTTAAAAGGAAAATTCCTAGTTCGAAGTTATACAGCATGTAAATATATGTAATTTTAATATTTTTGTACTGATGTTGATTTTTTCTTTAATAAAAAGAAGTTTTCGGATTATCCGTGTTTTTCTATTGTCCGTGCGATCCCTCCCAGTGATTAACCCGGATAATCGGGAATGCACTGTATTTGAGTTAAAATTTTTACTGACAATAAAAGTATGCATAAAATGGAGATGAAAGCATAATTTTTTTTTATTTAAAACTTCCTGAAGTGTTAAATGCGAATGAATAGGTTTGATGTGCGGAGCCCGACACAAAAAGCATCTGTGAATATCGAAATCAGTAGCCCCCAATCTCTCTATTACAATAGATTTCGGTTTCTGGACCCCCCTCCCCAATGTTTCTGTTATTTCCCATTCTGGACCATGTGGAATCGTTTTCCAAGAATGAAAGATATCGGGATTGTACTGTACTAGCTTTCTAAATATGTAAAATTACCGTTGTAGACAGGTGTATTTAAAATGTGATTATCGCTATAGGCAGGTTCAAAATACATTGATTGTATGGGAATTCGTCCCGGACCAAAGCAAATATCGTTAAAGGCAGGTTTATCGTTACACGTTAGTTTCACTGTAGTGAGAACCAAAAGTCGTCTAGTTTCTTTAATTTATTATTTCTTTTCATTATAACATGTTTTGAAACTCTTTACAAAGTTCTAGAAATGTGAAGTAAGCCAAGATAAAAATATTTCTTACTTTTACAAGGTTCTAAGTATTAGAAAAGGATGGACATTCATTCCGATAAAACATGATATTTCTAAACATCGCTTTATTAGAAATTCTTTACATTAAAAGCGTAATAGAGGTAAGCTACAAGGAATATCACCCGCCCTGCCTTGGCATCCGGGTAACACATGAATGACCGGACGCCACGACAGCACAGTCAGGCACTGAGGTTCCTGCATTATAGCCCCAATTACGAGCGTCTCATGAAACAAACCCCCGTTTTACCGGGGTATGACCCATCTTCGGAGATGGACCCAAAGAGCCACACCACCATTATTATACCATCGGGTTGGCTAGAGTCAGCTTATTTATATGGCAGCCTCTCATTCGTGAACTCGCGGTGCCCCCCCCCATAGGGCGTAATAGATGCATCTAAAAACAGACGTAATTTGCCTGTTTAGCATATTGAAGTTGCACAGTCCCCTGTGAATACTTCAAATAAATCAGATGTATCTGCAAAAATAAATTAGGACAGATTATTTAAAATAATAAAACAAGTTAAAATCAATCTTTCAAAAAGTAAAACGTTAGCTTTTCACAAAATCAGGAATATCCCGTTAGAAAATCACATGAATCCCATTTAGCTCCATGAGTCACATTTATATATTATTTTTAGTATTTAATTGCTTCTCTTATATGAGAGGACAGCTTGACAATAAAATAGTATAATATTTTTAAGACTTCACAGTAATGCTCTTTGATCACTCACTCCCCTTCTTTCTTATACTTCCAACAAAATCGTTATTTTTTTGTTCTCAACGTAAAGTGCCAACAACAATTAAAATGACTTTTAAAAAAGTTAAACAATGTTGGAGTGAATTACTTTTTTTTCCGTATTAAGTTTCAAGTTTGATGCCAAATTTTGTGTCTTTTCAGAAGTACATTTTGTGGTATAAAACCGTGATTTTCCTTGTGTATCTATGGTAGCAATTAGAGTTTACGTTCTCCTGTATTTGTCGTTATAATGGTTTAACCCTCTGACTGCGTATCCCACGATTTCCGAGGGCTGGCAGCAAGTTTATTTTCGGCTGCATCCTGCGATTTTCATAGGCTATTGTGTTTACTTAGTAATTTTATAGCGTTGAAACATATTATACTAATAAAGCTTTGCATATAAATAACAACTCCCTTGGCTCAACGGTATTTGAACATGTTTGCAAACGTTGCATCTAAATAGTAATTTTTAAAAAAATTACATAGCCAGAGGGTTAGAGTATAGCAGTTCAAAGTCAGCCGCATTAACGTTACAACGGATTTCACAGTGAGATCCCAATCTTTCTAACTAAATAAAACGGTTGTGTGTAAATCAATATCATACAAAAAAAGCAAAAAAAAAACCCCCCAAAAACCCGAAGATAAACTCAGAGGTAATCGAAAAAACAAACAAACAAGGAAGTTAAAAACATCTAGTCCATTTTTCAAGGGCTAAGGATTTTGTTCGAAATGGATTCAAAATAATAATTGGGAAATTTTTCTGTTTGAAGCTTGTATTACGCCAAATATAGCTTCTTTTAGCCCGAAATTTCCGAACAAAAGACAAGGGAGATCTGTATATCAAAAAGCATTATTTTAAACGAAAGAGGAAAAACAAAACACAAACATAAAAACGCTAATAAGATTGAGTTAAAAATATCAGCCATCTGGCATTTTAAAGTTAGCCATCATAAATATAAACTTACTCCATGCCCAGAATAGAGAAAAAAGAGAAAAAAATGTCCACACGTAATCACAAACCCACGCTAACTTTCTTTTAAAAAAGAAATTACCAAATTTTTTAAAAAATACTAGTCCCATGGCGCCATCTATAGTCGAAAAACCAAAACAGAAGAAGTGAAAGCAGGAATTTTTCAGGGCATGAAACTATTTAGACATATGTTCATCTCCTATTGCACGGTACCAACAGGTTATCCTACAAGACGTCATAAATATGACTTCTTTTAGACACCACAATATCAGAAATGTAACGTTTGCTACACCGACTGTAGAATCAAACAGAGATATAGATTCTTAGATATTATAGGGAAATGTATCAAGTAATGTTTGTGAATAGCAATGATGTTTAATAAAGCTATTACTGAAGTGTCTTACAATTTATATTCTATTTTTTTTTAAATTTATCTATTGTTGCACAATTCAACTGTAAGTGATATTCGTTGTCGGAACAAAGCGAAAATATTCTCTGATTGAAATAAAGAAGTCAAGAAAAATGTAAAATTTCCTTTTTCTTTTACATACTGTCACTAATTAATTCATTATTTTCAAATTTACATTGTAAATACTTAATATTTCTTTGTTTTTTCATTTAATTAATCGGTGAGCATTGCGAGTTTGAGTATTGAGATGGCCTTTCCGCAAAGTGTCAACACAATTGTTTATTGATTGCGAGGGCAATTCATTATTCTGTAGAAAATCTGCAATTTACAATAGTCTAATGTATAAGAAAGTAGTTGGATTGTAAGACAGTCATCATATTAATATGGTATCTCCCCCGGGAGGGGGCACCGCGAGTACACGGATGAGCTGCCGCCGGATAAGTAAGCAGCAACTCGCTCCCCGTGGGGGAATAGTAATGGAGGTGCTCTAGATGCCTCCTCCAGTGATAGCACGTACCTCCTGCGGGAGGGGTCGGGCCGTGGCCCGGTGATAGGCTATTAGAACTCAGGACTCAGTACTCGAGCTATTGCAGCGGCTGTCATTCAGATCCCCGGATGCTAAGGCAGGAATGGGGTGGACCTAGGTTTCCTGGTTCCTATATTAATATGGTAAAGAAATAGAAACTTGGGTTGTTGGTTCACGTATGCCTATCGTAATCTCATTAGTGCTCCAAACCCATCCCCAGAAGCTCTGGGAAAATATCATTGCAGGCCATTAATACTATAAATGAAACATTTTTTTTAATTTTAAAAAAAATTTGAAAGAAATATTTAATTCATTTCTCTAGTTTTCATATTAAATGATAACTTGTGTAGAGTGTTTCTCTTGCTTCACATTTCAGTAGTTAATTTTGTTTATTGTCATTGGCTTTTTAATTCAGTTTTTATTGATCGAGATGTTGTTTTAATATGCATTACTCTTTATTTGGTAGTTTCTTTTACAGTTCATGAGCTACAGTAAATTCAAGACCAGGTAAACTAGACTAAAATCTAATTTTCACGATTCTTAGTTTATGGCTACTGAAATATGAAGAAAGCGTAATACCTATTTTTTATTGCAAAAATAAAAAAAAATGAACTTGCAGCAGGACATAAAAAAGCCCGTAAAAAATTCCCCAGATTATTGCTTTTTTCCAAATTACCTGTTTTCAGAAAACTTTATTTTGTGCTCACTTTTCATAAAAATATGATTATTTCTTTCTAGTTCTTATTAACATAACAGCACAGTTAGTGGATATTAACACACATATCTGCATTGCTGCCAGCGTTGAAAGAACGAGTGCAATTCCTTGGATCTGAAAAGTATGTTTTTCTGAATAATTATGGTCATCACACAGTCCTCCTCAGCTAACAAACCGGTTGCCAAGAGGAGTAGACTCAAAAACAAGACAATCGTTTTACTCAGACAACTATAAATGAACGAGGTAGTTTATACTCTTTCTTACAACGTTATTTAATGGTTAGGTGGTGAATTTGATGTATCTTCGAAGTATATTTTTTGTAAAGAGTGGAAAGGGTGTTTTCAGTGTGTTATTTTCAGTTGTAATATCTTATGCCAGACGGAATTGTAAAGTTCTAGTAACCTGGATTCCAAATACACATGAAAAATAAGACGATTGTGTTATAATACGATGTTTTTATAAAGAAAGAAGAATCCTGCATATATTTTTTTATTGAGAAAATGTTATATAATGTAGTAATTTTCGGTAAGAGCTAAACTTAAAAAAATTCTAAAAATGCTGCAAGTGTATAGCTGTTATTATGCAAAATGATGATCTTTTTTGCAAATTTATTAGTTTATTTTTCATTATAAAGTCGATAATATCTGAAACTAGCATGAGATTAATGAAATAATAATAAAACTGGATGCATATGTGGTCACACTATAAATAATGTTAATTTTCAATATGATGTATTGCTTATTTTCAGTAAAACAATTGATTCGTAAGTATTAATATATATATATATATATATATATATAATAAGCCAGAGATTGAAGTAACGCGGTCACATGGTTTTGGTTTGTCAACGTGCCAAACAGACTCAGACGATCTGTCTACGCCTATAAATTAGCATACACTGATTTCAAATCTTTGGTGATTTAAGTTTCCCTTCCTTTTATTATTTATGCTGCTTCACCCACTCTCGGTAAAAAAATTCCGTTATCCGTTTAGATTTATTATAGTATTTTAGATTCGCCGATCAGTTAGAAGTTTTCTTGAATCAGGGAAGATGGTCGTACATCGTTAATTCAATAATGGATAAGTATCTGTAAATTTTTCACTAATTGAATTTGTGGTGCTTTAATCACCATTTGTTACCTTTAGTGTTTTCTACTAACTGCTTTCAAAGTTCTGATTTGAGTGTTGGTAAATGAGCTCTGTTCTTCAAGCTATTAAAAATAGTTCTTTTTTTTTAAGCTATGAAAATATTACTTTCTTAAGATTTGAATTCGATTTTGAATTATTTCAATAGCAGGGTTCTTTCTTAAGATTTGAATTTGATTTTGCATCATTTTAATTAAAAGGGTTCTTTCTTAAGATCTGAATTTGTGGTGCATTCTATTGCAAAAAGTATCTTTAAAGATTTTTGCTAATTGCTTTTAATTAGTTCTGATCTGAGTGTTGGTAAAATTGATTTATAGTTCATAGAATTTCGGACTCTTATATTGTTTACTTGTAATGTTCATATATATGTAGTATGGGAGTCTAGGTCCCGTGTGTGGTATTACGAAGCCAGAAGAAACACACCTGCGCTATTTTAGGAATTTAATGATGACGACACAGCATTTAAGACGACACACGCATTTAAGAGATAAGAACACATTTAAAAGATAAGAACACATTTAAAAGACCAGAGTAAAAAAAGATAAAACGCAAGAATCAGGAGGACATTTAAAAGATAAGAACACATTATTTAAAAGATAAGAACACATTATTTAAAAGATAAGAACACATTTAAAAGATTAGAACACATTTAAAAGATAAGAACACATTTAAAAGACCAGAGTAAAAAAGATAAAACGCAAGAATCATGAGGGCTGCCACTGCCCTGTACATCGAGACATGTGAAATCGTTCAGGCGTAAATTCCGTCGCTCGCCATCGCACTTCTTCTTCTCCGTATGTTTCGCACAGCAATGTCTGTCACTTTAAAGATCAAGATCATGTGACGTGACGCGACACCAGCTGGTAGAGGGAAAGTATACGAGCGCCTCCTGCCGGGATACTACATATATTTACATCTAAAATTTACTACAAATTATAAATTTTTCATTTCCTAAGCACTTCGCATATGTGCATTAGATTTTCTACTAAAAATTTTGTTGGTAAATCCGTGAAAATCAGATTTGAGATATTGCTGGTGGGATAAAAGCCCGTTTTAGAAGGGCACAAATCTTCTAGTATATAGAATAACACGCAATTCCAGTTAACTTATGTATAAGGGATTACTGAAGAACTAAATTTTCGGTCCTATTGTACAGGACAGAATGGGCAATCTGTCAATCTATAAAGCTCATCTTTATTCAGTTGGATTTTTAAAAAAGTTTAAAATAGCATAGAATAAGAGCACTATGGCTTATGTGCTTTATGAGACAGAAAGAAACAGCTAATTTAAAGTCGAAAATTTCTTACGTATTAACCCAAAATTATAAAGAAACTTCACGCAAAATTAATTATAAATTTTATCCGTTAAGTTACACCTCACGAACACACATAATTCTTTAACTCTAGATATCGTACGTTTTTAAATACCCAATATTACAGTATCGTCTTTTAATCGTACTTTATTTTCAAAATTTGATATGGTTAAACGTTACCCAAGTAGATAAATATGTTAGATGTCAGTAAAACACCAGAATGAGCATGGAATTCTCATAATTCAGGAAATAAAACATTCCTTTGGTACCTAATTTTCAAAATATGTAGTCTTAGAGGAGGAAGGTGAATTTCAAACATTATGAAAAATATGATGAATTTAGATTTTTTTTAATGGTTGAAGTTGCTTTAGAGGAAAATATATTTTTAGTGCGAAAGATCATATTTTTATTCACATTATCATTGAAAATATTTATTTGTAATTAATTTAATAGAATTAATTTTATTAATCAGAATTGTAAATATTAAAAAAGCAAATTATTAGTTTGAAACTTGTTTTATAGTTATATGCATATCTATGGATCATGTTTTCAAATAAATTGATCATTAATAAAGCTTCTACATAAAAAATGAGCTAGCTATTTTACATAGCGCAATTTTTTATTATAAATTTAATCACTTTATGAAATAAATTTCTCAATGTATTTTAATGCATTTTTAATCACAAGTCTGTTTTATATCTTATTTTTCATTCAATACATATATTTTTTTCCAAAAAAAGTATTTACTTAAATACTCTTGATTCTATTCTCTTGCTTTTCTCTTAATAAAATTGAGCTCCAGTAAATATACATAAAAACATCGTACACATTTTATTCAGTGTTAAAATTTATTTACATATATTCATTTTTTATTTATTAACTCGCGCCGATACGCCTATCAAGTGGTTGTAAGGCACTGAGATGTATATTCGTTAAATATTGTATATTTAAAATTTAATGAATCGGAATGCAGCTCTGAAAAGAGCTTGCAGTTTTAAAGTATGTTAGTGTTCTATGAGCCATAAGAAATTTGATTCACGAAAGACTGACTGAATTTTACGAAAAGGATAAAAAAGTCTTTTCGAAACTGATTTTCTATTTGATAAATTCGATTCACTGAATACTAGCAATTATAACTTTTTAAGGTGCTGCAACACACGTATTTCTTTTCATCAGTTTCTTTTTTATACGCTTGAAAAGAAATCCGATATTTCGTTCTTAAAAATGACATTTTTTTCAGCTTTAATGAGTATAAAATAAAAACAAGTAATGGAATTCATGTATTATTTTTTCTAATTTCTTTTGAATATTTTCTAGGAGTAATTAGAAAGTTTATTTTTAAACGCTACACTTACTTTTTAGCTTAGATATTAGCCTAAAATAAAAAAAAAATAATAAATGTATTATATTTCTTTGAAGTATTAAATGATGAAAAATTGATTTTTTTCAAATAAGGTCTAAAATTATTTTTCTGCCAAAAACTTATTACTACTCTTTTTAAAGAACCTAGATATTTAGTTTGAAATTCGTTTTTAAAATGTATAAACAAAAACGTATTTTTAATGTGGTATTTGCTGTTAAAATTTTACTTATATAAGATTTCTTTATATTTTTGTATTTTAAACTTGGTAATTGAAGTTAAATTAATATCAAGTCTCTGAGAAAATTAGGATAATGAGATATAGGTACTCAATTTCAGAACTGTAAACTTAATTGACTGATAATTTCATGAAATGTGGTGGTTTCAAAAACAAGAGAACCTGGAGGCATTTTTACACTTTAGAAAAAAAACTTTTTAACATTTTACTAAACTTTTTTTAACACTTTAGCAGAATTAAAACTATTAATCAACAATTCTTTAGGAATATTTTTTGTGTGCAACTTAATTAAAGTACCTTGTACGAAAGCAATTTATGTGTTGTCACCAAAATACCTGAGAATCTTCTAATAAAAAAATTGATTGAAACAAACTTTAACCCTCTAACACCAAGCGAGGTGGTCCAGGGAGGTCTAGAAATTTTCTATTAACGAGGACGAAGGTCTGTCTGAGGCGGTTAGCTTCTTCTGAGGGGGAGGTGAGTTTCTGAGATCGCTTAGGAGATAAAAAGGAAATAATTGCACCAATTATGCTCGCCCACCACAGCCCATTTCCTTGCGCCTTAAGGCAAGGTTATAGCAGGGGTGGGGTAAATGACCACCCAGGTTGGGAGAGTCCAATTCAAGTCTTAGCCTCACAAAATAGCTTGGTTTTAAAGGAGCTGAAAGAAAAAAGTGGCGTCGGGATTAAAGAGTTGAAGATAGAATAAACAACTGCATGGCTGAAGATGCTTTCACATGTACCTGTCATACATCCCACTTATCCAGTTTATAAATAAGCTCAATATACTTAAGAAAAATGAAGTTTTTAAACAAGAAAGTGGTAGCCATTTCTCCATTGTAATGACCATGAACAAATGAACTCTCAAAGACTTATTTTTATACAAAGAATATGAATGTCGTGGCACCTGTTTTCTTTTGAAAACTTTCGGCAGATAAAATTAAATTAATTAATTTATTTTTCAATATTTATTTAAATATTTTTCTAGAAAACTGGGAAATAATGTGAAATTATTAAGTTTTGACTCTGGTGATGAGCATAAATTTTCTTCTCATCCATATAATAGTAATTTTGTTTCCCCCAATCAGAAAGATTGCCCTGCTATAATTACTGAATAATCTTTCACGATACTTAACCTGGTAATAACTCATAAAATGTAAAAGAACAGCAGAGAATTAGAAATAGTCTCGAAAAATGTGACGTGGAATTTTTATATTCTCTAAGAATAATTAAGAATTTCAAAAATTGAAGTAGCTGTATAGTAATGAAAAATTTTGAAGCACCTGAATTTTCTGAGAGTTTGAGACTCTTACTTATTCCAAAAAAATCTACACCTGAATTAACATTTAATTTCGAGTCAATTGCAGATTTGTCAGTATTCGTTTAGTATAACGCAATTACTGCGAACATTTTCCGAATAAATGTCTTTTAATTTTTTCTAAGTTACCATGGCAAACATCAAAAGCGTTTGCTAGCTCACTGTTAATTTTTGAAAGTCGTTAACTACTTCAACAAAAGAATGGAACGTTAACTACTTCAACCAAAGAATGGAACGCCAATGCCAATAGTGAGTTGATATTAGCTATAGAAATGGCTTAAGCTTACGGACTATTCTTTTTATAAAGCTTGAAAATTGAAAGCCGGGATTTAAGCAGCTGAATCCTTTTTCCAGGCATCTGAAATTCCAGAGAAAGCTGCTGAAGTGTAAAGTAATTACACAAAGTTGTTAATGATATTCAGATAATGAGCATGCAATGCATAATTATACTGAAAGAAATATATTACGGATAAAGTTTTCTGTGGTTTATCAGTAAATATGTCTTAAGATGCAATGGGTGTACTTCGATTTTCACTTTGCCCTTTATGATGTCATAATCTGTTATGTTTGGGTTCACATCTCTATTGTTGGCTCATTCTTGCACATTTTTTATTAACTTGAAGTGCTTCATTGTAGCAAACATGAAATTTTATATTCTATTTTCCACTAATTTGCAGATGTTCTAGAGTATTCTCGAAGTTATTGTACTACAGCGGAACCTCCAAAATCCGAATTAATTGGTGCTGACCTTTGTTCGGATTCTGTAAAATTCGGATTATCCAGGAAATTCGGTAAAATACTCTTGATATATGCAATAGATTATTGACTTTGGGAGCTCTGTGAAAGAGTACAGAAAGAGCTAGCGGCGATTTGCACGGCAGTGTGGACCCGTAGGCAAACAAGTAGAGGGTGAGATGGAGTTATTCTTGGTTACTATGACAACGCGGGCTAAAAATAGCCAACTGGGTTAAAAGTTGCGGGATTTGTTTTATCTGTTGTCTACTCCACCCGAGTCAAATCAGTCTTCACTTCACTGATCCTGTGTGCATTGTCCTGTCGAAGCCTCTCATTGCTATTTTGTGTTGAAGTGGTCATGTTGATGTGTTTGTTGCATGAATAAATTAATTCTTGTTGAAGTACAGTAACACTGTTTCTACACGAAATTTTTTGCATGGTGAAGAATCAAGAATAAGATAATCCCGTGGAAAGTGAAAAAGAAGACGTCTCGACAGATTCTTTAACACAAGTAGATGCTGCTAGTGCACTTGAACTAGCGCTGCTGTACGTAACGCTGCAGCTACACCGACCGACATGATGTTTACGTGACGCTGACGCAACATCGCACCGTCATGCAGGTTTAGTGCCTTACGTCAAAAGAAGATAACCAATTTTGTTTCTAATAATAAAGGTACTATATTCATTCTTAAATACCAATTGAAATTTTTGTTTAGTTAGGAATAAGCATTGGCTTTGTTTCTGATTCGTAATTGTTATTTTCCTTCATTTATTAATAAAACATTTCAGAAGATTAAAAAAAATGTTCGGATAATCCGAAATTTCGGATTACTAAGGTTCCGCTATATTTTAATATTTTCAGAACATTATAATCACATAATTTAATTAGATTTCAATTCCATGCACGTAGCATCAACTAGTAATGAATTTGAGAAAAATATTTATTCTCAGATTTCATAAAATTTATAGCAATTATTAATTAAATTTATTTATGTTAATTATTAATTATATATTGAAATGAAAAAATCTACTAATCTATCATTTTAGTATAATAATGAAAGTGCGTTTTTTATTTTTTTATTTAATCTATTGTTTAATTTTCTGCCGAATGCATATGTATACAGTGTGTGCCAAAAAAGTGGAACAAGGTTTTATTTCCTAATGGAAATCAAAATCATTTAAAGAAAGCTAAAAACTAAGACAATTACTCTGAGAGAATCGAATTAAACAAACAAGGAATCCATTCTAATCCCCTTTGTCAAGGGCTAAGGACTAAATTCGAAATGGATTCAAAATATCAAAATTTTTCTGTAAGAAGCTTGCATTACGCTAAATATAGCTTCTCGTAGCCCGAAATTTCCCAACAAAAGACAAAGAAGATCAGTGCCATCTAAAAAGCATTATTTTAAAAGAAAAGGGAAAACCAAACACAAATATAAAAACGCTAATTATATTGATTTAAAATATCATTAGCCTTCCGGCAGGCTAAAAAATTGCGCCTCCATAAAAATAAACTTACTCCATGAATAGAGGGAAAACAATGTAATCACAAATCCACGCGAACTTCCCGCCTAAATAAGTATTCTTTGTAAAGAAAGACTAGAACCATGGCGCCATCTGTATTCGAAAAAGAAAAAGGAAAGCAAAACAGAAGGTAGAAAAACATGAAGGGTAGGGAATCAAATCATTTAGACAAATTAATAAAAAAAGTAAGTTTTATTTCCTTAAATATTGATCCCAGACATATACTTCCAATTACAAAGTTTCATCAAATAAATTGAGAATTTGTATGAAGGTACTTTAACTTCTAAGGGAATTGATAGGAAATGGTTAAAAAATTAAATTTTTATACGTCCCCCGAAGTGCAAAATTGTCAATAAGTAAAATGTTTTTCTTGTATTCATCTATTCACTTGCAAAGTTGCACGCTTCTATCTGCAAAACTTACAGAGATATAAGATAAATTTAATGAATTAGACCACTTTTCCATACCTCTAACTGCTATTTGATCCAGTCTTCCGAGGTATATTTGAGAGATAATATACGTATTTCAATAACTTAAGTTATTAAAAGGGTGGAATCAGGATATAACAATGCATTTCTTAACACTTTTTAAATTTAAAATATAGTTAAATATTACATTAATGAATTCTACAAAATTATTTCACCTTGCGAACTTCTGAAAAATTTCCCCGGTGATATATAAGAAGGGACGGCTCATCTGCTCAGAAACTGGCAGTGCTATAAAAATATTTCTGGAATACAATTGCAATACAATTTTTCAAAAATAGCTTTACCTTCAAATAATCGAAACATTTTGTTGTAATTATCTGAATTCTATTTCAGAAATTACAGTCGTATCTTTTTCCGGTGAGTGACTTTTAACAACAGAAAACGAATACGTTGTAACCAGCCACGTTCCTGTTGAGATCACATGAAAGGGAACTCGAAACTTAAAAATAGCCAATGAAAGAAAGGAAAGGAAAGGAACCCACAACGACCCGGCCTACCCGAAAGGGTGTAAGGCCCTTAGTGGGACGGTGGTGAATAATAATAATTAAACAGAGAAGGAATAAACGGAGAGCGAGAGAGACTGCCATTAGGACGAAAGGGAACAGTCCCCCAGTCTCCAGGGACAAGAAGAGCTGGGTGTATTTAGGAAACATAAAAATATAAGCCCGTATTATGCAACTTATACAACAATACACCAAACTATTGCACATACTACACCCAAAAGCAAGGATGGAATTTAAATACATCTCAGAATAATTCTGAGTAATTACATTATTACAAAATATAAATTTACAATATGAAACCAGCCAAAATAAATGGTAAATGAAAATTCACAAAACCATGTGGCTGGGGAGAAATAAAGAATACAATTTCCGGGGGATAAGTTATAAAAACATTTTTTTTCTCTTTCATTTGAAAGGCACTTTAAAATCTATATAGAAAAACTGATAAAAAGATAAAAGATTCATCCCACACAAAGAAACATACAAAAGCGTAGTTTTTTAACAACCCCACCCCCACAAAAAAAACGACACATCATATTCCAAAACAAAATGTCACTGAAAAAACACATAAAAAAGTTTTCAAGAATTAAAAAAAATCCGCGCTAATATATATATATATATATAAGATCAGGCTTTAAAAAAGTGAAAGGCAGTCCATTTTGATCATGGAAGAGACAATATTTGCTTAAATCTTCTTTTATACAGGCATTACGTTATTTCTTCATAGGTAAAGTATTTAATTTTTACGTAGCTCCATGACCAGTATTCAGAAGGTTACGCCTCAGCGGCGGATTGTTGTTGAAAGCTTACATGCTGGAGTAAAAAAAAGGGCAGAAATGAATGCGCAGAACGCTTAAGTACCCAGAAGAGGAAATTTCCCCTTTAGAAACTTGTGACTTGAAAAGAAAGTTGTAGTGCATTTATTATGAGGAAAGTAGAAGTATTTAAAATGAGGTGTCGTTAAGATTATTTACGAAAGTTAAAAAATTAAAATATCACATATATATAATATAAATCTAAATATAACTTGTTGTATATGATCTTACATAAACAAAGTAAACAAGACATATCATGAAGCCAATCCAATACTAGAAATTAATAATTAAACAATACTGCCAAATCTAAAAGAAAGTCTAAAGAATTGAAAATACTGTAGATACATGAACAAAAATTAAATTTAAACATTTATGTCAACATGTAAAAAACTCTATTGTTATTAAAATTATTGAAAAAAGACAATCCATATATATGGAGTTTTCAACAATTAATATAGCAGTTTGGCTGTGGACAAGCTTAAGCCACGTTAAATTAATTTTGCTGTGCAAACCATCCTTGTTACTATAGTTGTTGAAAAAACAGACAGGGTAATTTACCCTAAAATGAAAGAATTTAGGAAGAAAAATCATAAACTAACCCTAACTAGAAAACATAACTATATGGAAAGGACTAAAATTCAAGATAAAAATATGTAAAACAACAATATATTGCACTATTATATTGCACTAAAAATAATAAATACATTTTTCAATAAAATACACATACTTATTCATTAAACTTTAAATAATCAGTGTCTCTACCTATATATATATATATATATATATCCAAATATAAATAGTATATAATCATAGAGAAATAAAGTAAACAAAACATATCAAGAATTAAAGCCTATACTAAAAAGTCATTATTTGAACAATACATCAATTTTAAATAAAATCTAATAAATTGAAATTATTAAAGATACCATAAACAAAAAATCAAGTTTAAGCATTATATGTCAGCAAGTGAAA
>BGPR01001579.1:199795-239491 GCA_013235015.1 Araneus ventricosus
ATTTAAGTGGAAATTAATTGTGCTAATGTACGTCCATGTTGCGAAATATTGATGGAACTTTAGATAAGTACGAATGTTCTTATTAGTAATAGTTTCACTAATGGCTAAATGGAAAAAGAAGTACATATTTTTGTTGAATTTGAGAAGACAAAGTAAAATAGAACTACATGCAATATATTCTTTATTTTCGTTTTGTTGTACTTTTGTAGCATTTCTTGTTAAGAATAGAATGAATGAGAAATGCTAAGAAATTCTTCACAATTATAGTTCAAATATTAATTAGGGAACTGTGAAGGATTGTTTTGTAGAGAAGCGATTTTCAAATTAAAATTCATTATATTTTACATGATTTATCATAGTATCTGGGTTTTACAGAATTATTGTTATTATTCCTTTCGGTAATGTCACATCATCAAAGGCGAAATTCATAAGCAGGAAGAAATCCTAAATTTTTCTATTATATTTGTAAAATTGAAAAGAAAATTTATCAAATACTTTCAAGATGCCAGAGAATACTAATGCTGAGTATCAAATAATTACATTAAAATAACATGATACATGAATTAAGAATATGTAGCTTTTTTTAGATTTTTTCTATAATAAGTATATTCATAATCTTGTTTTTTGTTAATTAGTACATTTAAGTTATAAATAGCTTGCATTTCGACATTACATTTTATATTATGTTATTATTAAAAATATGAATACTAAATAATTAATTTCTTATATGGACTTCCAATATAATTATTTACCTGCAAACGATTAAAAAAATCTTTTTTAAATTTTTATCTTTTTTAGTTTTCTTCCAACATCAGCTGCACTGTAAAAAAAATCCCGTAAAATTTACGGTTTTAAACCGGCAGCTGGGTTGGTTGTGCAAAACCGTAAAAGTTACGAAGTAAATCCGTAGGCGCAACGGTTTTTTACCATACAGGAACAAGTTTTTCCTGTAAAAGTTACGAAGTAAATCCGTAGGCACAACGGTTTTTTACCATACAGGAACAAGTTTTTCCTGTAAAAGTTACGAAGTAAATCCGTAGTCACAACGGTTTTTTACCGTATGAAATTAAGTTTTCTCCGTAAAAATTAAGTTATCGAAGTAAGTGACGTCATCGACTGAGTTGAGTTGTTTTTCTCCTTCTGTTCTAGTTGAGTTGAAATGTGCTGATGTGTATTATCAATTAGGAATATTAATTAATCAAGGCTTAATTATTAATTTAAATTAGTTTAATTAATATAATTCTTAATTGAACTTACTTGGACGATTTCGATGCAAGATGGTGACAAAACTTCTAACTCCTCCGAGCCGGGGATGGAAACCGCGTTCATAGAAATAAAAGGCAGCTGCTCTAACCACTAGACCACCGGAGACTTCATAAAATGAAGTAAAAATAATCTATTTGAGTTTTAAAGTCACTATAGCTCTAGTGGCGCCACCTAGTGGTGTAAAAATCAACTATTGCCAGAACACGTGTTTTAAGGTTAGCTTTCATGAGTGACAACAGGTTACTGCAACATGTGTAAACAACAGCGGAGATGGAACCCTATTAAAAACATGAAATGAATGCAATAAAATTACATTTAAGAAAAGGGAAAATTATCATACATACGGAAAGCAATACCGTATGACGAAAAATAGAATTTGAACTGACGGTTTTAAACCGTTTATGGCTGGAGCGGAAAACGGTGAAAAACCGTTTTGTCAACAAAACAGCTTTAAACCGTCAAATATACGGAATTTTGTCAACAAAACAGCTTTAAACCGTCAAATATACGGAAAAAGTCCGGGAAAAAAACGGATATTTTTTACAGTGTGTGTATGAAACATTCAGATATATATTGAAATACTATATATTCTAATAGAGTCTGAATCAGAATAAATAAAAGTTGTTTCATCATTATTTTTAAAATTATGATTGCTTTCCCAAGCCGTAGGTCCTTTCCTTTCAGTCGTTTTATTTTGTTTTGACATTCCAGCACATGCAATGTGCCTAACAACGTATACGTTGATTTTGAGTTATTCTTGAAGCAAAAAAATAAACAAATGCATTGCCAATCCTTTAACTAACTCCATGCTGAAATACGCATTTTTTCAGCTCTGATTCAATAAATAAAACCATGGGTTGTAAAAAAAACTGTCTTTCATGCGAAAAACACCAAAAAATTGACTGAAATTTGTTAATTGTGCCACTTTTCTTCGTACCTGTAAATCAGAAAGAGTTTCTCCATTAACCTGCCACTGTTTATAGATCAAACCTTTCCGAACAAAATCTGCACGAGAAATTATGATTTGCAAGTTTTACCACAGAATTCACAATACATATTAATAGAATTATTGCTTAAAAATCGGACATTTTATTTTATTTTTTTTGCAATTTATTTTTTTATTGTTTATCAGAAATTTTATTTTATTTTATTTTTTTTTTACAATTTTTTTATTATTTATTTTTTTATTATTTATCGGACATTTTTCTTGGCATTCATAGAATACATTATTAAATCAAAGGTATCTTATCAATTGAAACGAAACTACTAATAATAAATTCAGTAAATTATCTGAAACGAAACTACTAATTATAAACAGCAAGGGTGACTCGGAAGCCTCACAGACGGTAAGGCGTGTTGAATTTATCAATTTTTTTTAAATTTTATAAATTCCACACGCCTGCTGGATATGTCATATACACAGAACAATGCATCCGGAATTTGCACCTTTTTTGATAGAAAACAACAATCATCGATGGATTAGATGAAACTCTCAGGACATCAAGTAAAGGATATTTCCAATTAGATTAACGGGAGACAAAATCACGACGCATTTAATCTATATCAATATGAATATGGTAAGTACAGGTAAACACACCTAACTATGAATGCCTAATAAGGAATAGAAGTAAACTAAACGTAGTTTTAAAAATTTTAAACAGATATTTCAGCTCAGAAGCATAACTGGCTTGCTCTTCCGACTTTGGGGAATATTTATATTGTGCTGTTTAAAATCTTTCGCTACTTTCAGTTGCTATATAAATGCTACGCCTGTGGATAAATCCAAATATTTTTGCAATGAAATGAAATGCTTTGTTTATAAACCACTGGAATCGCGCCTCTTTCTATGTAAGATCTGAGAAGCAATTTATATCCTATTTGAGGTAAGCGCTTTTGACCAAAAGTAAAAAGAAAAAATCTTATAGACAACATCAAAACATCCTCCACCCACATCCAAATCCATGTTGCACTTGCTGCAAACTGTCATGAGGTAGGAAGCGTCTTCCATAAAAGTCTATTGACTCATTCGCATAATTGCCACTAAAAATTAAGATCAGTTATTTATTTCAAAACTGATGGAATTCTTTTAAAGAGACGAACTCTCATAACAAATCTCTTAGAATGTACATCTCCAAATCTTTTCTCTGTTATTCTATTCTTCAATCTACATAAACTTCACTAGCATCCTCCAATCCTAGAAATAATTCTTATTTGGATTAAATCAACTCAGTCGGCTACTTAAATTCCAGAACATTTTAAAAGCGAACTGAATATAAACCGATATTAAAAGTGACATGAACTTCATCTCGTCTTTTAAAAGAGCTCTGAGCTTATCTTAACTGGACAGTCTCCCACCTTGATCCATACTCGAAAAGACTTTTATTATCGAAGGACAGGTTAATGAATAACGACGCTTAGTGGCATTAAGAATTTCGGGAAGATACGGCTCGAATGATTAATGGAGCGGGTTAATTGCAACCATTATCAATCAGCGGAATAATCCGAAAGGTCTTTTCCGCCACCACAATTAATGAGTATTTGCTCATTTTATGATACGGAAATGGCTAAACTTCCAAGTGGTACCGGTGATTTTAGCTGGAAGTTGACTGGGATTAGTTTGTGCCATTTATGTCAAAGTCGAGGAATTAAAGAGGATTCTAGATAAGAGAAAGGACGTCTGGTGACAAATTATCAGTAAAACACTCCTTTTGCTTTTTTTTTTGTCTAAGTATGTTTAGTTGCGATTTAAATAGAAAGTTTAAAATAAAAATTATTAAAACTGTACTAAATCTAAAGAATAAGATTATTCTCTCCTTGTTATTTGTAAATCAAAGTGGCCATGTGTTTAACTTGTGTAACCACGTATTTGACAGTGAGTCTGTATGTGGAGCTGGGTCAGCCCGGACAAAAGCGGAGCCTGGTGGGGCCTTGAAACAAATTTAGAACAATAAAATAATAATTTATTGCATTTTGATATTTATTACATTAGTTTCATTTCTTATAAGTTTTATATCAAATTCATCGCCACTGTCATCATAATTTAGCTTTCTTGAATAATACATAAATCTCAAGTATACTTTTTTTTTTATCATTTTTAATCTTGAGAAAGTTATTTCTACGGATGTGACAAGGTCATTGTATTTACACAACGTTGGTAAGGTCATTGTTATTTACACAACAGAAAAATTTGGACATAATTCAAATAAATTATTTTTAAATAAATATTATTATATTGTGCCTGGAAAACAAAACTCGACGACAAATTTTGATTTCTTTAAGCAAATCAATGCAATCAATTTCTATTTTGATATATTAGTCAGTTGCGCGGGCAAACGGTGCACTCGCACCGTTTGAACCCCCTTCGGGCCGGCTTTGATGTGGAGTGTCAAGGAAAAACTATATATAATATTTTTAACCTTTAATATGTTACGATAAATTATAAGATAAGAAGTATTAAATAATGACCATGATATGCTGATAATCATTAAATGACTTTCATCCTCTGAAACCGATCGAGGTGGTGCCGGGCTGTCTAAAAAATTCCCTTTAACAGTGAAATGCCAACCAACCGCCTCAGCCGGTCTGAGGCGGTTGGCTTCATTTGAGGGGAGGTGAGTTTCTGAGATCGCTTGGGAGGTAAGCGCGATAGGGGGTACAATTATCACTGCAAACCGCAGCCCATTTCCTTGTGTCTTAAGGGAAGTTTATAGCAGGGTTGGGGTGGTGGGGTAAATGATCACCCATGTTGGGAGAGTCCAATTCATGTCGCTTCTTCCCAAAAGGCCCCGGTGTTAAAGGAGCTATAAGAAAAAAGTCGCCTCGGGTTTAAATATTTAATCTATTTTCTATATTCAAGATAAAAATTATAGGCATCCCCCCCGATAGAGTATTAGATACCAAAATATTATTCTGTATACAATTAATGTAAGGAAAAAATGGTCATTAAATTGGTCCATAGACCTTTTTTGTCTATGAGTGCGTATGCTGTTATAAACTCTTCTCATTTGGCAGGGAATAATAAATTTATTATGTAATTATATTTTGCCATTTCTTCAGCAAACAGTTTTACGTCTATTTACAGAATGGTGAAGTATAGGCATGAAGTTCAGCAACATTTTTGCATCATGTGTTACATGCAACTACATATTGTTTACGTGTAAGTAATTTAAAGCATCATCTTCTATGTGTATGATCAGTCTGATAACGAGAAAAATTACGATTTTACATAATGAAATAAAAACAAATAAATTTTAGCAAATAATTATTTGATTCTTTCAGTCCTTGAGTTTAAGATGGCTATTGTGCTTCACAATAGTCATCCTTTTGAATATGAAGAATGTATTAAGCCTAATTTTCAAGGAATTCCTTTAAAATCTTAATTTTATTGTTTTAAAATTTTAATCCTGATTTTTTAGTTCAGTACATCAAAACTTCCTTCTTGAATTAGGTCCTCTAAATTAACAGTTATTGATTTTAACTGCTCCTGGACCTTCGTTACGTTTGCGCATTTGAAAACAAACTTTTTGCTCCTGTTTTCGTCAATTGTCCCTTTTGCATTAAACTGGACAAGATTCCTTTAGAGTTTCTTATATTTAGCTTGCGTTCATTTTTCGTAAGTATTAGATTCGAAAACACTCATAAACAGCTGCAACTCATGAAAATGGCAATGATACACTTCGTACCAAGATTGACAGTATTAAACCTCGCACATCTTGAACATGCATATATTGGTGGTTTGATTTGTCTAGGAGTAGATTTACGATGAAAGGATTATTGAAAGGTGAAAAAACTAAATTAATTTATTAAAAAATTAAGAGATATTTACATAAATTACAAAGAAATGGTTAAATACAAAGAAAGGTTTAAAGTTAGGGATTATACCATTATTATAAGTTAATTAGCTATTACCAGACTAGGTCCCAGAGCGGGATTTTGGGCAAAGCCCAAAGTCTGAGGGAAAGACACACCTAAGGGCGCGAAGAACCTACTCCATCGATGCTCAGAATCTTTCTGCTTGGTTACGTGCGAGCGACTTTCGTTCCGTTGAAGGAAAGTTACATCACTGAACTCAGCTGATTCGTGCTTCCATTAGTCTTCACGGTGACTAATTAAATGAGGAAAATTAAATTCCTACATTCATTTGTCGACGGATTTCACTTGAAACCTCTTAAGTTTCCACTGCTGAAACTTGAAGTTACCTTGTACAGTTCTTGTTGGAAATAGTTGTCTCCGTGTGAAAAAGTGCATTAACGAGAATTATTTCAGCCCATATGAAAGCGGGCTTTAAGGAAGGCCAAAATGGAAAATAGATGGCAGAAAAATTCTGTAATACAGTATTACCAAGCATTTACGTACCTGTCTTTATTGTTTTCCCATCGTTTAGAACAATTTGGTTGGTCCCCTCAACGGAAAACTGAACCAAAGATTGTTTATTTGCGTAGTGGTTCTCTCTATTTGCACTTTCTATTGGTTTTCACCCCTATTTATTTAGTCCCTTAAAATGGCAAAAGTGAGGTAATGCGGGGCCAAGGAACACACGTATGCGGTCTTGAATTATAAATAAATGGATGGTGGCATAGGACACAACCTCAATACAGCTCAACAATGTCTACCCAAAAAATAGAATGCTTTCTTATACCAATTCTTTCGTGTGGCATTTTAAGACGTCTCATAACTGTCCCATGCCTCCAATCATCAACACCTGTTATTTACCTGTGAGTAATGTTAAAGAAGAGAAAATTCAACTGTTAACATCAAAACCTGTTATTCTTTATTCTAGAAAACCACATCCGTGTGCCAGACGTTTGCTATTACAAAAGTTTCCAGATCTGCAAAGAAAAAACGCTGGTAGACCGATGTTTATATTTTGAGCGCTTAAATAATGCATTCTGTTGTAAAACAGCACTCTAGTAATTGGTATTTTTAATCAGATGAAATAAACACAGACGACAACTAAAGGATATTACTTGTATTTTCATTTCTGTAACAATTATTTTAGAGCATATAATTCTGTGCTATTTAACATTAAAATTTTCAATAATTCAATTCATTTCATGTGAGTTTTAAAAGTAAGGAGTGCATACGACCAGTGGAGAATCCAGGATTTGGTCGGGGGGGGGGGGGGGCTGAGGTCAGAAATATTTTGTATCGTCGCGACGAATGTGGAACCTCATGGCTTATGTAAACGAAAACGCTCTAACTTTACAGACTTTCCTCACCTGACAGTAAGACTCTTAAAAGACATACAATACTTTCGATAAATTAATAAATAAATACAATGAAATAACTAACCAAAAAATGTCTTCGTCCGCGTCAACGCTGCAAGTACAAGTGGAATGACTAGAAAAGTAGAAAATTTTCGAGCCTGTCAAGCCAGAAAGCAATGTTGTCCCGTTTATATTATTTTTTAAAGGGAAATTAAGAACAAACAGCTATAGTGATTTAAAGTAAAATCAAGACTTCTGGCTTAGCTCTGGGGGGGGGGGGGGGCGCTTCAGCCCTATAGTCCCTCCTTGGATTCGCCACTGCATACGACAGTGGTGGTGAACCTATGGCCAGCGTGTCGGACATTGACCCAATTAGGCATTTTAAATATCCAACGAGTTAATTTTCGTAACTTATTTTTATATCTGAAAAGAGAATAGACAATCGAAAATATTAAAAAAACAAGTTTAAATATCTAATGTCGAATTTATATAAAAAATTTCTCTGTGGACGTTGGCTAACTGATTTTTTATCGTATCACTGCACTTGTTCATGACAATTGGCCATAAACTTGGTATGAATACTCGTTGCATCGTAGAACTGGGATGGGCCAGCTCACAATTATTCTAAATTATTATTTCCAAATTATAGGACACTTTCTACTCCTTTTTCCAAGTGACGTTCACTGACTTAGTGACCCATGGGCTAGCATTAAAAAAATAATGAACAAAATTTGACCCACGTCTTAAAACGTTTAGCGTAATGGCAAATATTAAATGAGGATTTAAACATAAATTTTATTTATTGGATTAAAAGTTGATATTTTAATGCTTAAATGCAGTGATAGTATATGAGGTCCCTTTATTTTAGGAATAGGGCACTAGTCCTGACGCGAGTTTTAAGTCTGGACTTTCCGGGCGAAATCTGGACGTATGGTAACCTTACTTTTACTCTAATTTCTTTATTAAAAATAAATAAATTCAAAAAGAAACAATGCTTTATTTGCAGTGAAAAAGTTAGATGAGCTCAATAAATGGTTAAATCATAAAACTTTAAAAAGAAATATCGTCAGTTATTTCACAAAGGTAGGCTTATTTATTCTTCTAATAAGCTAATTTTTTGTTATTCCTTAATACAGATTTACATTATACGCTTCCATTACAATCCAAGATACCGAAATTCTCTAATGTTTATTTTATATTATGAACATTAAATATTAAAACACATTACATTGTGATAAAATTCCCCATCAGAAGATGTTACATTTCAGAAATGAAATTTTTCAAAGCTAGAAATTTATATGAGTCGAATCATCATCATTCAAGAACAACAGTTCAAGTCTTACAAATATTGGAGCAAAGTCTTCGGGATATATACCTCAGAAAGCTTTCACAAGTTTCTCAAACAGTTTATAAAGCCAATCGATAAATCCTTTACCAGGCTCTTTGAAACCGTTTTATTGGGTTGTAAAAGTTTACTTCACGGTTACATTGTTAAATTTCTGTTTTGGTGCTTTCGGCGTTTATCGATGTGATGGGCGATACTGTCGGGAGTGTTGTAGGAACTTGGAATACGCAAACTAGGATAAAAGCCAGTTATTTTCTTTGTATCGGATTTGATACTGTCTCATTTTGAATTTATTTTCCCAAAAACTTTATGAAAAGAAAAAAAAAAGAAAAAAAATCCTTAATTTCAAATTGATTTTTTTCAGATGCAAAATTTTAACATACAGTATGATTCTTAATAATAATCTTTTAGCAAAATCAGTATTGTCTCTGTGAATTTGTTAACACTAAAACTCGTGAGTGACTTTTAAAAATGGGCTTAATGTTTAAAAATACACGCTAAAGGTGCATAGAAAGTCAGATGAGATTTAAAATATCGGTCTTACGTTTTGTTTAAAGATGTCCATTAAGATTGATAAACTGAAATACAAAATTTGTTGCAATGTCTAAGCCAATTAGATAGATTAAGTTTTTTAATGATTTTAGAATATCACACATGCACTGGAGACGTAAGTTATGAAGATTTTATTCAGGACATGATTATGGTTAAAAATAATTTATTATTAACAATAATTCTGAAAATAAAGTTTGCCTAAATTGAAATAGATGTATTAATCCTTTGCCCATAAGATGATCAAAAACTTATTAAAATTGATCTTGTTTCGTTAATAATATAATTACATTAATTCCTAAATACAATAATGTTTGGTATTTTTAACACTAATATTTATTTCATCAGAGTAAATAAATAATTGATATTTTAAAATGGATAAAAGGAATAAATTTATATATTGAAACTTTATTATAATTGCAGAAATGGTAATTTTTAAAGATCTCATTTAGATATTTCTGTCATAACAAAATTATTCTGCATCATATAATAATGAAAATATTTTCATTATTACATATAATATACCCCTTTGAATTTCAATGAGGGTTTTTGATAATACATCTTCAACGAAAATTTAGTAGAATTTGAATGAAACAAGCACAAGCTAATAATTTACTTTTTATTGTTTTCTTCAATATATGGTGATTAATAGTGACTCTAAGAAGAGGATATATCTTTTGGAAAGAAATCTCAAGATACATAAATCTAGTATTTTAAAAAAGAATTTAATTTTTCTGATTTTCATTTATGATCTCGCCCTTCTAAGAGTTCTGTGTAAGGTCGCGGTGGCCTAGTTGTAAGGTCTCGACTTCGGGACCGGAAGGTTCCAGGTTCTAAACCCCATTTCACAGAAGATCCGCTGTGTATGGGGCGTCTTGCATGCTAAACCATGCGCAGTGGCCAAATGCTCCCCCGCTGGTGTGGTGCGGAAGCTTGGAGAGGGAGTGCTAGCTCAGGCGCCGTACCTGTCATATGACCAAGGTTCAAAGTTGAAGAAATAGCCCTCGTGCTGCTTCGTTAATATAATTAAAACTGAACTAAATCTAGGACATATAATGTGGTAATTAATTTCTTTTAACATTCAAGGGAAAAAAATATGAATATCTGTTGCAAAACTCTAAAACCTTCATAAAAGCAATTTCCGAAATTCGCTTCATTTTTATTTTTCGCAAAAGAAACACACTTTCATTATTTTTCATTCAGAGATTTAAAAAAAATATCAAGATTATGTTTGTGTCTTTGAAACCCTTCAGTCCCTTTCAGCAACACCTGTCTTCTTTTGTTCCTTGACCTTTCAAAACGAAAGAGTGTAGAAGAAAGAACCTAATACGCTCCAAGAAAATACAAAAAATAGAAAAAATACACTTGTTAAAGGGGGTCACTGAACTGTTGTTTTGTCATGTTACATTATCATCCCATTGTGATAATTATTCTCGAATTTCAAGTTAAGATCCATAATTTAATCACCGTTTAAGAAATATTAAAGGTTCACGTGGTAATAGTTGACCAAGCGGAGTTTTATGTTACCACAGAAACGTAACCATCGCTTCGATACATATTCTTCATAGGAAAGCTTATGATGTGGGATCAAAACTAAATACTAACCACTTCGCATCTGATGAATACAAACGCATTGCCTGAAGATGAAGCCTGATAGTACTACTGCATATTCAGTGGTTAACTCTATCTATAGGGGAAGGTCCGACACGTCCCTTCAATCAAAAGACGGAGAACGTCCGAATATCACTGTGAAATTTTCACTCTCTTTCTTTAAGTGTGATTGATTTCACACCCGCGGAGTACGCTTTATTCTTTAGAGTGGCTTTTCCAGATGGGTTAGGGAAAAAGGGGGAAGTCTTAGAATTCGGACAGTGACAGCTGTCATTGTGAATTTTGAGGCGGGAAGTGAACTTCCCTTACCTTTGAAAGAGCAACTCGGGCGTTCCCGCATTTTGAGGTCCCTCTATTCTAATGATCTTAGGAATCAGAGGGTTAATCTGCCAAAGAAATTCAAGCTTTCTGCACCAGAACAACAATTGAAGAAAACGGAATAATTAATCGTTAGGTATTTAGATATCAATCCCCTAATGTCTACTAATTCTACATCTGATGTTGTTGTTGTTTCTTATTCTACTTGTTCTGGTCCTCAGCTAGACCAAGTCCAAGAGTCCGCTCCCCCACAGAAAACCAAAACTATAGGCGAACGATTCATGGTAAAGGAGGAGAGTGTAGCTTCTCTTGGCACTAGACCTTGGACGCCCGAGGGAAGAAGTCTGACTTTGTCCATTGCCTTTATGCTTTAGCTGGGTATAATGGAATGGCCTTCACGCCTTGGGTGACCCTGTAGGAGAAAAAACTTCAGACGTACATTGCCCATTCCATCCAGGGCCACCATCCCCGCCACGGCAGCATAATAGGACTTGGGGGGATTCTACATTTGATGCTTAGTAGTGAGGAAATTTATAAGGAAGTGTGAATTACAATATGTGGCTGCATTACACAAGCAGATGACCTCCACCTTCAAGGTATTTGTTGAAATATACAGGGTGTCCACACTTATCGTAGTCCAATAGCTAATTTCTAAACCTTTAGACACAGACATATAGTTCCAATTGGAAAATTAAGGGAAGAATTATAATATATATTTTTTGAGTGAATAAATATATTCCTGAAAAAGTTACGAAATATAACTTTTTATACAGTTCCACAGTCCTATCAATCATATTTACTAAAATATTCTTGACACTCTAACATTTTAAGCAAAAAGGTACAAAACTTCTGCGACTAAAACTGATCGAGTTTTGGAGCTTTGAATATCGCTGACTTCAACCACTTTACACCATTTCAATAACAGTCTTGAAGACGATCCACCAATCAATGCGCAGAACTTGCTCGACGAGGCCGCTAATTGGTTAAAAATCATGAAATTCAAAGCTCCGTAACTTACTCAGTTTCAGTAGCAGAAGAGTGGGACTTTTTTTGTTTAAAATCTTGGAGTGTCAAAAATATTTTATTAAATTTGACTGATAGGACCGGGGGACTGTATAAAATGTTGCAATTCGTAACTTTTTCAGAAATATATTTAGTGACTCAAAGAACATGAAATATAATTTTTTCCTTGATTTAAAGCATTTTTCTAGTTGGAACTATATGTCTATATCTAACGGTCCAGAAATTATCTATTGGGCCACGATAAGTGTGGACACCCTGTATATTTCAGATTCTACTTAAGCGCTCTGAATGTCAAAAAATAGTAAAAACTCATGTTGGGCGGTGCGAATTTTTCTTTTTAAATTTTTGTTTTATTAGATTAACATGTTGCTTTAAAGGAATGCTATGTCTACTGTCGGCATATCCAGTAACTCTCAAACTATTGCATCAAACCATCATGATGGCGCTGGTTATTGAATTATAGCGAATCAGGTTTATACTTGGCTGTGACAATTTTCGATTTATCGAAAAAAAAAATCAATATTAAAAAAAAACGATTTTTCGATGTTAATTTTCAAAAATAATCGATATATAGATTAAATAAAAAAATACTCAATTTTTTACTCTAAACAAAATAAGCTTTTCTTATTTTGATGTATGACCTGATAATTTTTTGAATTTAACCCTTTGCGGCGCAGTGTGTCAGCTAATAACACACCTAATTTCACTCGCTTCTCAACCGTTAAATTCAACTATAAGTGGAAAATAATAGGTTTAGGATAGGACTAATAGTACTCCTTTTAGAATGTATATAGCAGCCTTATGAAATTTCGTTTCGGAATAGGAATTATTAGAGATAAAGTTTGGGAAATTTCCTTAACTCAAAGATAAGAAATTTTTTCAGTTCTGGAAGTTTACAATTTTAGCAAATTAACTCAAGAATTTTCCACTAATATTATTGAAGTTTTAATTTATAATTTTCTGTAAGATTCAACAATATTTTTTGAGTGTATCAAGATGGCTGTATGTAAGGGGGTTCTCATATGAGGAGGGTGACGACCCCCCTCGGAATGAAGTAAGCTATTCTTTAAAATTTTTTTGTAGATTTTATGCCTAGACAATAAACTCAAACCATTCATGATGTTTTTTCATCATATTTTAAAAAACTTAATGCCTTGCGCCACAAAGTGTTAAATAAACTAGTGAAAATTTAGAGTATTCCTACTTTTGTTTATTACCCAAATCAACTTAAGAAAATATTTTTAATTATAAGTTTAGAAATCAGAACGAGCCTGTAATCCATTTTTTTTCAGAAATGTTTAAAAAATTAATCAGATGAAAGACGCGTTTAATGAAAAATGCTGCATTACATAAAGATATTTAGACAGATTTTTTTAAGGCAATCGTAATAAAATGCCAATTCCCCACATAATATTTATCTGAAAAACTGCATAAAAATTAGGAAATATTATAACACATAGTAAATAAAAGATAAAAAAACAAAAAATGCTAAAGAAAAAATTAAAAAAATAGCAAATATTAATTCGGCGTGTCTACCCTTTTGGCCTTGACGCGCATCTGAGCAACGGAGTCGGGTTTACGGTGTTCCGCTGATTGAATGAGCTAAGCTGATTCATATCGAATACCACGCCAAATTCACTCACTTTAAATCAATCTTTCAATCTCAAATATCGATATCCAATATTGAAAGTCATCAACAATCTGTTAAATGTGATCTCGATATGAAGAAAAATTTCGAGAATAGTCAAATCTCGAATAATCTCCAACTTTTCTAAAAAGAAATTTGTGTTTGCTTTCTTGTGGTTATAATAAATTCTTTTACTTTGTATTTTTTTCTTTCTTTATTTTTTTCTGCGTATCTTTCGTTCCTCGCACAAACATCGAAACTAATTGAATTTATTATTTATTTTTTTCATTTCCTGTTCTATCTGTGCACCGGTTTCGATAGATTATCCTCATAAATGTTGTCGATTATTTCGATTCGATGCAAAGAACTGTTAAATATTGAAGCCAAGTCCAAATGACTCTGATAATGTTCACGATATCATTTCGATGCATCGTTATTTTAACGCCAAATATGGAGCCAAAGCTTCTTTGTGGTAGTCCATCAATAGTAACCTGTGTTGGCTTACATTAGCCATAATAAATTTTTCTCGCAAGAGGTGTTTTCCTTCTTTGCTTTTCTTTTGAGTAATTTTCCCTTGGATTTTGGAATACATTAAAACTAATTATTTTTACGATTTATCATTTTATTTCCTGTTTCTGTAAACTTTCCGAACACACACAACACATTTGCTTTTATTTCATCTGATTCTGGTAGCTATATTATCAATTGCGGTAAAATTCTAGTTATCTCTTTATAATAAATTTATCGGCTCATACTTTGAAAATAAATTAGAATTTTAGTTTATTCAAGTAGTGAATTAGTTTTTAATGACTTTAGACTTTTGAATTTAGAATTTACTAGATACTACTTAATTTAGATTGTTAAAGGTATTTCTACGTCTTTTTTTTCTTTTGTGAAAGATGCAATAAACTGATGTTTAATAAATCAGCAATACTGAAGCTAAAATTTTAAAAATCATTATTATTTTAAAGAATGAAGGCATTAAATATTACGATAGATTGATAAGTACCAACTTTTCTTAAACGAACTGCTAGTCCATCATTGTATATTCTGATGAAAAGATTAACACCATTATTTCTTATTATTTTATTAAGGAAGAGGGAAAAAATATGTTTATTGTTTCAAATGAAAATTAAGCAAGATATAAACTGAAAATTCCTTTCATTTGGATTAATTTTGATTATTCATTGTGTTAAGAGGCGATTTATAATTCAAATAAATAAATAATAAAATCTCGATATATCGAGAAATATCGATTTATCTTAGACGATATATAGCGATATTGAAATCTGGTCATCGCCCAGCCCTAGTTTATACACTGACGGATCAACAATTCTGATGGCGCCTGTTATTAAATTACAGCGAATCAAGTTTATACACATGGTGGAACAACCGTTCTGACGGCGCTTGCTACATTAATCCTAGTGAATGAAGTTTATGTACAAGGTGGATCTCTGATTGATCTAGACTTGATTCCATCTCGGAAATTATCCGACCGCGGAGATGAGACTGCCGAAAGGTTAATGTAATCCTGCGACGAGAGGTCGAATAAATCATGTTATTATGGCAGACTACTACAAATAAGCTAGGGACGTAAGAATTTTTATCTCTGATGTAATGATAATGATGATGATTTTTGTTCTGATGTAATCCAATAGCAGCAAATTTTTGACAAACATTCACAGCGCATAGAGTTGAGGCAAAACAATTCGGTCTCAACAGAACTTTTCTTCCTTCTTTCCTTATTTTGAAATACTAGACGAACCTCACTTGAATTTAACTCGTCTATCATGCGATATAACATGATACGAACTATGACAAATTTTCATAAATTTCCGAGGAATAAGAAGAAAATGTTTTTGATCAAAGGCAGGTGAACTTTGAATAAAAGCCAAGAGAATAGTTTTTTTCGTCCAAAAATTTTATTCATGGAACCGGTTTATTCATTAATTTTCCTGTGATTCGAGTAAGCAGGGTCAGATGCACTTCGAAAGTCATATTCTGAAATAAAGCAATTGTTCTGAAAAATTCAAAATATTTAATCACCGAAAAGGAAGATAAATTATTAAAAATCTAAAGATATTGAAATTATTGCTTTATAAATCGTTATTTCAAAATAGAAGCAACATTTCTGTGTTAAAAAAGAGTGAAATGGCATAACTAACTTCTATTTTATTAGAATTCTAATTTAGAAGTATTTTATTGTTAGACAATGCAAACTGTATTATAAAAGTTAAAAGATAAGAATATTAACATTCCAAACGTTACATAAAGGAAGAAGATGAAAGAAATATCTTATTATTTTTAGATATAAATTCTTTTTTACCTTAAAAGCTAAAAAGTAAGGCTATAGGCATTCATTCCATACAAATTTTATATGTTTTTATTAGAATTATGTCTCTTTTGATACCTTTGAAAAGAACTTGCCCACATTTACATTTTTTTATGAAAAATTCAATGCACTTTAATAGGTGAGAAACTACTTAAAAAGAAAATAAGATAATAAACAAAATAGTTTCCTTCCATAGAAATTTTGAATCCATATATCTCGAAGAATCGAAAGAATTTACATTTCAAATTTCTTTTGTTTCTTCCTTCAACTCAAAACCTAATTCTTTTTCTCATGTATTTTAAATATCTGTACAGATAAACTATTGATTTCAAACACAAAAAAATATTTAATTATTCAATGTTAATAAAGTATAATGGTCTTCGAAACTTAGATATGCTGAAAGGTGCATTAATATCGTGCAATAATTGTGACAAACACAATTTTTCCACTTTGGCGCAAGAATAATAAGCTAATTTACTCCATTTTTATGTGCATTTAAGGTATGGCCTTGCGTGAATCTACAAAATAATCATTTTAATGCATATAATATCTATAGTTAAACTTATATTTATATACACCAAGGTTTAGAAAAAGAGGTTCTGATTCTGCAGGATCTTGAAATAACTAAAACACAGTAAGCCATGAAAAATAAATAAGAAATAGAATCATATTTAATTAATACTTAATTTAAATCTCACAATATGTTTATAAAATATTGATTTATAATCAATTACGTGAATACTTATAATTCAGGACCGATGAAGAAGTTTGTTTATTAAATTCATCCTGCCTACACTTTTCGTTTTTTCAATATATAAAAACGTCTTTACTGCAATGCAAGAAATGTAGTAGGTTTATCTAAAACAATATAAAAAATGTTTTTTGAAAGAACGCCAAGTTTTTGTTCTGTTTATTTACAAGTCGTTTTATGCCTGTCCTTTGCTATTTGTTAAACAGTAGTTTTATCAATTGCAGCTGCGCTTCTACTTCAGGTGGGTTTCTTCAGTATATAAAATGAAAAGCCAAGTGTTTTCCATCAGCCTCAGTTTAGTTATTTTTAGTTCTTCGAAGCTCTCACAGAACGAATGTTTCGAGTGGGTGATAAATTGACTCGTTTTATTCAAAATAACGGCGCAGAAAGCATTTTAAATTCATATATACGAAAAAAACTTTATCAGCTACTCGAAAAGCTGTATCGATTTTCAGGATTACTAAATCGTTTTCTTTTTATTTTGACGTCCATGAATGAATAATAATGCGACGAAGAAAAGAGAAATCATTGTGCAAAGAAATAGGTTAACACTAGGAAATTAAATGGAAAGGATAGAAATGGAAGGAAGCTTCTGTCGAGCTTGATACTGCCAAATGTGCAAGAGTTGCAAAAAAATAAATTCATTGGATGGAATCAAAAGCTTTTCTTTTACTTCATTATTTATGCACCTAAAAATAGCTTAATCTAAATTCAATTAACTCAAAGAAATTTCAGCATCTTGATATTAATGATTTTAATATTTACATTAAGTTCATCTTAAGACGTTTAATATATACAATATAAGACAATTTTCTTGGATGTGGTGTATTGACAAGAAAAAGTTGCCAGCAGCATATTTTTAAAATATAATAACGGACCAACTCTTCAGCGCGCACGCACACATTCTTCATATCAGATTGAGTAGCCCTTGTAATTTGAGCATTTCCGGCTTCGCTTGTCGCATCAGATTGAGTAACCCTTCTAATTTGGGTATTTCAGGCTTCGTCTGTCCCATCAGATTGAGAAGCCCTTGTAATTTGGGTATTTTCGGCTTCTCTTGTAGCATTAGAATGAGTAGCCCTTGCAATTTGGGTATTTCAAGCTTCGCTTGTCGCATTAGATTGAGTAGCCGTTCTAATTTGGGTATTTCCGGTTTCGCTTGTCGCATAGTATATTTTATAATTTCAATTTTTATTCAATATTTCAATTTTTATTCAATATTTCAATTTTTATTCAATATTTCAATTTTTATTCAATTTATTATCTTTCTATAACATAATATTATAGTATTTACATACATACATAAAAATATTCATAACCCATTTTTACACTTGCTTGTAATTAAATTTACCATGTTTTTCTAGTATATGATCAAGTCCGAACACCTCTTCCTCTAGAGGTGCACCTTTGGTACAGGTACCATTAAAGGTTCAGAAACACATTCCTAAACGTATTTCTCCGCCGCTCGTTTGGTTGGAGGAATTTGAGGAAAGATCAGCTTTGATCTTGGTTGATGATTTGAAAAATGCTGCATATCTACGGTTATTCAAATTATGTTCATCAGCAACGACTTTGTACTAGGAACATCTTCTTCTCACCGGCTTGTGAGTTAGCATCTGGTGTTGATGAGGGGTTATAAAAGATGTCAGCAATGTTTTCATCTGGCTTATTTCATTTTTGAACAATGTAACTATAGTGCTTTGCTTTTTCTATAAATAACTGGTTTAATGTCGTAGCCACGGAATGCTTGGAGAAGGAGGATGATTTGGGCAAAAGAATGCTCTTTCTGGAGCTTTCTTGTAAAAAATAATTTAGCTTCGACTTTTCCCTTGCCAGGCTTCATAAAATAAATGTTACTTTCTGGTGGTGTCAAAGCAATCAGTAAGATGTCTTTCCGTTGGGATCAGAAGTTGCTTTTTCTAACCCAGATCTCACAATATAAGTATCAGCATCCCCTGTAGCGACTTTCGATTCAGTCCCTTTAGCAGCCATTTTCTGTGATAGTAATTGAACATTCCTGGTCTTATTTCTTCAATGGCAAGAAAATGTTTCTGTCGAACTGTGACAGACTGGTTGCAGGCTTTTAAGTTAAACTCAGCACAGATATGTAGATTTAAATTATACTGTTTAAATACACTCATTTCGAGCGTTAACAAAACCAAAAGGCTGAGTAGAAGGGATCTAGTGGAAGGGAAAGAACGTGAGGGGAGGAAGGGAGCACGACTGTTCTTCAAATAGGTTTGTCTCATCCCTTCCTGATACTGCCATTACTCTCGACACATACAATACTACCCTCGTATAATTATTGTATAGACATGAGGTCTTTCTGAGGTTTATTGCTTCAGCACTTTTGATTGATTTTACCATTTCAACAAGGAATTTTTGAAATATTTACTTTTAAACTCCCTGTATCTGCTAAAATTTCATTCTACGAAAAAAATTAGGACTAGTTTTTCAGGAAATTTAATGTAGTTTAACTTTATAATTAAGTTTTTTCCCGCTAGGATACACAGTTTTCGAGATATTTAAGGAAAACTGAGAAATCCCCCATTTCAACCCCCCTCTACCCATGCGGAGCCTCCACCAGAGGGGACTTTCAGTATGTCGTTCAGGGCACTCTCCCCAACAATTGTGCCGAATATCAAAACTGCACCATTTTCTTAAATTATCAATTCGTTGACTGGACTACGAGTAAAGGAAACTTGTGAAGGGAACGAATGTGAGGGGAGGAAGGGAGCTTAATTGTTCATAAAATGGGTTTGTCATCCTCCGCTCAGACACACAAAATACTACTACTGTATATTTATTATACAGGCATGAGGTATTTATGAGGGTTGTTGATTCAGCACTTTTAATCGATTAGAATAAGGAATTTTAGAAATATTAACTTTTAAATCTCCTGTATCTTTTAAACTATTGATGCTAAAGAAACAGTGTAGAACTTTTTTGTAGGAAATTTTATATAGTTTAATTTTGTAATTGAGTGCGTTTTGATAGAACCTATAGTTTTTGAGATATTTAAGAAAAACTGAAAACTCTCCCTTTACCCCCCTCCTGTACCCCCCGCGCACCTCCCACAGGCGGGACTTCTAGTATGTCATTTACCCACAATAACTGTGTCAAATTTCAAATCTGCACCATTTTCTTTTTCTATTCTTCCTCCGTTGACTGGACTATTTGTCCGTTTGTCTGTTTGCTCGTCTGTATATTTTGCCCTTTACTCATATTGGTATGGGACGTCAAGCTGTTTGTCCGTCCAATAGTTACAGTACAGTTAGGTCAAAATCCAAACATCCAAAAGGGAAAGTTCTCTCCAGCGCCAAATTGTTCCATACCCTCCCCTTAGTAAGTGGTAAAAAATCACAAGACTTGGAGTGTCGGTTTCGGGGGGAAGGGGGTGAAATGGTCATTTTTCACAGTTTTTCGATGATGTCTCGAAAACTATTCCGTTTCCAAATTACAATGGATCTAACAAATTAAAGAGCGTATAATTCTCTACAAATACATACTTTTATTTTCCTTTCAGCTTTAATAGTTTCCGAGATAATGGGTCTCAAAGGTTGCCACCATCTTCGATTACCTCTCCCATTTTTAGTTTTTCTTGAATATCTCGAAAACTATTCAATATTCAAATTGCATTTAATTTAACAAATTAAATAGCTTACCATTCCCTGCAAAGAGTTGCTTTGATTTTTCTTCAAGCTTAATAGTTTTTGAGAAAATTGGTCTTAAAGTGGATGAATTTTGTGCGAAGTCTTAGTTGACAGTCCCTTCAACGAAGGGTTTGAAAAAAAACTTTAAATCTTATAATTTTGAAATTGGCACACTTGTTCATGAGGGGCGTTTGATGAGCATACTAAAAGTCCCACGTCCGGGGGGGGGGAGATCTGGCGCCGCCATCTTGGATTTCATACCCATTTTTTAGTTTTTCCTGAATATCTCAAACAGTATTCAATTTCGGATTACAATTATTTTAAAACATCAAAGAGCGTAAAATTCATTACAAATACGTACTTTTGTTTTTCTACTAGCTTTAATAGTTTCCGAGATAATGGGTCTCAAATTTTATCGCCATCTTGGATTTCATCCCCCTTTTTAATTTTTTTTAAATATCTCGAAATTTATTTAATTTTCAAATTTCACAGGTTTGCAATGAAAAAAATGTCGGTAAAGCAAGTGGTGTTTTTTACAGTTTTTTGGATCCTGATTACTGGAAAAATAATGAAAAAATTCCATCACGTACAGTTTCATCACAAATCACGATCTATTTTTTTACAAATTTAGTATATTTTGGACCAAAAAAGTATTATTTATATGAGTTCGATAAACATATTTATGGACTTAAAATAGTAAATTGGTGGATTAAACTACTAAACAAGAAAGAAGAAACTATTTAAATCCAGAATATTCCTCTGAATCGGTAAATTGCCTATTAAACACAATATTGAAGACAGTTGAAACCGGATACCTCTCCTGCTTGCACGTGTCTGCCCTCCACCCCTTCTACTCACCCCTTTTCACTGACCTTATCTCTACTCCTCAATCAGTGTCTTTCTTTGCTCTGTGCTATACACATGTGTTTGTATTCCGACCTGTGAGTTATAGGTCATTATATTTTTACTTCTAGTTTTTGTTGCATTAGAGATCAATGGCTTCTAGAGGATGTGTTAAATCATCGAATTGTTTCTGCCATATTTGTGGTAACTATACAGTGAAAAAACAACGAAGAAGCATTTCGGATTTTGTTAAAAAAGTCTATTACGTTTATTTTGGCATGAAATTAGGTCATCAAGACAAACCTTGGACTCCACACAAAGTTTGTTGTATTTGTATAGAATGGATTCAAGGTCTAAAACAACCTTTTCGGTTTGGTATACCAATGGTTTGGAGAGAACAAAAAAAAATCACAATGATTATTGCTATTTTTGTACTTGTAATGTGAAAGGTTTTAATTTAAATAACAAAAAGCAAATATCTTATCTAACATTCCGTCTGCCATACACCCTGTCCCTCATGGACCAGGTATACCGGTTCCTTCCCTTTCAGTTACTGTGGAAAACATTTTTTATTCAGATATTGAATCTGAAATTGCTGATGATATGATTCCATTAGCGATGAACCTAAAATTTTCACACAGTCTGAGTTGAATGATTTTGTCAAGAAGCAAAACTGAAGGAAGGTGTGTTTGTAGGACCAGACATAAGGAAAATGATGAAAGATGAAAATTTTGAGACTGAAATGGAAACAAACGAAAGAAAAGCCTGCAAATCTTTCAAGGTTATTGCTAGCTTTCTTGGAAACAAAAAGGACCCAAACTACAATCTATTGTAGAAGAGATAATAAAAGATTTTAGGCTGTAGTATGAGCTTGGAAGTTCATTTTCTTGATTCGCACCTGGACTGTTTTCCTGAAAATTTAGGTGCATTTAGTGAGGAACAAGGTGAAACATTTCACCAAGATATAAAGGAAATGGAAAAGCGATATCAAGGAAAATGGAATGTCAGCATGATAGACGACTACTGCTGGATGCTACAATGAGACAAAACCTGCAAAGTTTACAAGAGGAAAAGTGGCAAAAGAACTTTTGAGGTGAAGAAAACGTTACTATAAGGACTTGTAACTTTCTACATATACTTAACAATTACTTGAACTAGGATATAAATGTAATTTATATGGATTTATGAATTAATGAGATTTAAATGAAATGTCAAATTTTCGCAATTTCAACTGTTTCCTTCAAAATATGCAATCATTTTGTAAAAATTCCTTACGCGTATAGAAATAAATTTTTAGAATCAGAATTAAAAACATAAAAATCAGTCATCAAAATTAAGACAATTTTCAAAATGTATTTTTTTGCAGGCCTGTGTTTTATATAATCAGAAAAATAACGAGCGCAAAATTCGCAACCGAACGTATGCTTTTTTTTTAGCTTTATTAGTTTCTGAGATAATGGGGCTCAAAATTTGTCGCCATCTTGGATTTTATACCCCCTTTTTTAGTTTATCTTAAATATCTCAGAAACTATTAAAGCTAGAAAAATATAAAAGCATGCATTTGTTGGGAATTTTTTAATAATTAATTTTTTGCATTACATGTAATAAGAAAATAAAATAGTTTTTGAGATATTCAAGAAAAATTAAAAAAAAGTGGGGGATAAAATCCAAGTTGGCTGAAAATTTTGAGGCCCATTATCTCAGAAACAATTAAATCTAAAACAAAAATAGAAGCATGCATTTGTAGGTAATTTTACACTCTTTAATTTGATGATTACATGTAGTTTGAAAATTAAAGAGATTTTGAGATATTCAAGAGAAACTAGAAAAGGGTGTGAAATCCAAGATGGCGATAACATTTGAGACCCATTATCTCGGAAACTATTAAGGCTGGAAGAAAAACAAAAGCATTTATTTGTGGGGAATTTTACACCCTTTAAGTTTTAAATCAATTGTATTCTAAAATTGAATATTGTTCGAGATATCTGAAAAACTGAAAAAGGGGGATCGAAATCCAAGATGGCGGGCGAGCTCACCCCAGTCCTGGTACTTTTAGATGTTCATGCAGACCTTCACGAATAAGTGATACCATTTTTCAAAACTATGCGTTTTAAATGATTTTATTCAAACCCTTCTGACTTGACTATCGTCAAGTTTTTTTACAAATTCATCCACTTTGCAATTATCTAAATCCATTTAAGCTTAAAGAAAATCAGAGCATCCATTTGTATGGAATGGTACTCTCTTCATTTGTTAAATCATATGTAATTTGGATATTGAATTAAGAAAAAGTGAAAAAGAGGAGGAAATCCAATATAACATTTGAGACTACTTATCTGGGAAACTATTAGCTGGAAGAAAAAATATGTATTTGTAGAGAATTATACGCCTTTTTTTTGTCATTGTAATTTGAACTGAATAGTTTTCAGAATCGTCAAAAACTGTGAAAAAATACCATTTCACCCCCCTCCTGAACTCGCGTGATTTTTACCACTTACTTGAACAATTTGGTGCTGTAAGAACTTTCTTTTTGGATGTTTAGGTTTAGCCGATTTTTAGTAATTGTAACTTACAACTGCCTTACTTTATGGTACTCTCTTAATTACTAATTTCTTCCTTTTGCTTTCTTAAGTTGACAATTATTAGCTGGTTTTCTTCGAGATTGCGTGATGCAAAACCGTTCAAAATGCACTGAGGGTAGATCTTTGGACATATAGCCCCAAATTTGAATAGTTACTTCTTTGATCGTAGGCGCTCATTAAGAAATGATTTTCTAAAATTTTAGTTTCATTTTAATTATTTAAAATTAATCGGAAATATAACTTTTCTTCAATAACTTTGGCTATTTTGGTATAAAACCATTTTTTAACACTTGAAAATTTAACAAAGATGAAAGTAATTTTATTTTCTGAAATTTTCTTTAATTTTAATAAATTTTTCAAAATTGGTTTAAACTATGGTTTTTAACAATGCGTTTCCTTTATAAAAAAAAAATAATAACACATAATGTAATAATGCATATATATATTATTAATTTAATATAATGATAAACGTATATTCATAACTGATTATACGTTATTTTCCTCTAGTTAATCAAAAATTTCAATAGTTTAATCAGTACACAAATATATTTTTGTAAAGATTTGTTTCTACAGTAATCAGTTTTAAAGTCTATAGTTTATTTAAAAAAATAAAGTAACAACTTATGAAAGAGAAAAAGAGTTCTGTTACGAATTTAGAAAACTATAAAATGTTTTTCTGTGAATAACAGATTAGAATGCAATAAACAAGCTCGCCAGAAAACAGACTGCGGTTATAACAATAATATATTTTTCTTTAATAATAAGTTGAATACAGAAATAAACTCATGAAAACAGCCCCGATTCTTATAACATTAATAATTTTTCTTTAATAATAGGTTAGAATGCAAAAACAAACTCAATGAAAACAGCCCAAGGATTCTTATAACAATAATAATTTTTTCTCTTTAATAATAGGTTAGAATGCAAAAAAACAAACTCAGAAACAGCCCGATTCTTATAACAATAATAATTTTTTCTTTAATAATAGGTTAGAATCAAACAAACTAAGCGAAAACAGTCCGGTTTTATAAGAATATTTTTTATAATAGGTTAGAATGCAAAGACAAGCTCAATGAAAACAGTCCAATTCTTATAACAATATAGTGCTTAAATAGTCCTTTATTATTAACTTAAAGTATAAGTTTTAGAGGTTATAAAATGGATATGATCATTCAATTTTCGTAATTCCTCCAGGAATTTGTAGCTTTAACTCTTGAGGATGGCTGCAAGATTAACGCTAGCTGAGCACATTGTGTGTACAGTCCCTAGGTTTAAACACACAGACGGGCGGAATAAGTTTTGTCCTCGAGGTGTATTCCATCACTCAAATCTGGAATCTGGGGTAGAAGATGAATAATTCAAGATCCAGATATAAAATCCACTTAATTTTTGAATCCAAGGAATCCAAAGATTCTGTGTTTCTTGTCTTTCGATTTTGAATTTTGTGGACGTGTGTGGATTTTCATTTCATAAATTTATTTAGGAAAGGTGCCTCGTGATTTTCTAGGTAGCTGCACTTTATTCGCATTTAGGTAATGCGCTAATGCTTATATGATTATTTTTAGCATCTTTTTTTCCTTTTAGAGAATACTATAGATAATTATATTCAGCAAAATTAGGCACTATGTTTAGCATCTGAATATCGTTAGCATTTACTTTGAGTTATTATTTTTTTCTGGAATTTCAAGTTGCATATTCCTTTAAGGAAATTAATACAGTAATTAATATGTTATAATTGCATACCAAAGATGATGAAATTGTGTTGAGTTCATATCGAATTAATTATGATTTATAATTTGCTTGATTTCTAAGAAAACAAATTCGCGCTTTGACGAGCGGAAATCATCTCTACAAAAAGCCAAAAAACTCTTATTTATGGAATGACCCTTCATACGCCATATATTTGTATATAACCTTGAAGATTATCAATTCAGGTATTTTGGTAAATAATAAACATTTCTAATTCACGAAACAGAATTTTGCTTATTAATGAGAAGCCTTAAATTTTGAGATGCATATGGAAGAAAAAAATACTACGCAGCTAACTAACTTAACATTAACAATATCTAAACAACTAGTATGATCTCAAAAGAGCTAAAATATTTTGGAATATTCAAGTATTTTAAAACTTGTTATCTGAATAAAATTTTGGAAACATTTAAGCTTTATTTCTAATATAGGCACTATGAGTACAAATTCTGCTATATTTCCAGTAACTCTAAGAAGTATTTAGGCACATAGGATTAATCACTGTTCAGGAAGAGTACTTACCATCCTTTCTTTTGATCGAATGTCGTTGGGCTTTTAGAAAGAGATTTCAATGACAATAGAATTTAGGCAAAATTCTTTTTCTATTAACATGAGCCCATGCCTCAAATCGCCCGTTCGACAGATCAAGGCGGTTTCGGGCATGGAGTGAGGATCATTTTAGAAAATAGTTCCTTTCATGTTGAGCCATTGATCGAGGCAAGCCATAGGGTGTAAATCCTGGAATTTCTGTCAAAGAAGAGACGATTCCTTCTTTGGGAGGAAAATTTCACTCCATTGAGGCATGGAATTTCACCTAACGCAAGGTTCCAGAAGAAATGCTTCAATGGGATTTCTTTGATAGGATAATCGTTTGCTCTCCTTTAAACTAGCTGTCCTCTCTTTCTCTGCGATCAAAGAAAACGGTTTGGAATTTAATATCGGGTGGGTAAGGTTTCGGAAAGCATTTGTGAGTCAGACGTCCTTAGGTTTGTGTGGTTTGAGGTCTGGAAATTAGAGAGCCAGCTGAGATGTCGCCCTTACCATCTGACCTTTTCCATCCCAAAATAGCTTTTGTTCTGCTGCAAAGCTGGACATTAATCTAAAAAATCAAATCTTTTTTACAACGATGAAAGTTATAAGTTAAATTTCTGGTAAATTTAATTTTAAAAAATAATCTTTTCCCGGTGATGCTTAAAAGTATTTGGCCATTTATAAAATACAATAGGCAGTTAAATTTATTGAAAATTATTCATTTTGGTTATTTTTAATAAATATCGTAATAATTGCCACACAAAGCCAGAATTTTTCACGTGTATCGGGGAGCAAGGTTGAGTACATGCGTGGCCCTAAAATCAAATATTTTAAAACTCTAAAAGAGTTTCTTCAATAAAAAAATGTATCATTACATTTTGAAATGCTTAACATTTTTTGACTTGTTGGCATTTAGTAATCAGAATGAATGGACTGAAGCAAGATACATTTTGTTCAGAGAGGCTACGGATTTAATTTTAGCCATTATTCTGCCTGTAAACGACATAGAAATTTCATGTAAGCAGGTAGTTTTATGAAAGAGGTGGATTAAAATATAATTTTTCTTTACTCTGTATGATTTAATACTCTTTCTAGTATATAATTTGTGAACAGTACTTTTTGTGTCAATTAGGCTTAAAAAACTGAATATGTGCTAACTTCACAACTTCTCCTCCTTATTAAGATTTTATTGAACGATTTTTCATAGATAGAATTTTCACAGAAGCTTTACGAATACCAATAACAACCATTGAAGAATCCCAAAAGTTTTGGAAAACAACAGCACTTAGTCTAAGCACTTGCACTATGAACATCCAATGCAAGATTAAAGAAAGAATTATTTCGATAACAAATGTCTTTTCACTAACATTCTTCTCCTTTCCGACGCATTTAATGGTCTTCAGAACATATCTTAGCCAGAAGACACCTTTAATTCATCGTTTAATAGCACATTAAAAGCAGAAAGTCGTGTAAAAGTATACAGTCATTAATTTACACTGGGCAAAGCCACAGAAACTATGTTCAGCGAGAAAGCAAACTTAGAGTCATCATTCTTTTTTTAAAGAAGAATTCCTTGCGCTAAAAATTTAAAGTAAATAACGGTAACAGTGGAATTAAAAATTTCTATTTCAGCAGTGCAACTTTATGATCTCAAAAGGTTTAGCAATTTAGAAAGCATATTACTCTGAAGTGATATTTCTCAAAACGACTTGTGGTGCTATGCATCTCTTTTCCTTGATGTGAAGTAATTGTAAATTCTCTACCATGAACTATTTTTTCTACTGTATTCACTTAAACCGTTACCAGTGATTTATAAGTTGAAACATTGAATGTGAAAGGAAGGAGTCAAAGCATGATAATATCATGTTTCTTCTATGTGCGTATAAATAATTAAAAGAAATACCTAGAATAAATAAACCTTTATTAATTGTTCACTGCTCAAACAAGACAGTGAATATATGGTTTTTGAAGGCAGTGGAACTCATAGTTTTTCATATTATTTGGGACTAGATATTCCATATGACACTATTTGTTATTATGGCACTACACTAGTAATTATCTTCCTATGTTTTCAAATTAAAACTTCTAGTGGCCCAGTCTTTTACAGGCTTTGTAAGATGCAAGATATGTCAAGTACATTTGATGGATTTTTTTATTAGATTTATTTGTTCTTTAGAATTTGGTTGATTTTTTTAGTCTGTTGAGTAAAAATTGTAGGTGAAGTTGTTTTACCAATAATCTGATAATGTGTTTAAGTAATTATTATCGTTATTTATATGAAGTTATTATTACTACGAGTAGTTACCGTTGTCACCGATTTAGTATTCAAGAATGAAACTATAACGCATTTTGATACAATGATAATCAGGAATTATCTTTGATTCTAAAACCTTTAAAAGACCAATTGACTGTCAAGATATCACATTCGGATACATTTTCTTCACCCAAGAATAAATACAGGCCTTTACAAACTTATCTTTGGTATTCTTTTGAAATTTTAGTAAATAAAAGTCGTAAAAAATATGATTTCCCCCTCATTCTTAAACATGTAATAAGAGTGTAAGGAAGACAATAATCTGTATTTCTTAGTGGCCTGCTGTTTGAAGAGAGACTGAGAAAAATGTTTTTCCAGCTTTAGGTTTTGCTCATTTTGATAACAAGTTTATTATAGACGGAGGACATTAGGAGGTCTGAAATACTAGATGATGACCATAATTACGCTGAAAGAAGACACTTGGGGGATATTAAGGATTTCAGCAATAAAGTTGATGCAGGTATTTAATTTGATAATAGAGTGAAAAAAACTTTGCGATACTTGTATAAAAGCAGTCAAGAACTAATGTTCTCTAGAAAGTGGTTGTTCCGAAAATGTTTGCAAATAAGCAATTGTCGATTAATTTGTTAATGGGTTTTTAATGTTTCGAATAAAACAATAAATCAGATTCTGCTAATTTTGATAACAAGTTTGTTAGAGAAGGAGGACATTAGAAGGCCTGCAAGACTGGATGATGACCATAATTACTCTGAATGAAGAAATTTGAGACTTGAATGAAGACACTTGAGACTTGAATGAAGACACTTGAGACTTGAATGAAGACACCTTTGCTTTCACACCGATGCAGATGAAGCAGATATTTATTTTGTCAATCGAATAAAAAAACTTACAACCCTTGCACAAATAATCATGTATAACACTTGGCTGTATAACACTGACTGTAACACTGACTGGATAACTTGACTATATAATCGTGTATAACACTGGAAAGCGGTTGTATCGAAAATGTTATTTGGAATGACTTATTTCTAATGGCCTATTGTTTGAGGACAGTCTGAGAAAAAAAGTTTTTCCCTGATTCAGATTCTGCTTACTTTGCTAATTAGTTAATTATAGAGGAGGGCATTAGGAGGCCTACAATACTGGATGATGACCATAATTAGGCTGAAAGAAGACATTTTAGGGATCATAAGGATTTCACACATGCTTTCATAGATGAAGATGATGACGTATTTATTTTCTTAATGGAGTAAAAAAACTTATAATAATTTTACAAAAGCAATTACAAAATAATGTACACTGGAAAGCGATTGTTTCGAAAATGTTTACAAACAATTATTTGTACTCTAGCGGTTCATTTGTTTGGTGTTTCGTTAATGTTCTCTCAAGTTTCGAATGGAACGATTGTAAATTTTCTTCATTATGTATCAGATCATAATCAGGTAACGCATGACAAACGGGTCCCGTGAATTCAGTTTTGGAATCCATTTCGGAACTTATAAGAAGAAAAGGCATATAAGGCTAAGGAATTGAATTTATCTCGAAATAGTTTACTCTGGAAAGCGTTTGTTTCGAAAATGTTTACAAATAAGGATTTCTACTCTGGTGGTTCATTTGCTTCTGGGTTTCCCTAATGTTCTCTAAAGTTTCGAATAAAACGATTATAAATTTTCCCGTGAATTCAGTTTCGGAAACCATTTCGAAACTTGCGAGAAGGAAGAAGACATGGCAGATTAAGAACTTATATTTATAAAATAAACGAAGCAAATAAAATGGAGTAAGTAAAAAAATTCAAATAAATTGCGAAGTTAGAATTAACGAAATGCAAAGAATGCATTCGATAAAATAAACTATGAATTTTGGGAAAAAAACTGAATTCAAGAATGCAACACAACTGTAAACAGAAAACAAGTGCAAAAACTTGATTAATTTTTCTAAAAATCTGTTGAGATCTAAAGACAGAATCACTTAAACATAATTTTAAAAAATTCTAAGAAAAATCAGAAGGAAAACTATCTTGAAAATGTTGAGCGAATTTTATAAATGGCGCTTTATAATAATTTTTTTTCTTAAAATTTATATTGAGCAGATTATATACATGAATTTCATGCAACAAACCTGGAATATATATTTAAAACTCAGATTCAAGAAGGAAATTCTTTTACTTTTAATGTTTTCTACTGCTTATTATAAACTTCAAATTAGTTTATTGGTTTTTATCATCTAAACCTGCAAGGGACTGACTTGATCAAACTTTCTATTAAAGTTGGCATAACCTATAACCTTATGATTTACATTTATAAATATGATACATTAATAATTCAAAAGAAACATTTAATGTTTCATTCAAATGTTTCTTTAAGTTTAATTTTCCTTCTATTTTGTTGTAAATATTTTTATACATTTTCAGGCAATGCTTGCATTTTTTTGCACTTACCAAAAATTATGACAAAAAAAATACACATTAGCAATTATTTTTATTCTAATTTAACGGTTTATATTGGGAACTTATCTTAAAATCTGTTTTTAGAAATGTACATTAAATAAATTTAGATTCCGAAAATATTTTTAAATCATTCAAAAAATTATTATACGTTACTGAAGGTAGAATTTTTAGAAACTTTCAGGTATATAGTGTTAAGCCAGATTTAAAATAGTTTCATAGGTAATGAAAAGGATGTTAGAAATAAATGGAATTTTTGTCCGATAAGCCATAAAAGAAGAATTTTCTGTCTTTTCTTCGAACAAAAAAAGTTAAAAAGCCCCATATTCCGAAGCAATCAATGATTTAATCTTCAAAACCTTAACTTTATTTGATATAAAAATCCACCTCATAATCAGTTATTTCTAATAGATTTCTTATAGACGGAATGAACATTAGTTTAATTGAATGTTCTTAAAATAAACCCTAAAGTTCTTTGCAAAGGGGTTGTGCATTTTTGAAACATTCCTTTTTTTATGTTGAAAGCAGAAACTGTTCTTTCGAAGAAAGTTTTAATTAAATTTTCATTTTTGGCAAAAAAATAAATTTAATTACAGAATGTCATTCAATTTTTAATGAAAACCGGAATGCTGTTTTTAAGCCACTTAAATAATTTTGAATACTGAATAGTTCTTGTTTAAATTTTACCTACTTCTTTCACCGTTTTCATAATTAAAGTTAAATCTCAATACGGAGAAATTCTAGTTCATGGAAATTATGTTTTACATAAAGAAAGTAAGGTCTTGGGCTGGAAAAGCTTTCTGAATATTGTTTTGGGTCTTAAATAAGCTTATATAGTTTCTATAATTTAATTTTTCTTAGGGAATTTCGGTAAAATATCAGAAGAGGATATTTAAAAACATGCAGAACATTTCCTTAATTTACAAAACTAATTCTAAATTAAAGTTTATGACACTGGCCCGAAGTTTTTAATGGGTTTATATCTCGAATTTGAATGAAGACTTTTAAACGAATTTTCTTTTCATTCTTTTAATACTTTTATTCATTGCATATTTCATTTATTTAGAGACGGATACTTTCCAGCATTATTTCTAAAGTTTGAATTATAATGTGGTATGATTTGTAGCAGCATTTTATTCGTATGTTTAAATCTGAACTTCAGAAAGATGGAAAATTCTATTGTATGCGATTTAAGATCTTCAGCTAAGTAACTCTTTTTAGCGAAACTCTTTTATGTGAATTCTCTGTGTCAATTTTTTAAGCAAAAACAAATATTTGTAATTCTTTCATAATTGGGCACATTCCTTTTTCCACTTATAAATTAGTTTTCATTAATCCTGTTTAGTTTATGATTAAGCAGATTTGCCTTATCCGGAATGTTTAAAACGACTAGTAGATATTTCTCATGCTGAAATACGGTGAAAGATTTGTTTTCACATTTTATGCAACGAAAAATATAAACAAATACAAAGAAATGAATCGCTGAAAGGAAAACACTATTTGGAAGATTTTCCAAATAGCCGCTTTCCAAAGTGCTTTATTTCGTGATTATTTCATTTTCACTGGATCGTCAGAATAAGCATCTGCATCGTTCACATCGTTGAAGTCACGGGCGAAATCCCTTAGATCCCTCAAGTATCTTCTTTCCACGTAATTACGGTCATCATCCAGTCCTGCGGGCCTCCAGATGTTTTCTTCGGCTAACGGACCGGTTTCCAAGATGAGTAGAATCTAAAACAGGAGAAATGTTCTCCATTCTCTTGTTGCTGACAACTGGCCATTAGAAATAAACGAGTCAGTTTATGGTCTTTCTTAAACTCTTATACCATGCTTAAGCGTGTTGTGAACACGATTTTTTTCCGGAGTTTATTTTTATATACAATGGAAAAGAAGAGTTTTTGGGGCCCCTAGTTTAATATTTCATTGGAAAAAAGTCTTTACAAGTTCATTATTTTATCGGTGTGTCGAAATTTATATCATTAGAAATGCAATGAATGTGGAACCATTATAACGTTAAAAAGCTGACTGGTTGTTACTGAATACAAATTATTTCGAATTACAATGTGAACGTTATCTGTTTATAGAAAATAAATAGTTACAAAATGGTAATTTTAAACAAATTTAACGAATAAATCATTCAACTATGAATAATATATTTAACATAATGTGATTTTGATTCAACGTAGATTTCAGATTATTCACAAATAGGCAATCGATCCATACAGGTTGTCCTTTAAATACTATCGGGATCTCCTTACCTCATAACTTTTGATTAAAGAACATGATGATAAATATTATTACATATTCATAAAGTACAACTCAAAAAGTTATTTTCTTTTTAATAACTTAATCAAAGTTAAGTAATTTCCACATAACAACCTGACGTGGCATGAAATCTATCGACTATTGCTTGGAAAATTGAGATCAGTCTCGATGTGTCTAGGTTTAGGTTAGTAAAATGAAAGGTTAGTTTATACAAGAATTGTTAAGCTTTTAAGGGGACACATTACCTTCTGAACAATAATTTTTATTTGAAATATTATTGAAAAATTTTCCATACTATTAAAGCATAACAATCATATAGAGTCATCTTAAAGAGAAAAAAAAATCGTTTTGATCTGCTTGTTAACTTGAAATTTAATTTTTTAAAGAAAAATTCAATTTTTAAAATTCCCTACTACTTTTTCAAATAAGAATATTTTTGCTTCAAATTTTGTTTGCAGATTCATTGAAATATATTACACCAAACTGTGCATGGATTTTAAGGTAAATCTAATTTTCGCTTAAATATAGATTTTTTACTGTTTTATGTGGTGAAAAATGAGAAAATTTAGCACTAACTCAATTTTTAACTTGTATATAAAAAAGACTAAGCAACTGAAGGCTTATTGCATACACATCTTTATCATATGTATAACGATAAACAAGTGCAAAAATGTTTAAAGCTCTATCTGAAAAGGGAAAAAAAGCCTTAGCATTTTGAAAATATGAAAATAAAGAAAAGTCCGACATGGAGAAAAATCCATGTTGTAGCGGTTACAATTCACTGTCTTCTCCTTTTTATGGTAGGTGGCGCTACTAGAGCCATCGAGGTTTTTCCCATGATGTCTCTCTCTCTTCTTCTTTCTGTGTACTTGTCTTGTGTTGTTGTTCTCTGTCTTGCGTCTTGTACCTTTTAATGTACTGTGTCGTGGAACTTAACCATCTAATAAAAATGGTTCCTGAAATTGAATTGATTCTTCAACAGCGGCATTCCATATAAACATGAGTCTCGTCCCTCTACAATGTAAAGTTCTCATTTGTGCATGTTTATCATTGGTCATCGTAAATAAAAGCCTAAATAACTTCTATAATATTAAAGGTACAAATTTGAAATTTTAATACAATAAGTAGAAATATAAGATAAACAAAACAAGCCGATGAAATAAAAATTAAAATTTTGGCCATTTTTTGGGTAATGTGTCCCCTCTTGGACAAAATAAAGGACGCGATGGCGTAGCGGTAAGGCCTTTGGAGCCGCTGGGTTCCAGGCTCGAAACCCGATTCCACTGAAGATCTTTGAGTATGGTGCCTGCTGCACGTTCATACGTAGGGGGTAAAGCGTCTTCCCGCTGGTGTGGTGCCTGCAACCCACCCCTGACTCTGCCTAATTAGCTGAAGACCTAAAGTGGCCCGGAGGGGAGGGAGAACCAGCAGGATTTATTAAAAATTTTTTAAGTTACATACTGCACCCATAAACAAAAGTGGAGATTCGTTACATCGAGATATTCTAGTTAAGTGCAGTGGCTCAACCAGCAGAGGGAGCCAAACCTCTCGATATGGGAGAATTCTTAATACAGGAGTAAAGTATAATCTCAAATACCACGCAAGGGTGCAAAACTACATTTGGTCTCATTTTATAAATGTTAAGAAGCACACAGAATGAAAGAAAATCCACACGCGAATTCACACAACAACAAACTAGCCCTCAATAATTAAACTCCAGAATAGACTCCAAAATTTAAAAAATAAAAAAAAACCACAAAAACCCATCTAAAGGATCCATTTGATGAGATTTCACATTCTGCGCCCAATCAAGGACGGCAACACGAATCCATATAAACATAGAACTCACCAGCCAGCTGGTGTGGTGCGGAAGTTTGGAGAGTGGGTGCCAGCTCAGGTGCAGACCTCATCATCTGATCGCGATTCAAAACGACGAGGTCCGTTACAAAATAGCCCTTGCGTTGCTTTTAAACGGGGCGTTAATATAACTAAACTAAACTGGTGTTTAACACATGGTGTCTGGACTTAATTTCCAGCCACATGACGATGGGTTACAGGCGTCGAAAGGCTGCCTGCGGAAATTCTTTTACTTTATGTTATTAAAAAACTACTTACTCTGCTTTCTATGAATAAGAAATTATATTTATCGTCATGTTTTCAATCAAAAGTTACGAGGTAAAGAAACCTAATCAATAATTTGTTCAAGCAATTTGAATCTTTCTTTTCCACAATAAATGGAATGATTTTTTCTCATGCAGAGCAAAAATTTCTTTTTAAAGAATGAGAGATATGTCAAAGAAATATATCGTTACTTATTTAATTGGGTATTAACAACAGTTTAAAATTATGTGGAATAAGGTTATGGTAATTTGTAATGTTTTCTGAGATAGAAAAGTAACTAGTATCTGATATTTATAAAGCGGAGTCCTTTATAAATATCAGAAAGATATCGTAAGAATTTATTATCATAGACAATTGCATTTCTTCATTTGGATTTGAATTTTTTTTTCGTAGGTAGCATAACAATCTTATAAGCCGATCAAGATAATGTTATAGATTAAACGTTTTAATTATAACTGACGCTTAATAAATGAAATTAAAATAACATTAAATCCTAATTTAATCGCTGGTGGCTATATTATTTTATCATATTTCATTTTCACACTTTTAATGCTGTAATATTTGAGGGTCAGAAATTCAAGTAAGCAATACACACATAATTTAAATGCTATTTATTTACTTTATTCACAACGAAAAATTAACCCAAAACAAAATAGATACACTTTTGTTTTACCAGTTCAAAAAATGTGCATTTTTACAAAAAAGATAAAAATTCTGAAACTAGATTGTGCAGATTTACAAGAAAGATAAAAATTCTGAAACTCAATTAAATATTCAGATTTGTTATGGCTTAAATTAGTATCATAAAGTTGATTTTTTAGATAAGAAAACTCAATTCTCAATTTAAATTGTTTTTTGAAGGAATTTGTCAATGGAATAATTCTTGATACCAAATACACTAAAAATTATTATTTAGTTTTTTATTATTAACCAAAAATTTCAAGCAAATCAAAACGCAAAAAATTGTATGTTTAGTCACTAACATACATCACATGTTATTTTTCTAAAATAATTAATTTCCGAAACTGCATTCTTAAAAAACTTCAAAGATGTAATAAATTCTACTTGAATTTTTTAATAAGAATGTAGACGTTGAAAACTTAAAATAATTTAACTTTTATACCCAATCAATGCATGAATGATTTGCAAATCAATGATTATGTTCTGAGTAATGCAGAAGAACCTTTTGCGGAAGTAAATCTAACTAAGATTTAATATCAATTCAAACAGATTTGGTGGGTGTCTATGAGGAATTCAATCGTTTCATAGAAAATCAAAGATCAGTCAAGAATGTAGGGATTGAAAACTTAAGATAATTAACTTTTAGAGATTAGATCAAGATAACTAACTATCAATAGTAACTGTTTGATTAATAAAAATTAACCAGTTAATATTGATAGATAGTTTGATAATTAGTTAATTCAACAGATTACTTTAATTTGATATTTAACTAAACATGGCGGGACCATGATTTCTTTAATAAATTCAATTTATATAACAGCCAAAAACGGTAGATATTTAAATGAGAGTTCCCTTTATCCTTTTTGATATTGAAAAATATCTCATTCACTTTAAAATTGTTTTGGGGTTTTCTTCCTGAGTATTTGCTTTTAACCTTCGATGGAGATTTAAATTTACTGTTCAAAATGGCTGCATTCATATCTTATGCTTTATACACGCATATTAAATTCGACACTCACAATGTTTAATAATTCTTTTTCTCTTATGTATTAAGAATTTAGTGACTATTATCTCTATAACCAGGGAGTTCTCTAAATGAGCCCATTTTACTAGTGTTTAAATGTTTCATATCATGTGATTTTGACATATGACAAAGTAATGTTTACACAATTATATTGTAACCTAGATTAAACAAATTAATTTTTAAATCTAGAGACTGTCTTCATTCGTATCAAATCAATTTCTTTTTATAGTTTCAGATAGGCTGGCTTAATGTTATCTAGGGGATATTTGCACTACTGGGATGTTTATTTCTTCTACCTGTTGAATGATTATGTGTTGGAATATAAACAAAATTTGAGCAATGTACTGACTAATAAATCTAGCATAACCTTTTGAGTAGAATGATAAAACCTTGATATAGTAAAAAATTAAGTGTCATGAAAACAGAATCACAACGTAAATACTGCAATGTGTGGAAACAATAAAACCATTGGCTATGTTTGTATTGATCAATATGTAATATTTCATTACTTTTGTAACATTAACGTAAAGGAATCTACCTTTGCCTTCCAGCTTGCCTAAAGGGATTTTTTTTATATAAGATTGTTGTTTATGTGGTTATAATTATAAACTAATATTGTATGTGTATGTAATGATAATCCAAAAGGTGATGTGTGAGCAGGCATCTCGAAATTAAGTAGACAATAGTTGATCCAATAAATATTTTGACCCAATTTTTATTTATCCATTTGACTCAAAGATAGTGATGCAAATAATAATAATTTAATTAACATCCATGCCCTGGATAGAAGAGTTTACACGCAAAAGCTGTGTGTCTTGCTAAGTGAGTTAATTGGTTGCAAAGAGAGCGTTAAAAATATGCAGAAGGCTTTTATAGTTTCAAAAAGGGGAGTAACCGAAGAATCTCGTGACTCTGGAAATTAGATTAGAAGTGCGGTTCTTTAAAATTGAAGAAGAAGTAATTCGCTTATAATTTAAACTTACTTGGCTTAAAAATATTTAATTTAAAGAAGATTAAAAAGTTAAATCATTGCATATATTTCTTACAGTACAAACCCGATTTTCTGAAATTCTAAGAAAAAGAACACAGTTATCTCATAAAATCTATTAAACAAAAATGAAGGTACTGAATTTTTTTGTAATTTTTCTGAGAAATGAAAGAAGATTATTAAAGTGCAAGGTAGGTATATTACACTGTACAACATGAAAAATGTCCTTTAGACGAAAATATGTGTTTCTTGTATATTTTGGCTGAAAATAACGAATCTATGTATTTTTTTGTTTACCACGCACCATTTTTCCAAAATCAAATTTTGCTCAAAAAATCCACAAAAGCCACATTCGTAAAAGTGGCCTCAAAAAAAAATCATTCTAGCACCAAAACAGATCACAGAACCACTTGTGAATCCGCAATGTGTCTTTCTTCCACCATTGCGCATTAACTCGGTTTGATGGAAATTTTGTAAAAGCTCTGGATGGAGAAGAGTGGCTTTCTTGCATCTCATGAACAAATTCAAACATTTAAGATGCAAAGGTAAAAGAAGGGATGTTTATTGGCCCACAAATTAAAGCAGTCTTTCGTGATGAAGAGTTTGAAAAAACTGTCAAGAAGCAGAAAGCAGCCTGGCTGGCATTCAAATCAGTGTGCACACATTTCCTTGGAAATAAGAAAGCTGGAAAACTATGAAGATCTTGTCGGTGACATGGTGAAATGTTTTCGTGTTATAGGTTGTAATATGTCATTAAAACTACACATTTTGGACTCGCATCTGAACTTCTTTCCTCAAAACCTTGGCGCAATTAGTGATGAGCATAGGGAACTGTTTCACCAGGACATCTCTATGTTTGAAAAGCGTTTCAGTGGACGATGGAATCGAAGTATGCTAGCTGAATATTGCTGGTCTGTTATCAGGGACACACAATCAGATGCCTACAAGAGGAAACGACAAAAAAATCATTTTAGTGTTTGTGTTTTCTAATCAAGCGTCTCTGTTATATTTTCTGTAACCAATTTGTATAAATATAAGAGTATGTCTCCTACGAAAACGGTACGTGATGGACCATTTTGGTTTTGATATATGAATCAGGCACCTTTTGTTTATACAGAATCACATAGTTTCATATAAAGGACAGAAAAAAAGTTCAAATTTGTTGTACAGTGTTATTGCTAATAATATTCAGATGGAACCTTCGCACAGCATAATTCATCTAAAAGTCAATACAATTCTTTATGCTCCAAGAGAAAATAGCGTGATCCAATAATGTCGTACAAACATTGGCGAATTATCTAAATACGTTTATGAGGTTGGTACTTGTGGAAACAACACGATAGATACAGAAAGATCTACATAAATTTATGGATGTGAAAAATCTGCATACGTGCATAAACTGAAACTCAAAGCGACAGCTAAATATGTGCAATATACTGTGAGTGTTTGTACAGTACATTATAGATTCACAAAAAAACATTCAAAGGAATTTGATATCAAGAGTCATTGAATC
>BGPR01001580.1:0-16876 GCA_013235015.1 Araneus ventricosus
GCCATTGCTCATATCTACAAATGTATAGAATATAATGGTAAAATTTCATTAATATATTAAAACTTTTTAAGAAATGAAATTTCTCAATATAAAAAAATTATTATTTTTATTGTTGAATAGCTGACATTCTCAACTATTGGTTTTAGTATTTACAGAAATATAACGATTTTTAAAGAAGGAAGAGATGGATTTCATCAGTTGTTGGTATATTCTCTTTTAATTTAATTTCTTTTGATGCGGTAACTCCGGAATACAAAAGTCCATGGTGTCTTATTACGTTTACTAAAAGCGTGCTGAGAGTTCATACCACTGGCACCTCTCCCTCTCCCCCCCCCCCACTTACCCCTTTATCGCGGGACAGAGGAACAGAATCTGAGCCGGGGTTGTTGCTATTCACCCTCCGGATTTCGGAGCAGATTCCTGTGGTTTCTCTGAAGGCGATCGGCCGATTGTTATCTGTAACAAGAGGCACCTTCATCTCCTCTAGTGCCTGTACCTATATTAAAATCATTTCATTCTGTTTATTTCCAAGGGTTCTTTCTAGCTGGTGTTTGACGTAACCACAATAATTCTCAAAAAAGAATCATAACTTGCGGCAGGATCAGTCCTGTTTCTAAAGGCGAAGTCGTTATCGTGCCAATTTTAATTTATGTTATTCCTTAACCCCATAATACCTTCAATCATTTTGGTAAACCAAGCACGTATTTATAATTGAACATTACCGCAACTTCTTTGTAAAAAATAAATAAATAATCGTAGATAGAAGAAAACTTATCATCAAGTTTACTCAATTTATCATTAAAATTCCGAATAAAGGAATGTCGATTTAGACTTAATTTTGAAAAAGACGCCGCCCTATATTCTGCGAAATGCAAAATTCAGGCAGAGTCTATTTCTACACATCACGTGTACAAGATGTTTATAGAAATAAAATTTGAAAAATGTATTTTATAACAAAAAAACACAGTGAAAAGCAACTGCTCGTTATTAAATTACATGTATTATAATTATTCCGCTGAATATAATATTAAATTAAAATGCAGCACTTTTCTTGATCAATTAATGCCATTAATGGTTTGATCAATACGCCATTAAATTTTTATGACACATCTTTCTTATTAAAACCTCAATTACTCAACTTCTACACATCGATTTATCTGTGCAAGATTTAATTATATTTTAGTTTTATAGGAAGTTTCTTCGCTCGTTGAATGAACTGTGACTGCGTGGGTTAAGTAATATCTTTAATGCTTTATGCTGGGAAATTGGTGAATTTCAATTTTATTTTGCTATACTAAATTTCAAATTCTTTTAAACGTGATAATATCATCATTAACAGATTTTGATCATCATTAATTTATACACAAGTCCCTCAACATTATTATCAACCTAGATATTGGAACGCCATTAGAAACTTCTTAAAAAAATCTTTTGCGGATTTTAAGTCATTTTCACATATATCCCTGAATTTATTGACTTACTAATGTGTTACCTTCTTTTAAGAGTTACTGCTTCTTAAATAGAATTCAAAGCAGTACCCATTAGCTGTTGTAAAATTCAACTTAAATAATGATTTTGGTTCTTTCAGTCTGCCTACTTGTGCATTCATAATCGAAAAGACGAGTGTTCTTTTATGCCTTTTAAGGGAAATTCAATTTTAATTAGTCGCCAATGCTCAGACATCACTAAAAACAGCTTGAATAAGGCCGTATTGGAAATTGTATATATTTCTAGGATATTGAACGGTTTCTTCAGAGACAACCGTCTTAAAACCCACACAGATCTTCCGTACCATGAATAAAAACCGTTTAAAACACAGTACAGCAACAAACTAAAAATTACTCAAATCTATTACTGAAAACACCATAGGTGCTAATCTAATATGCTGGGAATATATTACGGGTTTTAAGAAAGAATGAATATAAAATAAATTAGTCATTTATAACCTATACACTTTATTATTTAAATTTTGATTGAGTGTGATAGGTAATGACATTTATTTTAGAAATCATATAACAAACAATGGGAAAAGATAACATAACATTGAAATTGTCAAAAGCATTGAATTTATAGGTCTAGTGGATATAGTTTTATATAGTCTTTCGTGAATCAAGCATATCTATGTTAGGAAAGTAAAGTGTTGATAAATTTCTGTCTGTTTTTATTCAAAATTACTAAACTATAATTATAAAACTTGATGTGCCATGAAATACTCATCTTATAATTTTAAGCATCAACTGTGAAAAGAATAACAACTATATCACACCTTAAAAAATTTACTTCCTTCTTCGGAATCTAGAGACATCACGTGAAGAAAAAAAAACTTGTACCCCTTTTTAAGCATTGAGCGCATGGAGGAGTGTGAGATAGTTAAAGTTCATGAGAAGGAGTGCAGAAAGATAAAATTAAAGTAAAATATGTTGGCCAAATTACATTAAATTAAATAAAATAAAACATCTGCATGAAAAAAGTAACATACATTAATTGTAAAAAAATTATGTAGTAAATGCGGAGGAATGATTTGTAAATTTTATTTTAATCCCCTCCACAATGAAATCCATCTCCAAGAGGAGTTTATTTTAGATTATTTATCAAAACCTTCTGGAGTGAAATTACAAAATGCGGATGATTTAAATCTGTCGATGTCAACATACATTCTGTGGGTCAACAATGCACAGAGAGATTGTCTCTAAGGAATTTATATATAGTATGCATTACTAATATTATCTAATTAAATTAAATGAAAACATACATTTTGTTTTACGTTCATACTGAATGTCAAATATAAAGCTAGGTCACCAATGGACAACATTTATTTTTTAAATGCCTGGTTTTTTTGTTCTTAATTAAAAATATATAAAAATGATGAAACAAGTGTTCTTTATTTCATTTTTTGTGTAAGTGGAATTTTAGGTTAAATTTTCATATAATTTGAAAAAGATACTTAAATTAATCCAGAAATGGCAAAACCTGGCCAGTATAGCAATAAAAAAATCCCAAGAAATGTCAGAAAACGCACAATTGTTTTAAATATGACTATTCCTATTGTTCGTATTTAAAATAACTTGAAAAATTAATGCAATATGATGGCGGTGGTGTTTACGCTCATTAGCTATCGTATAGAATAAAAATTTTAAAAATTATATGCAATGATTATAGAGGTATACTTTTGACAAAAGATCCCCAACGTTCAAACTTAAAAAATTTAATGAACTTGACCATTTGTCAGACCTCTAATTTTAATAATGGACAATGTTGCAGATTATTTTATTAAATTTTTTTAATATTCTTCTTAAATTCTAAAAATAATTTGCAGGAATCGTGGAAGTTTCTTCGACTTTAATAAAGCGCATCAAGACCAAAAAATAAATTTTGACTTTAATCAATATAACTGAAAATTAAATTAACAGTTAATTCTTTAGTTACTCCACAAAACTGTTTTAATAGATAAAAAAAGTGAAGATTTGCAAAATATTTAAGACAAATTTTTCTGCAAGCTAAGATACAGTATGCAAGTGTCCAAATAAGAATTTCGAAGAGAATTTAAAAGTAAAGATTTTAATCTAATCTGAATTAAACTTTAAAATTTTTTTAGATATTTTAGATTTTTTAATGTAGGGTAAGAATCTTACACTTTGGATATGCACCTTAAAATAAATAAATAACGGCTTTTTTTTTTCGTTTTAGGAATATTGTAATTTTGTTAATTTTCAAAATTTTGCTCGAAGGTGCATGCCGAAGAATTGATTGAATTTTTTGATGAAAAAATAAAAAAATACATAGTATAATTTTGCAATAAATTTTAAAACTATAATGCGCTCATGATTACAGCTCAAGATCATTATTAAAATTGATTTTCAAAAAAATTTATTAAAATTAAAAAAAAGCCGTACATTAAAATTGCATTACTGAAAGGTGTACTTTGAATTGTAAAGGGTGTGGAAAATGTTTTTAAAGATATGATCCCGAGGTTATTGAGGGAAAATTATTATTTCTTTTTTAATTTTGAAGTTAATTAAAAATTTGATTGAAGTGTTGAAAGTTCCCTCGCTCAATGGGAGTTAACCAATGAGTAAACGCCCCCAGGAATTTGGTAGCTCTAGGCCCAACGGTCTTACATCTTGCAGTTGATGGAAAGAATGCCAAATGAACTAATATATAGAAATTTTTTTTGAATTGGTGAACATAAAAGAAAATAAAATTGGAACCATTAAGACATACTACAGATCTTAAATATGAAAAATCTAAAAATTGATGATTAATTACTACGTTTTTATTAACTCTGCTTTTGGTTCAATTGTTCAGTACAAATTTTGCAATGAATTTTAAAACTAATTTTCGGATGAGCTAGAGATTGGAAACTTCAAACATAGCCAGAATGAACTAGATTGACAATGCAATATTAATTCGCTTGTCTGTCTGTTTGTCTGTCATTTCATATTTTTTGCATGACGTATGCAGTACGCTTTTCATTATATCTCGAAAAAACTGCTAACATTATGGTGACTTGATTCTTGCATATGGGATGACCTATGGATCTTTCGAAGCACCCCCATATTTGAAGCTTATTACATCTTTGGAGTTACGCAGTACGTTTTTCATTATATCTAGGCTATTTCTGCGCTCGTAACTTATTTTTTTTCAGGAAAATAAAAAATTTTTTGCTTATGATCGCGAAGAAACTGAAACAAACCCTGAAATTCTGCCACGTCTCCGTCATAATCTCACCATGATGTTTAAAATCGATTGCAAAATTTCAACACAGAAGACTAAAAGCAGAAAATAATTATTTGTAAAATAAAAATTTTATTAGGACCATTGTTTTTTTAAAAAACGGACCAAAAAAGTATAAACACCTTCAGCCCCATGATTTAGCAAACCCCATACAGATTTAAACGAAAACGGGCTATTCTAACATTTTTTAGTAGTATGGGAGTGTAGTGTCGTTGAGAAAACCTCAATAATAACAGTGCACATCATTTCCATTGCACAAACTAGTGACCAAATAAACTATTTATGCATCAATTTATTTGACGTACGCGCCCCACTGCTTGCTCTAAATCTGTATGGGGCTAGAAGACTATTTTATACTTTTAGTCCGTTTCAAAAAACGTGGTATATTAAAATTTTTATTTATTTAAATAATTATTTTACATTGTATTTTTTAAGAAAAGGAAAAGAATGCGACTTTAATTAAACAATGAAATTGAAGATTTTCCTTATATTTATCTGAACATTATTGAAAATAATAAAAAAATATTTCTTGTGCTCTATAGCTTCAAAAAATTAAAATAACCAAATAAAAAAGCATTCAACAGATGAACAAATGTAAAAAAAAAGCAATGGAAAAAATGCGATGAGTTCTAATAGGGCAAATATATATATATAAACAAATGAGGTGGGGATGGAATAAATAAGAGAAAACAACAAACGCAATTAATGCTGTAATTCTAGGAGTGTTGTGGAAAAATATCACTGTCAAATTTAAATGGAAGTATATTTGCTAGTGGATGGTGATATATATAATTTTAAATGATGCAAAAATCATTTTGTATGGATAATGATTTTCCAGTTATCGCAGAAAAACTAAACATTTGCTCTATTTATAATTAATTGAAGTTTTTTTATGTCCTAAATATCGCTTTAGGGTCAATCTCTTCAAAGTATATTAATGCAGTTGTAGAGCGCCTACAACACAACAGTTACTATATTTGTATTTGTAAATAGTAGAGTTATAGAGCCAAATAAGCATTTGATCGAGTTATTCCACAGCATCAACAAACTATGCACGTATTTTTTCTTTCATTAAACCGTCAGGAAGCAACCCATCATTTTATGGACAAAACCGTATCTTAAAACAGAAATAATGATTAAAAAAAAATATTATTTAAATTTTTAAAATTCAAAAATATTTTTATTGCTTTTGAATTGCTCAAAAACTTTTTCATTTAACAAAAAAATTTAATGAAATAAATCAGATTAATTTCTGGAAAGAGGTAAAATTGAATTCGCAGAGGAAAGAAGGCTTCACCTGAAATTCCTGGCGCTATATGCTAGGATTTTTTTAGAAAACTGGAGTGGAAAGAAGAGAGTTTCACCAAGAAAGCGCGTACTTGCCAAATTCCATAAACCTACATTACCGAACGCTGAACAAGCATAATGGCAAGGTTCTAGACGGCGATACCTTCATCGCCATCTAAGGTATGCCAATATAAAAAACCATACTTCTGACCTGGATTCAGAGGGGTAGGAAATGTGTCCTCCGTTAACGCCACCCCACGTAAAACCGGAACAATAAAATTTTCAAGAACATAAAATATGTATTTATCGACACCAAATGACACATTAGTTAGAATGGTCACTGGAAAATACAGTGCAGTGACGACTGCTTATTTTTATTTCATATTTTACTTTTGCTTGGCATTGCTGTTAACTGTTAAATGTATACAGTTCCTGTTTATAACGTTTTTTTGTGATGGAAATTGATGATTAAATTAATAGCTTTTCTCCTTCTGAAGATAGTTTGATTTGAGTACTTTATTGCTTGGTCTGCCACGTTACCAACGGAACCTAACCAAACTGAGGTACCACAGAATAGACCTCAATGTATATCAGCGGTGTCTTACGTATCAGCTACATAACCAGACTGCCACCGTCCGCAGTGTCCTGCGACATTATCAGTCTCTAAGCTAAAAAAAAAAATCACAAATTGGAACACGAACTACTCAAAACCTATGCAAGTAGATTAGGTGCAATAATGATTCATCTCCTTAGAATATGATTATTTGGTTCGATGAATTCCCGGTTGATGTTAGAGACGTCACTTTTCGCGAATGCAATCAACGGGAAAAAGTGACGTTTCCCCACAACCGGGTAATGGAAGACCCCTTTGGTCTAAAGAATCGGGTCACTGAGAGGCAGAATTAGAACTCTATCCAAAGTTGTGCTCGTGTAGTTTCAAAACAACAAATCAACTTAGAATAGAATTAGATTTTCATATATACTTCAAATGTTCATACTTATTTTTTTTGAATTAAAGATTTATGGATTTGGCTAACCAATGCTGTTATCCTATTCATACCTAGCTAGAATCTGCATAGTTTCAGCAGCAGCGTCGTGGCTTTCTGATGCAGAGCCCCAGGAGCTCTGAATATGCAGTCGGGTTATCGATGAGTTTTCTGTTTTGTCTAGTTTACATTTAAACCTCGACTTTATTGCATTGCTTCCAGAACTTCCGCTTTTGAAGATTCCATCGACTTAAAGATATTGCTCACCTGAGAGAATTTCAGGAGTGCGGTCAGCATTATGCTGGTGAAATTACATAGTTAAGGCATTTTAAATGTAACAACAAAACAGGAAAACCCAACCATAGCAGTCATGAGATAGTAAATGAAACAGGCTTTGAATATCCGCGTGAGTTTGTTCACAATTTCAGACACGTCAAAATAGATTTCAAAGATCATATTAAAAACTAATTCTGCTCATTTAAATTATATGTTTCGAATGCTGAAAAGCTAATGCACTTTTCTTCAACTGAGTGTTAAACGGAACCATGCGGAAACTTTCTGGAATTCAACTAAAGAGCACTTTTTTAACGGTCTATTCTCGCACCCCCGGTTGCCTGAGCGTTTCGCCTTCGACCGCGGGACGTTAATGGCTTTTTCGACCGAAAGAAGGTGTCTGATTCTCACCTCGGTTCACTTGAATATCTCGCTTTACGCTAGGAAGTGACGCATTTCGCTGCGCGCGCAGCAACCGCTGATCTTCATGCGATATTTTGCGGCGGTTCAGATTAAAAGTTCGAGTTTTGAACGCCAGCGAAACCATGGCGAAGGCACATTTTGCTTCCTCACCTGAAATTATGTTGATTATTTTGAAAAATATCCACAAATTTTAAGGGAAAGTCCACCGTGACTTTTTCAAAGACACCAGTGGTAAGAGGTATGTTTTGTTTTTATAAGATGCATTATAACGCATCTTTCTTGCTTTATAAGTCCATTGTTATAAAACCATTTATCTTTTTTTACAAAATATACATTTATAATAATAATATTTTTATATTTATAGAAACATAAATTGCAGTCTTTTTTCAATATGTCGATGTAATTTTACCAGTTTTCAAAGAGAGGAAAAGTAATAAAATTTTTTTCCATGCCAATTCCTTGCTCTTCTAATATTGAATAAATCTTATAAATTAATATCATTAAACCATTTTACTTATTTCTTCCAATTACATAAGAAAATAAAACACATGAAAAAAAGTTATTAAATTCAGCAAAGTTTCACAACATTAAAAAAATTTGCATCTTTACTTCCGCCAACAAGAAAAATTCTTTATTGTCAGATTTTGCACATTGTAAATATTTGACAAATTTCTTTTAAATAAAAAACCAAATAAAAAATTTGTAATGATATATACTGGAATGTGGTGCTCATTCCACACTCCAATTTAAAAAAAAAATGTTAAAATGTTAACTAATTTAATTTAATAAGAAAATATTAAGTAATTAAACCTTTAAATGTAATTTCATCTTTGTTTAATTATCAAACTATCATTATTGACTATCTGATGGAGTAGTAAAAGATTTAACTACTTTTAAAAAAAATCTAAAGTAATTGATAAATTCTTTCTCAGGACCAATAAATGATTATATTTTATCCCAATAAACCCCTTTCTTCTTAAAACAATTAATCGCCTTAGCAGCCCATTTTAAAACGAAAATTTGATAAGTTCTTAAATCGAAAACAACAATTTCGCTTGCGAATGGCAAGCAGCTAAGCTAAGCACGCCATGAGAAATCAGGAGTCCTTTTTCGACCGTGCGAGATCCTAAACTGCTTGGAAAACGGGTACGAGAATCGCAATTTGTCGTTAACGGACGGAAAAAGTGACGTTTCACAACCAACAGGTAAGAGAATAGACCCGCAAGTCTGACTACAGAAATAACTTAGAATAAGGTTTAGAGTGAGTTTGATTGCAGCAAAAAGAATTCTGCTTATTCTGCTCATGTTGAAATGTGTACATCTTAAGAATCTGTTCTTCGCCTGAAGGATTAAGCAAGATTTAATGTCTTTTCTTGTGTGGTGGAATTCTTTGAGTTCTGAATCTTTAGATTTTTCCATTTTGAACTGAATTTGACATTATCATTCGGAAATTAATTCAGTCTCAATTGTCTGTCTGAACAAGATAATCTTAAAAGACAAAAGAGCTAGAAGAAAACTGGTTTCGTCAAAGAAAAGAAGAATGTCTATCCGTCCGTTCAGATGCATGTGCACATGATAGCTTAAAAAACACAGCGAGCTGGGATGGCTGAAATTACATGGTTTTTATCATCAGAATTACAGATGTGTTTTGGGATTTTGACTATCGTCGTTTATGAATCTGAGTGTCTATCTGGACAGTTCCTGCTTATTCATGCATATGTGTGAAAACGATAAATCAAAAAAAACGCAACAAGCTAAGTAAAGGAATTTTGCATGTTATCTTTCTTAATTTCTAAAGCGAAATCTTTAATAATGAATGTCTGTTTTGATTGTCTACCTTGGTTTGTAGCTGAACATAACCTCAAAAGCTATAGAATAAATGAGATGCAAGTGAGATTTTTTTAATTTTAAAGTTTAATCTGTCAATGAATGTTCGTCTGATTGTCTGGACCGGTTGTAGTTGGAACGTAACTCAAAAAAAACGCAACAAGCTAGTAGAATAAATGTTAGAAGCGCGACATTCTTCTCAATTTTAAAGAGAAATCATTGATGAATGTCTGGTCTGATTGTCTGCCCTGGTTGTAGCTGAACATAACTCCAAAAAAAACGCAAATTGCTAGTAGAATAAATGTTAGTATGCGACATTCTTCACTCTAAAGAGAGAAATCTGTCAATGAATGTCTGTCTGATTATTCACCGGTTGTGAAGGAACATAACTCAAAAAAACGCAACAAGCTAGTAGGAATAAATGTTAGTGGTTTTATCCTTTCTTCTTAATTTTAAAGAGAAATCTACTGAATGTCTGTCAGATTTAATGCCCGGTTATAGTTGAATGAAACTCAAAACGTACCGCTTATGAATAAATGTTAGTATGACCTTCTTTCAATTTTAAAGAGGAAATCTGTCAATGAATGTCTGTCAGATTATCTGCCTCCGGTTAGAAGGAAATCATAACTCAAAAAAACGCAAATAAGCTAGTAGAATAAATGCTAGTATAAGTGAATTCTAATTCTAAAGAGAAATCTGCTCAAATGAATGTTCATCAGATTTGTCTTGCCCGGTTGGTAGAAGGAACATAACTCAAAAAACGTAACAGTTAGTAGAATAAAATTAGTATGACCTTTCTTAATCGTAGAAGAGAAATCTGTATTGCCTGAATGTCTGTTAGATTGTTCAGGTTGTAGTTGAACATAACTCAAAACGCAACAAGCTAGTAGAATAATGCTTATGCGCAACCTTCTTTCATCTAGCAGAAATCTGTCGATGAATGTCTGTCAGATTGTCTGCCCGGTTGTAGTTGAACATAACTCAAAAACGCAACGAATTATATAAATAAAATTTGGTATATGGTCTTGGCACTAAAATTGTTGATATGTTTTAAATTTTTGACCAAACTGGTCACAGGAAAGAAAAACTGTTTCAAAGTATGATTAACTTCTTCGCCTTGGTGGCTAGGTTGCTTTTAAATAATCTAAAACATTCTGCATTGCGGAGGTATGCAAGAAAATTGAGGGCAGAACACTCCCTCTGGTTTTTAAATGTCTTCCGAAACATAATAAATAAACAGAATGCATTAAAAAGTAACAAAACATCTTTGTATTTGCCAAAACTCACACCAAAATTTTAAACCCAGTATAAACGAATAGTACTGCAAAAAAATATTAAATATTATTATTGGAGAGTTAAAGTACAAAAAAAATTTGCATAGTTTTATCAAAATGAAACAATCTAACTAATTTTCTCGGCCCAGCTCATCTTTTGCCTTTTGGTGATCAGATATTGAGACCTTTCCACCAAAGTAGGAGAAAAAATTACACAAACAGGAAGGAGAGACGAAGCACTGAAGTTTACAACAGTTTTATTTAATTGCAACCGACAAACCCATTCATAGAGCTGTAAATGGTGGTTAAGGAGAAGAACGAAATTACGAGAAGAGGTCATGTATGCGTCAAAAGGACCACAATGTGCCAATAAAAGGACTTACGCACTGGCTCTTAAATTTACGGAAAGGTACCAGAACTCAGGAGTGCTTGTACAATCATTCAATGCACGAACATCACAGGGACTCGAACGGATTACTAATAATATTACAGCAACATTTGCAAACTTTTACATTAGTAACAAAGCTTATATGGCACAAATACAAGTTCCTTTTACAATAGATATCTCTTCCAATAAACAGTTAGGAAAAGACAATTTCAAAAGGACAATTGAATTTATTCACATCGTAATTAATTTGTCTTGTTTAGAGTTGGGCAAACTGAGACAATCCTTGCTCAGAATCACAATTCCTTGAAATGATAACTAATACCAGAAGAATTGAATTGCATCTCTACCTACGATACAGTTTATTTGAAAAGAAATCTACAACTGTCGGCGATTTTTGAAAAAAGAGAAGGTTGCTCTTGATTTTTATTTTTAACTGAAAACGGAATAAATTAAAAGGATCTCAGGTATAAATGTTGCAACAACTTGTACTTCACATATGCAAAGTTCAGTATGTACAGTTATTTTGGAATTGTTTCTTTACCTGTGAGAGATGTTAAAATGATTTCAAGAAAATTCAACTAGCATCAAAATGATGAAAGTAAATGTATTTCTCCATTTTTTATACGCCAACCAAGACAGTTGCAACTAGGAAAAAAACTGTGCTAGAACAGCCTCTTAAAACTACAAAAATTAGTGGCCTCCGCGAGGATCTATAATACAAAAAAAATCGCTCATTTCGCTATTACAGTTGTTGTGATTTGCGCACTTCATGCGCATACATACAGCTAATTTAAAAGTGATATTTCACTCAGCAGTTATAATTAGGCGAACACTTGATGCCGAAAAACGGTAATATACCCAAATTGAAAAAAAAAAAAAAAAAAACTCTCAAGACTGAGAAGATATGTATTCTTACATTTCAACCAATACTAAAAAAGCAAAAGTGAAAAAATTCAGCATGCTATTAAGAAATAAAAAATGAGTCATTATTTAGTAGTTGTAATGCTTTAGCCTGTTAGGGACTGAAAAACATAATGAAAAGATATGCAAAAAAATTAGGTATAAAAAAAGAGGGGAACTTTCATTTTTTTGTCATTTCAAATATGACATAAAAATTATTCAACGGTCACTTAAAAATCCTACAACAAATCAAAAAAAAGGTGATTTTCTGTTCAATTGTAGTTATAATTTTATATGAAATGCACTTAAAATTCAATCTTTATTTATATCTAAATAACAAAATAAATTACCGCGAGAATAAAGGAAAATTACACGAATTGAACTGAACTCAAATATATTTCTTCACAGAAATGGCTGAACCCCAGACAGGAGGTTAATATTCATCATCAGGGAACTACGGCAAAAAAAAATCTTGAACTGAATGATGAAAATGTTACATTTAAAGAGAATAATTTCCAACTTACAAACTGTCATGGAATAAGGACAGGAACAAAGCTGTACTTATTTTTTTAATGAAGCAGAATTTTTTTTATAATTCACCTTCCCCAAATTCAAGACATATATCTTCTAGTTTCAGGAAAGTTCAAATAAAATACACTACTTAAATCTTACTGATTACTAATTTTATGCCTTTAGGATTACTTATATTCAATATCTTCTCTTAACAGGAACATTTGCAAGAGAGAGAAAACACGAGAGTGTCAGAATTGTTACTCTTATTCTTGTCTTCTTTAGCAAAAAAACTCATCCATTACATATCACAATACAATAGGACAAGGGAGTCACACACTTACAAGGTACTTGATGAGACACAATAGATTAGCACCTGTGCTGGGTGGAAATCTTAATGCCATTTCTGAGCAGCATATGTATCAACCCCTAAAGCAAAAGGATTTTTTTTTTGTTATTTACCGTGATACCATTTGTCCCATAAGGAAAACATTTTAAAAGTCTACAAGGTATTTCATGAAAAGATACTTTTCTGTGACAGTTGGGATATCAAAACTGACAACTGATTTGAAAATCACTATTTTTGGTAAAATAAAATTAAGCTTTGAAAATCAATGCTGGCCAACTTCATCATTGGCACATCCATTTATTAGGTAGGCTCACCTTAGCTAAACCGATATTTTAATTTACCTTTCCCTCTTTAAAACATGGATCAAATTTATGTCAGTGGTTTGCAGGTTCCAAACTAGCTGGCCTGCCACCCCTATTATTTACAAAGGAATGACTAGACATTTGCTTCCACCATGAATAACTTTAGCTGCAAATACTTCTGAAGTCCAATCTAAATGCTTCACACTTAATAAATCTGACAACCACATGTTGAAGACTACCGCAGATTATATATAAGTACGCATTAATTCTCAAGTATAACCAATCTTTTGATTAAACCATACAATTTATTAAGCTCAACCCCCTGAAAACCGTATTTTCAAATATACATGTATATTTTAAATTAGCATTAATCTTTTCCTTTCACATTTATGGAATCACACCAATAAAAATGGTACCGTCAGAATGATTATATATCGCTTTTGTATAAAAATTAGTCATTTTAATAATTAATGCTCAATAGTTATGCTGATGTGAGGTGGGATGGCGCTTGGACCCATGTTCTATAAAAAAGTTGGGACAAAGCAAGTGAGGCTGAGACTGTTCAGTCAAGTGTTATACATCTCAACGAAGAGATTTAGATGCTTGTTCACAACCCAAAACTGGTAGCTTCCCAATGTGCTTTATTTTGTCATTATTACTGAAGGATGAAAAAAAATTGTATCATTTTCAAAGCATTTTTTTGTTGCTTTCGGATTTGCTTAACTGCTTTTTATTAGCATTCTTTTTTTTCGCCAGAATGCAAATAAGCATTCTTTTTTCTGCACAGAATGCAAATAAGCATTCTTTTTTGTGAGTACTTTAATATATATACTCGAATTGGTTTGGATTCATTACTAATAGAATAGTCTAGACTTGGTTCCTTTATAACGCTTCATTACCACCAACAATAAAAGTCACTGAAGTACTGCAAGGACGTTTTAAACAGCATTTATTTCATTGCTAGAGAACTCAAATTTCAGTAATTTTAAATTTAAAAGAGTAATTGTCGCTCTAATCTCCAATTTAATAGTCAAAATAGTAGTCAAATTTGTAATTGATTGATATGTTCTGTCTCACATGATCAATAGTCTTGTGAAAATTTAAATGAGGTTTAATCACATTTCAAAATACACTCGCTTTTAATGGAAAGTAGTAAATAACGGTGCAGTGGTATATCGCTGATATAGTTTTGGACTTTAATGATGTTTTGATTATTTCGGCGATAAATTGCGGATGATATAATTTGATAATATTTTTTTGCAACAGTTTGACAAGCAGAGAAATGCTTTGTTTTTGATTAAATTTCAAAAGAATTCTTAATGAATTTTGTTTGACAGCGTGAAATTACGTTAAGAGTATGAATATGTATGTATGTATACTATTTGTATATGATTTTTACTAAAATCTAATTATTTATAATCAAATTAGCTTTACTATGATAGAATGTATAAATGTCACATAAAACAACATGTTTTATTTATTTGTTTTTAGATCAATGTTAAACATTTCTGTCGATATATATTCTATTTAACATCACCAAATTTGACGGGAAATCTCTGAATGAAGAAGCAATTTGCACCCGTCATACCATGACGAGTGATTTTCCAATCTGGTTATAATGACAAATATAACAAGTGCATCCAACTATAAGATGTTTTACATTCAAAGCTGTAATTAAGTCCGTTGGAGAAATTAAAGTAAGACAAAAATTACATGAACACACTTTAGCTGTCCTTTAGATTCTTATGCAAATTGAATAAAATTAATTTCTCAAAGCAAAATTTACCATCTATTTAGCAGGTATATCAAGTTAAAATTCAGTTAAAATAGACTAAATAATCAGATGCCATGCTCTTTCTTTTTTAGTCTCTGTTGTGCTAAAAAACATTCCCTAGTGCAATTAGTTATACTAAATTAGATCTAAAGCCAAAAATTAGTTTTTCAAGCCCCCTCCATTTTCCCTTCTTGTAACTTTGAGACAGGGGATGAAGCCAACATTTTATAGTTTAAAAAGATTCAAGCAAAAGCTTTAAAAAATATCTGAATTAAATTTAATGCATGTAGATGGAATAGCTTACATAGTTCTTAAAATGTCTTTTTAATTAAAATCTACTGAAAGAACTCCCCCCTCCATCTTTGGTGAAGATCTCATATTTGAAAGAAGAAAAAAAGAAGAAAGAAAAAAAATTATAACAGTGAAGCGAAAAGGTTAATCCTTTTTGTCTTGGTTAATCTCTTTGCTTACAGAAACTTAATCAGCATTAAAAGGCACCAACTTCATTAAATCAAACTTTTATGAATCACATCAAAACTAAGAGACAAGGAATCAAAATCCTAAATTATATTACATATAAGCACATTTTTTAAATTTGCACCAAACATAAAAACAGATGAAGGAAAAAAGAATGATCGATTTTCATTACAGGAAGCAACGCCTCAGTCGAATTTACAAGAAAATTAATAGTTTCTGAAATTTCATGAATCAATTCAAAAAACAAGAGCACATTTTCAGATAATTTTCTTTTTCTAAACATTTGCTAGCATTTTAAAACAGCTTACAATTTTGATAATCTATACAATCTGTTGCAAGACCTTATTCATTAAAAATTAATTCCACAAGTCAAATTAACAGACACACAGTGCAACTCAAAATAAAACCAAACAATGCAAATCTGACAATAATCATTTCAGATTCAACAACTATGTACACACATACACACAGGATAAAACATAATCAGCAAGTTTTTAAGGTGAGAAAAATTTTCCAAGCTCTAACAATTTCATTTAAGTATAATTCAATTAAGAAAAGATTTTATGGATTTCTTATTACACAATGATATCTATTTTTTGGTTTAACCCTGGAATGGAAACATGCAAACCAGCTGAGGACCAAGCAGCATCTGTGTAATGTCTGCTGTCTCCAATTGAGCAGGTAATTTTTGAAACCCAATAAATCATACCGAACCAAGGACCTTGTAGTTCAACAGCCCAAAAGTCATCAGTAGACGTTTTTGTTAACAGACGGGTTGAAAAAATAAATGAATCTAACAGGAATGTCTCGTTTGACAACTGGTTCATGAGCGTTCCCTTAACCCTGTGCCCTCGAGAGGCGACCCTTAGTCACCTTTCTAGACGGAGCAGCATTTTGACATTTCTCGATTTTGATGGTTAAAAAACTACTTACAGAGTTGCAGAATAATTTTAATGAACTTACACAAACATATTTTTTACGTTCCAAAGCAATAATACGAGCTCTTGTAAATCAGTGAATAATTATTCATCTAATTAACTTTTCCGAGAGCAAAGGGTTAATGCTACAGTTTGCAAATGGACCAACTGCAAACAGAATTCAAATTTGAATTTGAAAATGAGATTTTTGCAGCACTTGCTCGCATTTTGATAAATAAAACTGTTTTTGTTCATTTTCTATGTTCACAAAATACAAACACTTCTGAATGGACTGATCTCAACCCTTTAAGACCGAACTCACACGATCGGGCGAGTTAGACTTTAGCTTATATTTCTGTTCCTGGTTAGTTATATGCAGTAAATGATGGAAGAAATGATTTTCCTTGTTTCCAGAATCTCTATCGATCTATTCTTCTCATTGGATGGCAGATATC
>BGPR01001580.1:16886-57566 GCA_013235015.1 Araneus ventricosus
GAACCCAATCAGAGATCACTCTGAGCGTTTTTCACGTGGTCCGCTAGGTCAGAGTGTGTGCTAGTCAACAAGATCATATAACAGCATGCAAAACTAGATGAGTTTGTGACAGTTTATGAGCAAAAACAAACGACAAATGAAACTCTCGAGGAATATTAATGCATGCAGAGTAACTGCAGTCATCTAAAATCTACTCACTAAAGTTATTATACACAACTGGTAGTGCGCAATGGATGAATGGAGCCTCATAGAGGCAGAAGCATGACTACGATAAGAAACAATGAGGCTAAAAAAATTATAAAACCCAATAACGTTCATCATGCATAACAGAATATATATATATTTTTTACATTTTGTGATTTTGATTGGTAAATAAAAAGAGACTTTAAGAAACATTCAAAATAAAATTAATTTTTTAAAAATTATACAAAACAGTACAAACATCTCCTTAGCAATACATTTCACTTGTGACATATCACCAATTCAATACAGATAGATTTTTCAAAACTTTAACAAAGGAAAAAATTAGAATTAATTAAAACTTCCATTTATTAATAATAAATCAACCTTCCTGTATGTTTCATTCACAATATATAATCCGAAATAAAACAAAACCGTTTTTGTAAAGATATACTTTAAAATGTTCCGAATATATTAATTGAATGCGATAAATATATATAAACGAGTTTCCAGGTTATACCTCTTTAATTCTTCTTAAACATGAAAAGTTTCTGTTCAGTCAATTCAAATAAATAAATTCCATCAAATATGAAAAAATTCTGTTCATTTAATTCAGATAAACAATTTTAAGAGTATCAATGTATATACAGTAAACAAATAAATCAAATATTCAATGTAAAAAAAATGGCAAGAGAGGTGAACAAATTTTGAAAGTAAACTGACATGCAGAAATCAGATGATAAAACCTTCGTGTTTCAAACTCGCCGACATGCAGCAATATCTAAAGCTAACAAATCACGACCTGCTGTACTGTAGTGTAATGAAATTGGTCTCAAATTTTCATCAGATCTTAATTTATCTACTAGTTGAATACCCTGTTGCGTGAACGGGGTACAAAAATTTTCCCTGATTGGAGGGCACAGCATCCCCAACAGAGGGGCCCTGGCCCCCACTGGCACCACCCCTGAATAAACCAATCTACCACATGTCGTTGTACAGTAAAACAAGGGAGCAATACTATTTGGAGGGTGATTTGGAGACCCAGCAGATAAGTACCAAGAGAGTTTCCAGCAGATTAGTCCTAATGGCACAACATAAGTTCGGCCCCAAAGGAAAAGCTTAAAGTTCAAAATTCTTGCATTTTTCGATGCTGAATGAGCCTCAAAGAATAAGGTAGGTTATTAATAAAGTCTACCATGCTTGGTGTAAAGGTTTAAAACATAATCTAACATTCTCCAAAAAAATCAGATATGTTAAATCATTATAAAAAAAATTCAATATTTTATTAAGAGGGGAAAAAAAAAAAAAAAACTGGTAATGGTTTTATGATAACATTTTTTTTTTTCCTTCCTTTCTTAGATGACTTATTAGTGAAAAAATTTTATCCATTATGAATAAACTAGTGAAAGCAGCTGATTTTCCATATATGGTAACAATTTTTAAAAGGTATTAAATACTCAATTACACTAATGAAATAAAAAACAATGTGTGCCTTGTAACTGATCAAAGTTATAAAGTGATGAACTTTTTTCCCTTTAAAAAAACCGGTAGGAAATAGTTTTATAAAAGCTTCAAATCAAATGAACAAGTTACTGTGAATAAAGCATACAGGAAAGTAATGTTCTTTAAAATACAAATAGACACAAAAAGATATTTCTATAAAAAATGCACAAAATGTTTTTTTTTTACATTATTCTTTTTTAATGCCATTCATAAGCTAATATATTATCTTATTAAGCAGTATATCAGAAGAGTGAATTTAAGTCAAAATTAGAATCTTCAAAAAAGTAAGTGGATTCACATGCAGGGGTCGATCCAGGGGTTTTTTTTAGGGGGCCCATTTTTGTAAAAAAAAAATGTATATTTGCGAAAATTTTTTTATCATGTAAAATGCAGAAAGAGAGCAGGCGATTGCAAAACGCTTTCTCCGCACATGAGTGAGTTTTTGTCAGTCGATTGTAGAAATAGAGGTTGATTCCAATGTTTTGTTTTCTGGGAGGTTAGTTCATGGCTGAACTCATTCAAAAGTTTCGAGAATCATTGGTTGGCCGTGGAAAAATTATAAAAAGGGATATATATAAAGGGATTTTTATAAGATCAAATTTTGTAAAAAGGCTGTTTGTGAAGGGGTCATTTTTATGAATTTGAATTTTGTGAAGGAGGACGTTTCAGTGAATTTCAGTTTTGTGAAGGGGGGTTGCGTCTTTATGAATTTGAATTTTGTGAAGGAGCTGTTTTTATGAATTTGAATTTTGTGAAAGGGCTGTTTTTATGAAGTGGAATTTTGTGAAGGGGCCACAAAATGGCACAAATTTTCGCCTGGATTGACCCACGACATACCAAAAAAATTATTAAAATTAATATATATGCATTAATAAAATAAAATCAATAGCAGAGAACTTTTCAAAACTGTTTAATTAAATAACCTGTTTTGCTAACTAATAAGATGATGTAGAAAATGTGATCACCAAGGAAATACGCTGAAAATATGGTGGCTGAATACTTGATAATAAAATCTAAAACTAATTTTTTTCAACACAACAATATTAAAATTGAGTTTTTAGAATAAGATAAGGCAAGATCAGATATGACAAGTAAATTCTGTGCATAGTTATTTTATAGTGGCCATTCTACAAAAGAAATAAAATGCTGCAAAGCCACTGACAAAAGAAAAAAAAAACATTACAAAAAAACATGCCCAATATTTTTGTTTCATTTTTTTTAAAAAGAAAAACTCTCATTTAAAATACCTAAAATTTTGATAAATGAATAACTACACCATCTATGCGACACACAATGATTCCACAGCATAAAACACAGACAAATGGTGTGAAAATTCTAGAACAGACACTAAGTCCTAAATGAGAAGATGAAAAGTGTGGAAGAAAGCCAGGACATGGAATACGCAGAAAGTATTGCTTCTTGCTATCAATGAAAATATTCAAGTTCAACTCATATGTGGAAATGGAGTCAATTCATGCTCAACTTATACACATCAAATGCACTGTATAAATTTAATTACACTTATTTAACTTGACTTATTTCATGTTGGTAAAGATTAAATTTTGTAATCGATATACCACTCCCTTCCTAGTGTGCTAGAATTTTGTACACTTGTGTATTCAAGGCCGCTGAGAGCCGAGTTGGGTCCGCTAGTCCCTTTTGGAAATCAAAATCATTCAAAGAAAGCAAAAAACTAAGATAAACTCCGAGGGAATCGAATTAAACAGACAAGGAATCCATTCTACTCCATTTTATCAAGAGCCGAGGACTTCATTCGAAATGGATTCAAAATATTTGGGAAATTTTTCTATAAGAAACTTGCACTACGCCAAATATAGCTTCTCTTAGCCTGAAATTTCCCAACAAAAGACAAAGGAGATCAGTACCATCTAATAAGCATTATTTTAAAAGAAAAAGGAAAACCAAACACAAACATAAAAACGCCAATAAGATCGATTTAAAAAACTAATAATTTTCATTTTCATTAGCCTTCGGGCTGAAAAATTGCCTTCATAAAAATAAACTTACCCCACGCTTAGAATAGAGAAAAAAAAAATGTCCTCACATTATCACAATCCCACACTAACTTTCCACCAAAATAAGTAATCATCCTTTTTTAAAAAGAAAAACTAGAACCATGGCACCATCTATATACGAAAAGACAAAACAGGAATGTTAGGGAATGAAACTATTTAGACATATTAATAGAAAAAAGCCCTTAGTTTCCATCTATGCCTTCAATGAATGTGAAAGAATTTTTTTTTTTTTAATATTTTTTTTTATATTTTATATTCCAAACTGCCCATTTGTCATAGATAAAAATAAAATACTTTTGAAAATAAGAAAAAATATTTTTTATTTATACTGGGCTGGTGGGCCCAAGGATTTTGCCCCTCCCGCCCTTTTCGCTCAGCACGCCTGTGTGTGTTCTCAATGATAATACATTATTTTAATACTTACAAACCTTAATCAACAGTTGATCCATCCAATTAAAATTTGATTCAAAATGAGTGGCAATACAAGGTAGTGAATTTGAGAAAAAAAAATTCAATTCAAGATTCCATAATGTTTATAATAATACATCACATAAAGACTGAAATGTAGAAAATAATTAAAATAAAAAATCTACATTTTAATGCACTTATAAAAATATGTTTTTAAAAACCATTTTTATTTAAGTTGAGATAGATTAGCATTCTGTTTTGAAGCTATATAAGGACTTTTGGGGGCCAAACTTCTAAATTTGGAATCACAGCCAAACAGTGCCCGAGGTGGTATACCGTACGCTGCAAACTTTCATAATATACTAATATCAGAACATTTTATCTATGATGAAAGATTCAATGCACACCAAACATGCATGAATCTTTAGTAGAATCAGGTCCCATCGGTACGAATCTCAAGCCGAGAGATTATCAACAGGCTACCACAGTAATTTAATTTTGGAATTCATTACACATTTGCTACTTGTAGCATTCGAAACAATTATTTTTTGCTTGAAATAATTGCTTTATATTTTAAATAATAATTTTAGTTCTTACAATAGTATTTTAGTAATTAAGTTTTTCGTTACTTCTTAAACATTGTATAATTTACTGAATATTTACGTCATTGATGCTTATTAATATTATTGGAGTTCGTCTCTTCTAAACTGTGTATATGTTTTTGAATTTAAAATACATTATTTATCAGAGAACTTTTCAATTTTTACGATCATGCACACTAGTCTGTTGGAAAATTCTTTATGCCTAAAAGAGCAGAGTTGATGGGAGCTTAAAAACTTCCCTTCAAATTTTGCACAGCCTATGCTTGAGTTTAGTTATATTAACGTCCCGCTTTGAAGCAATTCGAGGGCAATTTTGGGACAAAAATTGTAAATTTGACACTCCAGCTGATACATCTCTCTCCAAAGGGATGATGCTTTACCAGGCCCACAAACATGGTGGATCTTCAGTGTTCGAACCTGGAGCCCCCTCGAGCTCAGAAGCAAAAACCTTACCACTCGACTACTGCGGCCCCACCCATGTTTTTAATAAATCAGGAATGTTAAGTGGAAACTTGGAAAAACATTGTCATAAGGCATCAATCTTTCTCTTTTGCATTATAACAGCCAAAACCCGATCAATAACGCATTTTCCAATAAAAAAATTAGTAAAAGAATTTGGTGGCAGGCACATGAACAGTGTCCATTACAGTGCAGAAGAGAACAGAGTATAGTTACATCCATCACATGACTGTGGACTAGTATGAATTGACTCCATTTTTTAAAAAAAATTGCCTCATGTTTTAACCAGCAGCAGAACACCAACAATGTTCTATCCAGTACTTGCATAAATCATGGGATTAAGACGAAAACTTAACTCTTTATTACATTTACAATCCACTGTGCTAGTTTAACTTACTTTGATTGCTCTATTATAAAAGTATAAATGATAATTCCACAAAAAGTTCTAAACTTATTATAGATATGTTTAGAAACATAGTTTTAAATTCTTTACAGAGCAATTGTAGAGAATTTTCTTTTCCCTTTAATAAGAAAGCATTAGAGATCATCCCATTAGGTTAAATTGAATGGTAAAGTTAAAAAGAAATGTCTTAATTTACAGAATACTAAGTATTTAAGTAAATACATTTTAAAAAACTTTAAAATTCACTATAAGTAAAAATTAATCTGAAGCTTATAAATTTCGAATGGAAGAAACTTTTAAAAACACTGTTTAAAAATTCTTTAAGAAATATGTTAATATTTAAATAAGCACAGATATCAGATATTAATGTTTTTTAGTTATATCAAATACTGTATTTGTACATGCATTAAGTTCAAAGTTATTAGCAGAAGTAGGTTTAAAACTTTTAATTCCATAATCAATACGAGTTATCCTTCTTAAAGCTAGATCTCATTAAGAATTAGAATGCTTTTGCAGGGATCAAAATTTCTCGAAAAATAACATAGGAATTAGTAATTGGGACAGAAACAAATGTAATTTCAATTTTTGATTACGAATCAGATTTATTTAAATATTTGAAAACTTTCTCCAGCGAGATGCCTTATCATATAAACTAACAGCAGCATATTAGGCCACATTGTGTAAATAATATTAAAAGGTGGTACTATTTGAGCCATAAAACAACATTTTAGTAATATAATTGTGGGATAAAAACAGGAACATTTAAATAAAATATACAATCTAACTTTAAAAATGAAAACAAATGCTATAAAATTCATTCACAAAAACAGTCATCTCCCATTACAAAACATAAGTATCAAAAATAGCCTGTGACTAGGACTAGGTACAGAACATACTTCTATACAAACAAATTCTAATAAAAGTGAAGGGCAATTAAAATTTCTTTTTTAAATGAATAAGAACATCGATTTATTTGCATTAACCCACAGGGAAATATATTAAATACTCACATAAATATTCCATAAACAGCAGGCGTGATATGCAGGACTTTCTCTTTCTGATTGTTTGACATGTTCGGAACATCAACAAAAACACAAGTAAATGGATAAATGCACTTTCTAAAACACATATTGACACTGATAAGACAGAAGAATGAAATGACTTTTGTTACAATTTGAATGACGCGCTGGCCGTGCACGGAGAGATCCACGGTCCAGCTTTCTTCCACATACGTTTTCGAGCGCTTGCAAAATCCAATCCATGATTTCATGTATATCACTTTTTGCGAGGCGCATTCGGGGAGGGGCGCTGATGAAAGTGAATTGCGAACAAACTCAAGAAAAAGAAAAGACACACAGACTCGATCGAACGGCAGAGTTCTCCTGCTCTGTGGGAAACGACCGGTGCAACGATGAAGGTTTGTACGACCACAGAACGATGGAGATGAGAAGAATGATTTATTTTGCTCTGAAGTGAAATCAGACTTTTTTCCCGCGTTTGCTCTTACCCCCCTTTCCCTTGGCCAGCCTCTTCATCTTCTCACCACTTTCGTAATCAGAGCCAGAGTCCACAGGTTTGTATTCGTCGGAATCGTCATTAAGAAAACTGTCATTTAAATCGTAGTTGTCGACTTCATCACTATTTCTGGAACTTTTTGTCTTCTTGTCTAAAAAAGACAACGAAGTTAAAGCATTCTAAAAAATTAGCTCATTATCATAAAATCAGACATGACACAGGCTTGGAAAAAAAAAAAAGCTGAACTTTATAAATAATGAATTATGCCAAACATAAATACTGAAAAATAAAATAAGTACGATTAATTGAACAATGAAATGAATAAATTTCTACAAAAAGTGCCTGAGATTTTAAAAATATTGTGAAATATTTATATAAAAGAAAATTAAGAATGATAAAATCCGATAAAGAAAAAGCTGAAATCCACGTTTCCGCAGAAATGTGTCACGTCTGTAACGTACATAATGATAAACCATAAATACACATGCTTTTTTATATTATACTTTAATAATTCATCAATTAAATTTTATTCACAGATAAATTCCTCACTGAAATAAGCTTAAAAAATTATAAGCAGGCAAATGAGTATACATATTTTGTTTATTGTCTAGAAATTATTATTAATATATAGTCATCTAAATCCAAACATTACCAATTACTTAGTTTTAAATAAGAAACCCTTTCTCAAATACTTGTAACATGAAATCTCTATACCACCCCAGGCAAATAATGGTTAATAATTATTAAATTATAGGAAGTATCTTTTATTACAAATGCATATAGGCAGCAACATTAATAAGATAACCTTTAAATTGCCTTATCTGAAATAAAATATGAAACAAGTGTGTAAAATTTTCTTTAAGAAAATCAAAAACATATAACTTTTTAACAAGTACTGCAAAATCTATAATTCTATAATATTCCAGAATGAACCCATATATTTAACATCTGAAATAATTTATTATATTTTTCATAGAACCCGTTTTTAAACTGCATTGGAACAAAATTCAGAGTTGCATGGTTATAAATAATTCATTGCCACTTTAAAAAGTAACCATATCTCAATCCTTTCCACCAAATTCATCAATTTTTAAATGCATTTTTTAAGGTTGGCGTAAGTTCTCGCCATGTTTCTATGAAACAAAAACTCGGAATCCCCAATTTCTTATCTCAAAACATAACAGAGCGTCTTCACTTGGTAATTAATTATTAATTAACAAAAATATTGTCACCCAATAAGCTAAATCAATTTCTTTCCTTAAATTAATCTCAACAACGAAGTTATTTTATTGTACTACTATTACAAAAAAATGACCTTATCAAGGATTAACAAAAGAATTGCTTTTCGCGAGAGAAAAATTTTGGTAAATCAAATTCATAGCTTTCAGATAAAAAAAAAATTATAGTTTCAATGGGAAATTATTACAGATGCCACATCATAACAATAAATTAAAAAGAAAAAACATGAAATAAGATGAAATTTTTAATGCACAAAAGGATTCTCCAGCATATACAGATGCGAAGGGTGAAAACTGCTTACAAAAAATACATCAAATAAAGATAATATTATCAAATGAGTTTCATTCAAATAAAATTAAATACATCTTGGCAAATAAAAAATAAAACAACAGCACTAAGCATTTAGAATAACTACCAATATGCTTAAATACTAATATGCAAAAGATAATTTAAAATAACACTCAATTTGTGATGAGTTAATTTCTTTACTATGCCTGACTAATTGGCTACTCTGTTTAAAGCATTACAAGGAACAGAAATAATGGCCAGTAATACAAATATGACTGGTGTTTAATGCATTACAAGGAGCAGAAATAATGGCTAGTAATGCAAATATGCTTGGCCATTCCATTTAATGCATTACAAGGAGCAGAAATAATGGCCAGTAATACAAATTTGATTGGCCATTCCATTTAATGCATTACAAGGAGCAGAAATAATGGCCATTAGTGCAAATATGCTTGGCTATTCCATTTAATGCATTACAAGGAGCAGAAATAATGGCTAGTAATGCAAATATGCTTGGCCATTCCATTTAATGCATTACAAGGAGCAGAAATAATGGCCAGTAATACAAATTTGATTGGCCATTCCATTTAATGCATTACAAGGAGCAAAAATAATGGCCAGTAATGCAAATATGCTTGGCTATTCCGTTTAATGCATTACAAGGAGGAGAAATATTGGCTAGTAATGCAAATATGCTTGGCTATTCCGTTTAATGCATTACAAGGAGCAGAAATAATGGCCAGTAATGCAAATATGCCAAGTGTCAGTGAGCCACCAATGATTTTAACATTTTATAGCAGGCAGCGCTTTCCAAGATAACGTCAAGGAAATGGTTTCACACAAGTAAACCTGTAAGGATAAGAGAGCTTCTCTGCAATCATGATGCACTATTTTTGAATAATTCACATATTCTGACTGCCTGTTTTATAAATAATGCAAACAAATCTCATTTTCCTTCAGGAAGTTCCTCTTCATGTGGCTAGCCTGACACTTCCTCACTTTAACATTTTCAGAAAAAAAACACCCAATTCCACTAAGACCAGAGATGGCATCAGCAAACTGAAGTATCAAATTGAATTAATTAGGCTGTACACAAACTAGAATATCAAATTTAAAAAATCTATTTACAGTTTATATAAGACTAATATCTGATTAGATAGGAAATTTTTAATAAAATGTTTTCTCCAATTCATTTCTAAAAATCGCGCTGGTACTTATAGTGATACCCTAAACAAGTTTACCTGCTTGCTTAGCAGCTTCTCTCTGTGGGCGGACTTTTTTAGTATGCTTGAAATCTTTCTTGTGTTGAGGATTTTTTCTGAAATATAGATTTTTCCAAATTGAAAACTTGGTTATTTTATACCAATTAGTAATCATGCATTTAACAGACAATTTTAGAATTCAAAAATTCTAAAACTATCTTTGGCATGAGCAAATATTTATTGCCTAAAAATGTTCTAAAAGCTATTCAATACAGTTTAAAACTCGATTTATAATTAATTTTTATTGCACACATAAAATTCTTCATAAATTAATTTATTACACAATAAGGGAAATATCACCATTAAATCAACATATAAAACTATATTACAGTAAAAGCTTACTAACTAACCGGCACGTTTGAGAAACACCGATTTCCGGGTATCTGAAAAGTCCGGATAGTTGAGTGTGAGGGGGGAAATGGGGGGGGGGAGGTAGATTGTAGCCTTTCTTTTTAGAAAAACTCATTTCCTAATTTTTCCGGTCAGTTGAGCTTTCTGGATATTTGTATGCCGGATAATCAAGAATTTACTGTATACTAAACATAAAAATAAAACGTATCCAGAAGGTGGGAGAAAGCAAAAGTAGCAAATAAACAAGCTTCAGCTGCATTTGCAAACTACATTTTTGAGGTAATTCCAAAACAACAATACAATGCAGAAGGTACGATAGATTTTTCTCTCAATAAATAAATCCGGATGACTAATGATTTGAATTCCAAGGCATTAATAAACTTAATTATTAACATCCCTTTTTCCTAAATATTTATCTTATCAGAACCCTCATAACAATGGTCGTTTTATATGAACAAAGCATTAAGTAGGCTGATATTTAAATTAATTGAAAGTAAGCTCGGAATTTTTTTTTCTTTTAAATCTTGTCCAGTGAAGTTAAATCTAAACCAAACAAAGCATCCAGTTGGTGGATGATTAATGAAAATTTCAAACTGCAAATAAACTGTAGACAGGCAACAGAGTACTGCTGATTCCAAAAAATTATTGTGCCTTCGCATCATAGTTACAGTTAATTCAACCTTTTATCTACCGACTGTACTTAAAAGTACCGCCTTAAACACATTTTTCAACGAACATCAGCAATTTTTCTCCCTTTTTATATCACGTTTCAAGGGTTGCCATTCCAGCAGACTTGTTCTCAATAATCACAAATTTTCATTCATAAGTAGTTTTATCACCGATCTGGCGCTAAAAAGAAATAAGATGACCGGGAAAATAAAATTTCGATGTTCGAAAAAAGAATTTTGTTTTAAAAGGAAAATAAGCACTTTCTAAGGACTACTGAAGAAAATTAAGTACTTCTAATGGCTTTTAGAAATGGCAGGTTAAAATAAGCACTTTCTAAGACCCGCGGGAACCCTGTTTTATACATATACGAACAGTTCTTTGAACGAGGTTCTAACAAATGCATACACCACTGTTTTATGTTCTATTCCTGACCTCAGAATTTTTGTCAGAACTTTTCTAAATTTTTAATAAATAAAATAAGCCTAAAATATTACACAAAGTATTAAAAAGAGTGGGAACTATTACTGACCACAAAACCCGAACAGATATATGTATTTTATTAAATAAAAATAAACATAGTAAAAAATATATAATTTACTTTTTATTTCTGATAACTCCTGAATGAATCAATCAAATTCTGAGAGAAATCTAGATGTTTATATTTGCAAACTTGGGTTTAGCTTATTTAGATTAATATGCTACGTTATGAAGCAACACAAAGGCTATTTTGGGACAGATCTCTCCTAACTTTGAACTACTGTGGTCAGATGATGAGGACGACATCTAAGCGAGGGTTCTTACTGATTTTTAAAATTAAAAATCAAGGAGTATTTAAAGAGTTTTCAAGGAGTCTTTTCAACATTTTTAAGGACTCAATATTTACGCATGAAAAAGGGTTCCCCTTTTTAAAAATACACAAAAATTATATTAGAGTATTTAAAACATTGCTAATAACTGTTGGAAATTATACGCAGTTAACTTTCCTTCAGTCTCTTCATTCAATCTTCTAACCAATCACAAGCTATTGTGATGATGTCATGATACAATACGTCACTGCGTGACGTCACTTGCATCCCATGATTCCCTTCATTGAGAGCCGGTATACGGCAGTTAGTGAAGTAGTTTTGAACTGTGCTTGTGAAACGTTCTTTATGTCTGTGTCTTTGTCTTACGTGCTATGTGTTCAAAATAAACAATGATTAAACCAGTTTCTCGAACTCTGCTAATTGCTAATTGCACTCTGCTAATTTCCCCTTCAATAACTCAAATATATATTTATTTGAGTTATTAGCAATGTTTATATATATTATTATATTTATTTCTTTTATAAATTTTTACTAAGCTGATTTGTCCAAGAATGCCATGTTAAAACTATTTATATGAAAGTAGAGTGGTGCCACTTAGACACCTTATGCAGTGCACAGTGATCCAGTATTCAAAATATAAAGGTTCAAAGAGAGACACGGATTTAGATATTAGAAACTGTTTTGGTATTACTGATTATATAAATAGTATAAGAAGAAAATAAAATTAACAAAAATTTTGATTATTAAAAACTAATTTAGCCTAAAATTGATTAATAGTACCTATTTTCCTCCAACCATTACAATATATATGTCGTCACAACAAACAATGTTACAATTTAAAGAAATAAAGAATTTTAAATAACATTCTCAATTTGCATCATTCTATTGCTTTGGTTATTACTGATTACTTAAACCAATTATTAAATTTTGATACTGCGAGATGATCATCAAATCACGAAAGAGCAAACGAAAATACACGGGGATTGATATGTGGTGCATTTATAATCCTTTTCGTGAAACGAAACTACGCTAATAAAAGAAAGTTAAAAATTGAAATTCAAGGAGTTTATAATGAGTGAAACCCAAATGCAAGGATTTCCATATAGTGCTCAAAATGAAAATCGCCAAGGACGCATCAAACCCCTGTGTGCCATCATCCCCTCTCCAAACTTCCACACAACCCACCGTAAGGAACAGATTCAACAGATTTAGCAACGCACCAGGCTAGACGATGGCAAATCTTCTCAGGGAACCTGACTATCCAGTTCCAAAGACGAGACTGCCCCCGAGACCACCACAGCACGTAATTTACTTGGGAATGACTATGTGTGAATTCTTCAAGTACAATCCATTCTTATAACACTGCATAAAATAAATGTACAAAAGCTGTTCTATACAGGAATTACCTGAAGCAATTTTCACCATAGGGGCACTCTTTCTTGGGGCTGGAATCTTCTCCTTCACTCACTGCCGCAGAATCGTTTTTCTGACTGGTCTCGGGTTCCGACGCGTAGTCTGAGTCTCCTGGATGACTGAATTGTTCAACATGATTCTGATTTCTCCTGCAAAATAGAATACCATCAGCTATGAGAAAGGTGTATTTCAGTTGGAGCACACACTTTGATTAGAAGACTATATACATATTACAAAATCACCCATCATGGTACGACGGGTGCAAATTGCCTCGTCATTCGATAGATTTCTGTCAAATTTAACGTGTTTAAATAGATATATGTGCGAGAAAAATGTTTAACATTGATTGAAAACAAATAAAGTAAACATACTGTTTAGCAACGGATTCGGAAACCTTCCGCGCTTTTGCGCTTGCGTCGGGCGGAGTTATTTTCATCAAAATAGGGGGAAAGTGAAGAATGGAAGGGAGATGTTTACATTTTACAGAGCATGATCTAACAAAGAACTCTGGAAATGCGCTCATATGACTCATTCGGTGTAAAATCGTCCGAAAGTGGTAGGCTCGGAATCTGTTGCTGAATAGTATGTTTTATGACAGGAAATATTTTTTTTTATTTACATATTTCTTTATTCAGAAAACCAGAAACAACATTCCGTGAAGTATTTTTTGTTGTTTAACAATTTTCGTTGCTTTTCAGATATCTAATCAAAGCAAAGCACTTCTCTGCTTGTCAAACGTTGCCAAAAAATATTATCAAATTATATCATCAAGATTGCAATAAATAATCAGATACATAGTGGCGTTCAAACTATATCACACACGATATACCACCGACGTGATTTACTACTCTCTATTAAAAAACTGAAATTAATTTGAAATATAGGATTAATATAATTTAAAATTTCTCGGGAACTACTGATCATAGCGAGATAAATTTTATATCAATCGATAGCAAATTTTATTTCACTATTTTACAGCTATTAAATTTGAAATTAGAACGATAATTACTTTTTTAAATTTAAAATTACTGAAATTTATGCTCTCTAATAATGAAATAGTGCTGTTTAACGTCTTACAGTGCAATGGCAGTAATTTAATTGTTGTTGAGGTCCAAATGTTAACGGATCAGTGAGAGACACATCTGGGCTATTATATTAGTAAGTAGCTGTTACCCGCGACTTCGTGCGCGAACAATTTGAATTATTATTTTTTAAATTCACAGATGTAAATTTTTTAATGCATTTTGAAAGGGGAAAGTAAAAGTTCTGACGGTTGATAATACTTAATTGGACAGAAGACAGGAGTGTACTGTTCATGTATGCTGATATAGTTATGTAAATTGTTTATCTATGCTAACACACTTTTGTATACCACATTATTTGCACGGATGTAGAGGCTGCGTGGGCTGGACACACGTCAACACGCCACATATAGTGTCCATGCAAAAAATATGGTTTTTCCAAATGTACGCCTGCCACTTTCAGTGTCTGGCCCTGAGCCTGGCAAATGATATTTTTAAAGGGATTTGTTACCACCTTTTGAACTGAGATTATAAATCCTTCGGTATTATCGGAAGGCATGGAATTAAAACACTCTCTCTTCTCCCTATATCAGTCATAACAGTAGTTTTCATGACGTTTGGACCTAGGTGTGTAATTTGTAACCGTGTGCCATTGCACAGTCTCGGTATATCGAGGTTACGTATTAGTAGTACTGGCACACCAACATTCAACCTCGGCTTGTCGGAAGGTGCCCCTGACAATTCTAAGATGTTGAAGAGCTCTACAGAATATGATGTTCCTTGTTAATGCCCATTACTGTATCTACAGATGGATATTCTGTAATATCTCACTGTGAAAATTAAACAAAACATCGAGAGAATAATTCACTCACGTCATTGGATCACTATATAACCACATTAAAAGCCATAAACGCTACGACAACAGGAAACCGGAAGTGTAAAGTCTCCTTTATTGTTTATGGTCAAAGAAAGCAATATTTTCTTATATTAACTTTAACACTGGCAAAAGCCCGTGTGCGAAACAGTAATTTCGCTTGAATTTATTTCTATAAGAATAAAAAGTATTGTTAGAAATTACGTTACCAAATATTTTTAAACCTTGATAACAATCAGAGAAAACATTTCATTGCAATGGAATTAATAGCATTAAAAAGATCATTTTCTGGTCTTTAAAATGGCAGAAAAATAATTGTTGTCTAATAAATATTTCAGAAGTTATTGGCAAAAACGTCTAAGCATTAGGCTTAAAAGCGGCTAATTTTTGTTACTTAATTAAATATCTTAAGAAATAATTAACTCTGAACGTTGAAAATAGCACCTTTGACCTGGAAATATGCTCTAGAATGTCGTGTGTAAATTTCATGTCGCTACCATTCACCATTTAGGAGGAGTTCTTGTGACCGACAGACAGATGAATGTAATTTCTGCCTTATTTTATAGATATTTATGAACATAAGCAGAATTTTCAGAAATAAAGATAAATTAGTTCAAAGTCTAACTGTTTCCTAGCAACGGAGTAGCTATAAATTTGCGTTATTTCAAAATCGACTGCACGTAAAAAAATTAATAAACTTTAAAAAATGAATAAAAATTGAAGGAAAAATGTCACAGAAATAAAATTGATATCATTGAAAAGGTAAAATTTTGAACTTTAAGATGGTATCAAAATAATGTCTATCGGACAATTTTTTTCGAAGTTATAGTGGAATAAAGGATCATGTGATAGTTGATTTTAAAAATAATTTATTTCACATGTTTTCGCATTCCTGAAGGATCACGTGACAGTCGATTGAAAAATAAAATAATCTTCATCGCGAATCACGGAGTCAATGGGCTTTCTTTGTTAATTATTTAATTTTTATCTGTATTAAAAAATAATTAATTTAACGTGATTTCACCTACCCTATGTCTGTTCCTGGGTTTCGATCTACAACTCTGCCAATTTTCATCCAAATCGGTTTGGTAGTTTTGCCGTGAAAGCGTAACAAACAGACAGACACACTTTCAGATTTATTATAATATTAAGGACGTCAAATTTACCTCCTTTTTTTTTCTTTTTTGACCACTTGTTTTCACATGCTACTTTGCTTCAGAGCTTTCATGATACGAATTTTTTCAAAAAAATTGGAAAACCTAACCTGTCAGTGCAGGAAAACAAACTCATTTTTTATTAATTTTTTTAAAAAAATTATGTGCTTGCTTGATCAGCGAGATCAACAGAAGTTTGTTATAGATGACTGGTGCAGCATTAGGATAACAATAAACAAAGAAAAACCTTGTGCAAGACCTGAGAAAACTTGAAACCCTTTGCGGCACGGTGTGCCAGCTGACGGCACACCTAATTTCACTCGCTTCTCAACTGTTAAATTCAACTATAAATGGAAAATAATACATTTAGGATAGAGCTAATAGTACTCCTTTTAGAATGCATATAGCAGAATCATGAAATTTCGTTTCGGAATAGGAATCACTAGAGATAAAGTTTGGGAAAATTGCATAACTCAGATATAAGAACTTCTTTCAGTTCTGGATGTTCACAATTTTATCAAATTAACTAAAAACTTTTCCTCCACTATTCTTGAAGTTTTAATTTATCATTTTCTGTAAGATTCAACAATATTTTACAAGTGTATCAAAGTGGCTGTATCTAAGGGGGTTCTCATATGAGGGGGTGACCCCAAAGGGGGATAACCCCCCTTTTTAGACAACTGGGACAACCCCAGCTTTTTTAACCCTTCGAGCGGCGCAAACGTCTTTTTCCATTTTTCATGTTCAGTTCAAAAGCAGATAGCTTGTATTTATATATATTTTCTTAACAATCTTAAGATTTCAGAGATGTAATTAAAAATAAAAAAGGTTGACTCATTTACTTTAAAAGCTAAGTTTTCTAACCGGACAGATAAAAGGTCAAAATAATTGGGTGCTCAGAGGGTTAAAAAAATAATAATAATTTGTAGATTCTATGTCTAGACAATAAACTAAACCCATTCATGATGTTTTTTTCATCATATTTCAAAAAATTTAATGCATTGCGCCGCAAGTGGTTAAGGTCCAAGTACCTGCTTACCTTCAAAATGAAACAGCAGGTTCTTCAAATTTTAAACGAGTTCAAAGACCTTCCCTTAGCTCATAAAACTTTATGATTCAACTCAAATAAAGGTTTCTTAGAAAGCATCTTTTGATGGCATCCTTGAGAAAAAGGAATGGAAACATCTCTACAGTTTATTAAAATATTGTATTAAATCTCCAAATAAAGAATTTGACTGAACTTCATTCAAAACTGCAGTGTTTTCACCATCCAACAAATGCATGTCCCTGGTTTCACCTTGCCAACTGACTGGAAGTCTAAACAGTAAGACCTTGCTCTCTTATATTAAAAATCTGAAGAAGAGAGTATGTGCGATTATGAAATATAATTTTTATAGAACATTGGAAGTTCTATCTCCCTAAGTAATCATATCTTTTAAATCAGATTTAATATAAAGTTATGCCTGGAAGTACTCAAAGACCTGATGACATTTAATTTTTTTCTATAGATATCTATTTACAGATAAGATTCGGTAATTTACATCTGCAGATATGACAATCATATTAAAATTACAGATTGATAGAAAATTTTGTTTCTGCATCTTTTCATCAAATGCATCACATGTATTTCATTATAATATTTTTATGAATCTGTTTTAGTTCTTAGGGTAGTATACAAATGGCAGTGAATTTCTCATTCCTATACTATAATAGCTATATCACAGTTAAAGTTTTACTGCATCCTGCATTCAGAGTGTGAATATGCAGGGCTGAGGGTGAATGTTTCATTATTTATGAAAAAATTTACTTCTTGTAATTTGTGTGCACTTAGGCGCAAGCCCACATAAATTGTAACCAGCAATTTACATTGATAATTTATTTTTTTTTTTGCTTTTGTATAACAAATCTCGGTACTTACGTATTAACGCCACCGAGGCTACAGATTTGGCTGTTTTTAAGTGCCGCCAAATTTGGCGGTTTTTGTATTTACGTATTAACGCCAATTTGGTGGTTTTTAAGTGGCGCCAATTTGGCAGTTTTTGTACTTGCGTATTAACGCCAATTTGGCAGTTTATAAGTGCCGCCAATTTGGCGGTTTTTGTACTTACGTATTAACACCAATTTGGCGGTTTTTAAGGTTTTTGTAAACAAGATTGCTCTTTATTGGCGCATTACCACCAATCTGTAGCCTCGGTGGCGTTAATACGTAAGTACCCAAATCTCTAATAATAAAGATGAATGTTTGTGTGTCTGTCTGTTGGCGGTCTACAGAACAGACCGTTGAACCTAGAGCTATCAGCTTTGGTACAGGTACACTTTGGAGGATGGGAATGTGCAACTCAGAGCCATTTTTTTTTTCAATTTTTTATTCGAATTTTAATTATTTAAAAATTAAGCAAATTTTGAACGTTTTCAGCCATATTTTCTTGAATAACTTCCGAAAGAACTATCGAATGAAAATGAATTTTATACCACTTTAAAGAGCGAACAACTATCTCTCCAATGATATTAGTATGGGTACTGTGCAATAATTACTTTTAATTTAACAAGGTTTTAAATTGTCATTAATTGTGGTTGAGGTCGCTCAAGGAGACCGTTTCTCTTTTTGACCAAAGGTAGGGAGGAAGGGCGGGAGCAAACAGGTCTTGAGCCCGGCTAGAGAGTAAATTTGGTTGCCTCAGAGCCCGGGGTGGAAGGGGGACACCCGCTTAAGCGGTCATTTGTCAACAATGAAAGGGGAGCCATTGTTGGTCATTTGTGGTTAGAAGGAAAGGATTTAAAAAGCTCATCTCACAATCAATAGGAAAATAGCAGTTGAAGCAACAGGAATGATTTTCTGAATTAAGTATAAAACCTTTTAATGATAAAGGTGCTATTTCAAATTCATTACAATTGATTAATTTCCACCCAAATTTTTTTGTACACTTCTTGCATAATGCAGAAAAAATTATCCAAATATAATTACTTTCTAAATGTATTGCACAAAATGACTGACTAAAATGTTGATACAAAATGTAGACCAATACTTTTTACAGGTCATCAGTAATGTAGTTTGCAATACAATTAAGAGAGCTGTTTTGTTTATAAGGAATAAGAAAGTAAAGTCTGATACGAAAAGAACGCAGGTTAAATGTCTGTTGCAATTTGAAGTAAAAATTGCATTGTTAAGGGAACCAGAAATATAAAATTATGCATGAAAGATTCAATGGAAATTATATTCCCTGCGAACAAGTTGGTTGCAGAAGGTGGCTAGTAACTTATAAAGCTGAATTGCATTTAATGCAACAAGAATACAGACATCAACACTTTTTTTTGTACTTCTTCCTGAAATACTGAGGGAGAACACATAAGAAGACAACACATCATGAGTAATACATTAAACTAACTACACGAATAAGTTTCCTTACCTATAGCATTTCTTTCCATACGTGCATGGAATTCTGGGTTTGTCACTCTTGGGTACACTTGAAGCCTTCGGCTCTGCTTCATCTTCTGAGCCAGCCTCGCTTGTAGCTTTTCCTTTTCTTCTTCTTCCACGGGGTCCTCCTCCCTGGGGACCATTCAATTATTATTTTCAAAAACAGATTCAAAACACAAAAGAAATGAACATTTCAAAAGAAAAAATGGAATCAATCTGATTTCATCTTGAGTTTTCTTAAACCAATGAAAAGAAATAAGCTGTGGTTAAAATATTTAGCAGTTTATTAATAGTTGAAAAAGAAAGGCTAATTTCAACAATTTATATTATAGTCAACTTAATTTTATTTTGCTATAAACTGTTTATGAACAAAAGTTTTATCACAATCATCCTCAATAAAGGTTTTTTTAAAAAAAATTATCCATTTAATTTTTGCATTTTAACTCGATTATCATGGAAATAATTTTAACATTAATTTCAAGACTGAACTGTTTAAAGTTGCTTATTTTGCATACAGTTTTCAACTACATGGTCCACCTATAAAAATTCTATCATAAAAGCAGGAATGATTAAAACACAAGTCAAGAGAATATCAATCCTGTAATTTAATACTTCACATTTTAATTTTTTACTTGCTGCCAGCAAGTAAGATTAATCATGCTTCAGCAGAGCATTTTTTTTAAATTCCTTTTTTCCCCCATTTTATCTTGACATCAGGTGTCAAATGGAAGTTCGCCATTAACTACATTCCTATCATATTTCTGTTTTAGGCCACAATGCATTAATTCATCTATACATATAGAGTAAATTTAATGAGAATATAGCAATTTTGATAAGAAATCTGCTTTCTTATTTTCAGTTCACAGAAAAGCTATCACAGATGTGTTACGATTAGGTGGGAAACATTCCAAGATTATTAAGCAAACTTAAAAGGATTTTGCGTGATGGTCGGCCAACTTGGACTATAGGATACCATAGAAACTTTAGTCAAAGGTAAACTGACTGAGAGCAAATTACATTTTACATGTTTCTTGAATTTCAGTATCTGCAAAGAGGGAAAACAAAAGCATACTTTTTTCCTTTTATGGCTTCCCCAATCACTTCCCGATTCACTTCCAGAACCAAATTTGTGAACAGGCTTTTTAGACTTCTTGTGCTCAACTTCCCAGTCACTACCGGAATCATCGTTCCTCCGAGAACCCCTCTTTCGCCGCTGCTTGGGTTCTGATCGGTCACTTTGCCACTCATCGTCATCACTCACGATGAAATCCTCTGCAACACAGAAACATCACAAATAAACAAGAACCATAACCTCATTGACTACCATAATGTTAAAAAACTGGATGATCCCTGCCATCTTGATATAAATAAAAGTCATTGTATATGTGGGTATGTTCCACGCCTCCTCCTAAACTACTGCAGCAATTGCAACCAAACTTTGCACACTTATTATTTAAGACAAGAGGAAGATTATTGTCAACTTTTCGAGGTCTGAAAGTTAATTAGAAATTAACCGAAACCGTTTTTCCGTACTAACTTCAGAGCAAATTATCCCCCAAAAAATATTTCAAAATTTAATAAATAAATTATTACAGCAGACAATTCTTAAATAAAGCAAATTTGGTCTCAACTAACTGCACTGCTAGGCAATGGTGAGACTTTGAACAAATTTCTTTTAATTTCTGTAAATATTTTTAAAAGAAGTGAAAGTTTAATGTCAACTTTAAAAGGCCCAAAAGTTAATTAAATTTTTAAAATTAAAAATTAACCAAGATTTAGCATGGGGGGGGGTTGTGATATATTTTGAAAGTGTTATGTTACAATAACTATTTTTATATTATATTAAAGTTTAAAAAATATCTTTTCAGTGACACAAATTTCATTTGCGTTCAAAATTGTTGATCTCATTTCAATAATTTTTTTAAAAAATTAAATTGTGTATAAAATTCATAATTTATAGCAATGTATTTTTTAATGTTAAAGAACAAGAATACGCATGAAGCGCTGTTGCTAGAACTTATAAACAAAATTCTGGAAAAATACTAAAGAAAAGTTGAAACATAGACGATTCATAACTTACTATTGATCTGGTTTATTTTGACGTTTTTTATTAATGAAAATTTAACTATTTAATTAATTGACCCAAAACATTCGTCAAAATCCTTCTTATACTTCACAATTTACGAACAAAGTTTGAAGTAAAATTCATAATTTAATAAGTTCCATTATCATCATGCATTTCAGACGATAAGGGAATTTTTGTTTTATAATTTTCTATACAAAAATAGTTTTTTCATTAAAAATATAAGACATAAAAGTGTTTTAATCCCGAGCAATGCCGGTCATAACAGCTAGTTAATCATATATTATGATTGCATATCTATTTCATGTAACAGAGTGGATTCATTAAGTACAAATAATGGGTGCACCATACAGCCTCCACTGTTCTTTTCCACAAACCTTCTCTACTGTTTGAAACTGAGTGGTGCACATGTGATTTGTACCGACAGGTTCAAACTTATAAATTTATCACATCTGTACAAACAGTTATTAGCATTTGTAGTTTTGTGCAACAAAATAAACTTTTAGTTATAAATAGTATTGTAAATTGACCTAATATGGGAGACAATAAAAAAAAGGACAATATTATTTAGAAGACTTGGTGAATGAAGTTCCCGCAGATGTAATTTTTTAAAATCTCAATTTAATTTTTTTAAAAATCCATTTATCATTTTTTTTATTAGTTTTTCAATTTTTTAGAAGACAAAATCATGACTTGACACATTTGTAATGACACATTAAAAATTACATGGACTGCTATTTTGTTAACCCATTTTGTTGAAATTCTAATACACCAACTATATAAGTTTCTTTAAAAGGCAACATACTTACCCATAAGTGTTTCATTCAGATATGATACATGGGTTCATTGGGGATGGAGGATAAAATTTAATAAAGGTGGAGAGAGAAAAAACATAAAAGTAAACTTATCTGCTTAAAAATAAATTATTATAAGTGAAGCAAGCTCATAAGATTGAACTGGAGGATACATTTATATATTAATAACCACGTCAGCTCTCTTATGCTTTCCACACTTCATAATGAATTGAATGCAGATTGACAAATAATACCATTTTTAACTGCATCTTGTTTCACTCTTTTATCATTAAACATTTCATTTACAGCTTATCCAAAGACTTGGGATATTTTTCATATTATAATTCTTTACACTGCATGAAGTTCTACTAAAAACATCGCTGCTTCTAATTTTTCTTCTTTGCAAATCTTTCATTTTTTTTTTTTAAGTTTGCTCAGCTGAGACCCCATTAAATTACCTGGCATTCTGTTTTAATTGACAAAGGTTCTGAATAAATTAAAAATAAATTCTTATTCGGTGAGATATGGATTCTCTCGGACAGCCAAAGTGTTGTCCATTATCTTGATAATTGGAGAGATGTTAGTGACCGGACGGGAATGGATATCTTTAACAAACTCAAGAATTTGTGCAATTCTTGTGTTCTTCATCTACAATGGATACCATCACAAGCAAATTTAAAATATAACGATATTGCTGATAGTCTTGCTAAAGAAGGTACTACCAAGCCACAGGCCTATGTAGAACCTTTGACCTACCTTGAGTTATACTCAAGAAGGCAGGCCTTTCTTAACATTTCTTGGAGGCACCCACCAGCTCATTCATGGTATCGTAGTGAAGGTCCCGGCGCTACTATACATTTTAAGGGGGATAGGAAAGACCAAACGGCTTTGGCTTGCTTAACTTCCGGTCACTTAAAAATCCTCAGATTCTCTCGTGGCGACAAGAAGTTCAATATCTGCACAAAGTGCAACATGACTGAGGCCACTCCGCAACATCTACATGACTGTGTTGCCTTGGTGTATGAAGACCTGCTCAAGCGACCGGATTTCGTGTTGGAGGTGATGAAGGCAAACGACCTCATAGATCTGATATGATTCAGATCAGACAGATTGGAAAGAAGAAGAAAAATAAATTCTGTAATTTTCATCTTAGGTGGGTGTGAACAATTACTTTCTATTCATGGGGCGTTAATGATAGTCGGATTAATAACACTTGGAAAGCCATGTAGTTAGTGTTGCAGGAGGCTCCAACCTGACTTGATCCCTGTGACAATAAATGTTGTCTGCCTTTCACTACTTTTGAGTGCAGGTTTTTGCATTTTAATTAGCCAGTTTCATTTCTACTTTTCTATACGACAGTTTCGTTTCTACTCTTCTATATGGCAGTTTCATAATGGCAATGAGAAGGGGGAAAGTTGTTGTTTCAATGGACTCTGAGGAGCTGGAAGAACAATCAAATAGAATGGACTAAAAACTTCTGAAGCAGTCTCGAAATTCACTGAACAGCAAAGGAAGCCTCAAATATCAATGTGATGCTTTTCATAATGCAGGATATAGCAAACTTATTGTCACAAAATGTTTTTTTTTAAAAAAAAAAAAAAAAAACCTAATCATTTTATTCTTAGTGATTTATTTTAATGTTGTGTCACATTTTTTTCAAAAAAAAATCTCAAGATAGTATTAGATGATTAAATTGTTGGTTATATAACTCTTCTTTATATCGTGAAATAAAGTTTATTGCGTAAGAAATCAAGATTAATACACAATATTGGACACAAAAAGTGTTGGTTTTTTTCCCGAAAGCAGAAAGTGTTTAAAAGTGTGACGTACGTCGCAGGACAAACACGGTCTTTGCAGAACATTTCATCTTTAAAAAAAAACACGATATGTTCTGCAGAACAATCAAAGCGAAGTGCTCTTTATGCCATGCCTTCTCTCTTCACGTTTCGTGCAACGCAGACTCCAGATATTGGAGCAATGGCAAAAATAACTCTCCTTCCTCGCGTGACTTATGAGAAAGCCACGCCTTCATTGGGGCCGAGATCCGAAACGGGCAAGTTGAAAGCTGTGTGTACAAGAATGTACTGTAACTACAGAGTTCCCGGAATACAAAGAGGGCTCATTTACCTCACTGGATCAGCTTTGGACACGCATATCTATTTTGCATTTTACTGTGGTCTGCCAAATTTGGACAAACTGCCAGCAGAACATTTCCAACTGCTTGAGGTCATGTTGCAGAACACTGGATATAATTCTGCTCCTGGGGTTTTTTCTTTCCCTGTTATCTGGCATTTTCATTTACCAACACCAATGATCCATATTTATGTCAGATAACTGAGATACTACTGCATTTATATTCTTTAGTTAAGTAGAGAAGCGAGTGGAATCCATTTTCAAATGAACGTGGAGAGTATTCTCTAGTATTTCGAAAATAATAATAATAATAAACTAGTGAAATTGTAACGCTATCTTCTTTAAGCAAATGAAACGCATGCAAAAAGGGAACAAGTAATAAAATGAGATAAAGACAAATAGTACCTAGTGAGAGGCCTTGCCTCGTCTGCCGGTTGGTTCTGGAGGAGGTTCGACCTGGCACTTGCCTTTGTGAGCTGCCTTCCTCCCCAGGCTCAAATTCAAACTTTGAAACCTTTTTCCGGCCCTTCGGTTTAGGGGGTGCATCTGAAGCTGAAAATGCAAGGCAATTACTATTTAGCACACAAAGTCTAGTTATTTCTTCCTATTCATATTAAAGTAGCTGTCATTAATATGAGCTAAAATCATTTAAGTATGCTGAATAAAGTACAGAAACAAGATTTTTAAAGTGTGAATGAATAATACAAACCAGCGGGAGTGGTCTCCCCTAAACTTTCTCGTATACTTCCCAAAAATGTTATCATTTTCCCTCTAACTAGGGTTCCCATACGTCCCATATACTATTTGTCCCGTTTGCTTCCTAAACTCTGAGTCATTATAATTTTAAAATGACCTGCGCCCATTTTTATCATGTGTAAAAAGAAAATGATAACAATTAAAAAAATTGTGCAAGTTCTCAATTTGTAAGCTCGCTGAGATACCACAACTTTATATAAAGTTTTTGGAACAAAATCTTATTCAAATATCATGGAAGATTTCACCATACCTTCCATCTGGAAAATGTCAGAACGAAGTTTCAGGTTCAGGGGGTTGCCATAATTTCCGAAGCTACAATACTTCATAGACCGCCAAGGTCAAAAGCCAACTATACTAACTTGAGTAAAATAAGCGAAACGCTCGCCAACACACAGTCGCTATGTGCATTTTGAACCAAATATGCAATCTGAACATCTTTTTTTTCAATGGATTGAAACAAAATTTGAGCACAGATCTATAATTAATATTAGCAAACATCATATCAATTTTTATTTATCTAAGCCAAATGGTTTAGGAGATATAATTTTTACAAGTATGCGATTATAAAGACCGACAGACAGTCAACCCTTTGACGGATTTGGCCCAAAATTTTATACAGACCTACATTCATGATGATAAAACAGTGTACCAAATTTTATTCATCTAGCTATTCAAGTTTTTGAGTTATAGTGTTCACATGACCGCGGACAGACAGACAAACTTCCCGTGGACGGATTTTGTCCAAAATTTGATAGAAACCTACGAATTATGTGTCAAGTTCACATACAAAATTTCATCCTGTAGCTCTAATAGTTTTCAAGTTATCGTGTTCATACACACACACACAGACAGACATAATTCCAAAATTGTGTTTTTTGGACTCGGGGAGGTCTAAAACGTGGCGATTCGTCAAAATCTCGAGTTCGAATTTTTTGACGATTACAATACTTTCTCTTTGTATACGAGAAAGTAAAAAGAACAAAAATCTGAATAATCTGGAGCATATATTCATGCTAATTTAAATCTGAAAATTTTTAAGTCCCAATTTTTTTCAAAATACTCCTCACCAACAAATCACCTCTGCCATGTATGGTCATCAAACATTTCAAATGTTATCACTTTGAAGAGGATTTTCATAACAAAGATTACAAAAATTAAAATGCTAAATTTTTACATACCTTAGAAAACAACGATTACACAGGCCTGCAAAAGAATACTTTTTGAAAATTGTTTTAATTTTGATGACTGATTTTTGTGTTATTTTTAGTTCCAATTCTAAAAATGAAATCCATTTATTTCTATCACGTAAGGATTTTTTACAAAGTGATTGCATATTTTGAAGGAAACAGTTGAAATCGCGAAATTTTGACATTCCATTTAAATCCTAGTTCAAGTAATTGTAAAGTTTAGGTAGAAGTCTACAAGTCCTTATAGTAATGTGTTTTCTTTACCTCAAAAGTTCTTTTGTCACTTTTCCTCTTGTGAACTTTGCAGGGATTGTCTCTTTGTAGCATCCAGCAGAGTCAGCTATCATGCTGACATTCCATTTGCCTTGATATCGCCCCTCCATTTCCTTTATATCTTGGTGAAATCTTTCACCTTATTCCTCACTCACAGCACCTAAATTTTCAGGAAAATAGTCCAGGTGCGAATCGAGAAAATGAACTTTTAAGCTCTATCGCCTAAAATCGTAAAGAACTAGTTTGAAAGATTCCCAGGCTTTTCTTTCGTTTGTTTCCATTTTAGTCTCAAAATTTTCATCTTTCATAATTTTCCTGTTGTCTGGTCATACAAACATTCAGTTTTGCTTCAGATAAACCCGGGAACTGGTCACAAAGGTATTTGAAACATTCACCTACTTTTGGTACTTTTTACTACCTTCACAAATTGTTTCAAAAAACCTAATTTTATGTGAAGCGGTGGAAGTAACACTTTTTTGGCAAGCAGGAGAGGTATCCAGTTTTAACTGGTTTCCTCTGTCTTGAATATTGCGTTTAATAGGCAATTTGCCGATTCAGAGGAATATTCTGGATTGAAATAGTTTCTCCTTTCTTGTTTGGTAGTTTAATCAATTAACTATTTTAAGTCCATAAAAATGTTTATCGAACTCATATAAATAATACTTTTTAGGCCCAGAATATACTAAATTTGTAAAAAATAGATTGTGATTTGTGATGAAACTGTACGTGATGGAATTTTTTCATTACTTTTCCAGTAATCAGTATCCAAAAAAACAACTTATAAAAAACAACACTTGCTTACCATCAATTTTTCCATCGCAGACCTGTGTTACAAATGACAGGCTTATTTACATTTAAATAATGCAAACAGAAATCATTACCAAATTATAATACAAGGTAATCAAACATATATCAAAAGGGCATCTCTTGTATATTTTGCCAACAAAATCGATATCATCGTTATCCTTACGGCAAAGGAATGTGGGCAACGTGCCAAAAGATATTCTTTCCAGACAGTGTTTATTTCTTCATTTTCAGTGGATTTTTTTTATGGGAGTTTAAAGTTTTCCATTCTTTTTTACTTATTGTATACAAAGAGAAAGTATTGTAATCGTCAAAAAATTCGAACTCGAGATTTTGACGAATCTTCACGTTTTAGACCTCGGTGAGTCCGAAAAACACAATTTCGGAATTGTGTCTGTCTGTGAACACGATAGCTATTACAGGGTTCGTACACATTTCCTTAAAAGAAAATCAAGGACTTTTAAGGACTAAAAAAAACAAAAATTAAGGACCTCTAAATTGAATAAACTTAACGAATTGTCGCACGTATTTTTAAATAAAATGTCTCATTTTTGCAAATTCAACCTATTAGATGATAAATTACATAGAAGATACATTACAAATTTAACACAACAAAACTCCTAAAAATATGAGTTAATAAATTGATGAAAAAAAAAACCCATGAAATTGGTAATCAAATTAAATATCTTTTAATTCCAAACTTTTTTCATTCAATTTTACATCCAAGGTATTTAGTTTAATTTCTTTTTCAGAAATTGTTTTTCTTAGTTCATGCAATTGAATAAATAAATTTATGTCCTTTGACTTTTCAGCCTCCTTAGCTAAATCATTTGCTTTCTCATTTGTTTGGTGTATGTCCGTTTGGAGGAACATTTTCTTTTGTTTTAAAAAATCTATTTCCTCCTCTAAAGCATTTTGTTTCAGTCTTTTCTTTGGATCTTTCACTTTCTAAATACTGCATGTATTTTGCTCTAGCTGAGGTGGCAACCGTCCTCATTTCTTTAGTAATTTTTAAGTCATAAATAGCCCCAGACAGCTTAATAAATTCATGATTTACATGCTGGGAAATAAAGGAAGCATCTTTCAAATTTTCTATTTCCAGGGCCTTGTTCACCGAAAAACCTCATTGTCCATGTGACAGTTTTAATACCATTTTGATAATCTTCCAAACTTTTTCATAATGATTATTGATAAAATAAGTTTGTAAAAAAGTATCAAGGGAATCACTCTTTGGATTGAAAGAAGTAAATTCAAATGTATTTGGCTTTACCATATTTAACAGAAAATCTGCATAGAGTAACAAAATTTCTTTTACCAAATACGTTTATTTTGCGACAACACTATTAATATCTTTTTCATTTTTTCGGGATATCCAGCCATTACTCGTGGATCAATGCAAATCGCAGGTCTTACTAGTGCGTAATTCACAGAACATTTGTGCATGAAATGTTTTATCATTGTTATGATGTTTTTCCGACTATCTTCTCTGAGTGTGAAAACATCCTTGTCTGCTAATTCCTTATTTTTTATCTTTTCTTTTATTAGTTGCTCTGCAGCAAATCCTAAGTGCGCTTAACTTTTATCATTATACAAGTTTGGGTCACTGAAGTTGAATTTACATAAAGTCTCAGGTTTCTCAATTCTTTCATTCTCTGGTTTCAAAATTTTGAAATGTTGAATGCAATCATTAACAAGTTTTAAAAACATGACTGGCAAAAATTGGAAGTAAAGGTGATACTGTTCTAAAAATGGTAACAGCACTTTTGATAATCATTCCTATGGAACCATGGGCCAATAAAGACCATCTGTAACTCCTCCCTTATTTCCCAAAGTGTATGCGATGGATTGTATTCGTGGAACGTGAGCCATGTCGTCCCCCCACCCCATTCCGCGAGAGCCACGTCGACCGAGAAGGAGGAATTGGAAAAATGATAATCGTTGAAATTTTGAATTTTTTAATAATAGAGTAAAAAGTAAGGACTTTCAAGGACTTTTCAAAAATGGGGCATAAAAATAAGGATTTGTAAGGACTTTTAAGGACTAAACATAAAAGTAAGGACTTTTAAGGACTTGTAAGGACGCATACGAACCCTGTATTAGAGCTATGGAGATGAAATTTGGTATGTAGTATTTAAACATAATTTGTAGGTTTCTCTCAAATTTCGGACAAATCCGTCCAAGGAAAGTCTGTCTGTCTGTCCACGATCATGTGAACACTATAACTCAAAAACTTGAATAGCTAGATGGATAAAATTTGGTACACAGTTTTATCATCATGAATGTAGGTCCGTATAAAATTTTGGGCCAAATCCGTCAAAGGGTTGACTGTCTGTCGGTCTGCATAATTGCATACTTCTAAACATTATAACTCGAAAACCCTAAAACTTTGATAAATAAAAATTGGTACAAAGCCCGATAACAATAATTGCCCAATTTTCATTTCAATTGGTTGAAAAGAAAGTGTTCAAATCACCTATTTGTCTGTTCGCATCGCATAATGACATGAGGCTGTAATTCCGTAATTAAGCAATTCAATCCTTTCCACTTCTATCCACGCCTTTCGCCTCCAAGCTTCCGATTCCAAAGCTTTTTTTTCTCCCCACTGCATTAGGGACGCTTGTTCGTTTTGCTGCCTTTTAGCTTATTTTTTTCTCCACATTGTTAGGAGTATACGAGAAAGTTTAGGGGAGACTAATCCCGCTCGTTTTTATGCCAAATTCGGTTAATATTAAAAAGAAGTGATATTAGAATTAATTTATTTTTCTCATTATCTTTTTGTGGAATTATAATGTAGCGGTGGTTTATTTATTTTCTTTTTCATTTAATTCATGCACTCAGAACTATTTAGAATGCTTTAGTTTTTGTTAAAAAAGGTACTTACTTTTCGAACTTAATTTTAGAATTGAATATTTATATATTTCATATTTTTTCCTTTTTATATTCATTAATTCATCATTTTTTTAATTTTGTATTTGGTAATGCATTTTTTTTCTGTTGGTGGATTTTGCATTATTTTTACTCTAACAAAATGAAAGTAATTGTTACAAATAAAGTTATTAATAAAACAAAAGTTAGTGCCAGTTCAGTCATCAGCTCTGTTTTTCATGCTTTTTTATATTTCTTACGCACTCTAGCAATCTACATGAGATTTTCTTCAACAATTTTCATTAGTAAATTTGTGACAATCAAATCTGAGATATTGTTGGCAAGCTAAAGAGCCGTCTTAGACATGCACAAGGCTTCTAGTCATAAAATAGTTCAGGGTGGCTACTGAAACTGTGAAAAAAATTTCCCTGACTAAACTTACAACATTTCCCAGATTTACGGCTACTAATTATATTAGTTTCCTGGCCTACTCAGAATCACTGTATGTGCACAATATACAATATACATTTTAATATGAAAAAAATAATATATTTTTATGAAATTTAATTTTTAAAAAATGGACTGAACATCCTAAAAAAATCTATTAAAACAGTACATTACATTTATCATATGTAACAAATACCGGAAATTTTAACAAAATACTTTGTTTCTAAAACTGCATAAGAATTCTAAGAAACATTAAAACTACTCTTTGCAACATAAGTTAAATTATAGTAACAGTAAAGGTTATTATGATTTTTGCTCAAAACTTTTAAACTGTTCAATAACTAATTGGTGCTCTTTGCATGAATAACAAAATAACATGTTGCAGCATAAATATAAAAATAGTATAATTATACGTACCTAATAATCAAGGTTGTGGTGAAATCAACTGATTTTTTTTTAAAAAAATCACTGATTTAAATCACTTTATTTTAAATATCAAGTTAATCTGCTTTAATGAACTAAAATTGTTCATGTATCTTTAAATAGAGATTTTAAAACATTTTTAAATGTATATTTAAAGAAAGAATACATAAACCATAAAAAAATATTTCATTGAATTGATGTAACTAGAGTACTTTCCATATGTTTATTTTTGAGAACACAAGCAAATAAGATTTTAAATAAAACTCTAATCAGCAACACAATAAAATGCAAAATATGAGATGCTCCTTTTTTATAAAATAAATATTGTGAAAGGATCGTGTTCACAAAGAAAGAACATAGTAAAATGCATTGAGTTTCATTTTAATATTGGAGAAAACTAATAGTGTTCAGGGAAAACAAAGTTTTTATATTGCAATAATGTTCAAATGCAAGATAATTAAATAATACATATGTTCCAAAAGAAACACAAACATCAACATAGCACAATGTATCCATTTAAACTATGATCTATAATTATAAAAGGCAACCTTTGTGTGCGCGATGTCCAGACAATCATAGTTTATATGTGAAAATTATCTACAATAGATACACTGGTATTAAAGATATTTTGGGCAGTCAGTATTTTAGCATTTTGCTCCATATAGTCTTTGCAGCTATTCAAAATTATTAATTGTCAGTCAAACTCTTTATATAGACATCAAAAAATACTTTACCTCAGTTTAACTTCCTAAACATATATCACCAAGAAAAAGATTTTTTAAATTCAAATTTGTTAAAAAAAATTAATTTTTAAAAAAAAATATTTCTATACTTTTGTAGTTAAAGAACATCTTTACATCATACAATCTCTAATGACACATTTATACTAAAATAAAAACTATTTGATTTTATTCTTCAATTAAATCCCGACTTAAAATTTCAATTGCTAATCTGGTATAATCCAAATGTGAATGCAGGTGTCTCTTAACACAATACTGACTGAAAATGCCATAAAACGTCTTCCGATTCTTTCATGTTCACTTTCAGGAAATACTGTTAGACAAACACACCAGTTTCTACAAAATTTCTCTGGTCAATCATATCTCATAGACTTCTTCTGAGCATCCATCTGATTCTTAAGTGTTTAAACATCCATTAAAACAACATGCAGGAGTTTCTCATATACTTACACAAGATGGCATGCTTTATGTTTAGATTAAACCCCTTCCTGTTGACTGATGGGGTCCAAAATTTGATACAGATCTACAATTTTGATGAGGAGAATAGTCCAGTCATTAGGTAGTTTTTCTTTAAAACAAATTCTGGTAGAGTCGTAATTTTTTGCTCCTATATGTGTTTTGGGGTGCTGATGACGAATCTGAGGTTTCCCACCAAAAATTTTTGTTGGAATTTTAGTTATAGCCAAAAAACATGAAAAAAATGGACTTTCCACCAGTTTTTCGCTTATAACTCAAAAACTATCAACTTTTTTATATTATCATCATTTATCAAAATAATCAGCACAGAATTTCCAACAATTTATGTCTATACTATTTTTTCGTCACACGTACCGTTTAGAAGCTATAACTGTTTGAAGTTTGGCGAAAGTTTGACTTGCCTGCTAGCACGGCTTAAACAATAACAAATCTTCCTATTTGTATGTACTAAAATATACTATCTTACAATCAATGCACCTTACTTTTTAAATATACTTTTACTACCACAATGTTCCTTATGCAAATAAATTTTTCATCCGTTATATTAGACATGAAAGTAATCTAATCCCGAGCAACGCTGGGCATAAGTACTAGTTATGAATAAAATTCCTTGATTCCCCCAATCATCACCCTTTTTTTCAGCTCGCTGCAACAGTTTCTCTCACGCTATTCGTTCGTACCTGATACACAACATTACGTAGATGAACGGGAAGTCATTTTTGATGTTCTAAAAATTCTTTCATTATTTCTAATCCACACAGAAAGCATTTAAAAAAAAAACTAAAAGGAGTTATTGTAGAACGTGTTATTGGGGATTTACACATAGATACTGTAGTTGAACCTCATTTCAAGATGGCAGCTATCAGTTTTGCATTCATATATTTTTTCTGACATTTTTTATGCACCTTGATGGATATTTTATCCATCAAAATATTCACCTTTCTGTCTTTTCTTTGTATGCTTGCTCGTCGGAATGATTCCACCCCCTTTTCTTTCACCTCTAACACTCCATCATTCCCATTCTTTAATTCATTGTCACAAATAAAACACACTGCCATGGTACACTCACTGTCACATTTAATGCAAACTTATTTAGTTGTGTAAATGCTACATTCGTACAAAAAGAGACGGTAACAACTCGAAGGCCTCAACATACCATTCTGCTTCCCGAAAAAGGAAACGTTAAGCTCCCTTTGCCATGGTTCGTGTTTCCGAGATTCTTGTCCATGTTATACGCTTTTGGAACAGCAAAGAATCATTGTTGCTCGAGGGTTTCTGGGGTTACTCGAACATTCTGAGAAAATGTTGGTAAACGACGGATGGGGATCTCAGTACAGTTCCCTACGGATGTTTCTGATTGTGTATCGGTCATGGAATACAGACCAGAAATATACCCCCAACCACCAAAGGAACAGGGTTTCAGACAGACGAGTACATTTGCTAACAGAGGGAGAAATATGAAATGTAAAGCTGGTATGGGACAATAACAGGGCTATATTGAAATCTCCCAACTTATTAAAAAATTCTTGAGATTTACTCTGTTGTTTACTTCGCAACCGCGTAAGCCAGGTAATACCAGGGGTAGAAAGATTTAGAACAGATTATGTTAGTATATTCATAATATAATTGATAAAAATTTTTATTTGAGCAACGAACTTTATGATAGATACAGTATATTAATTAAACAGAAATTTATTTAGTAAGATAGATAATTTCGCGCAGACATATAGGATGGTTTGTTATTGTTTAAGCCACAATAGCAGGTAAGTCAAACTTCAACCAGTTATAACACCTAAACAGTACGTCTAACGAAAAAAATAGTATAGATATAAATTGTAGGAAATTTTGTAATGATTATTTTGATATATGATGATAATATAAAAAAGTTGATAGTTTTTGAGTTATAAGCCAAAAACTGGGGGAAAGTCCATTTTTGTCATGTTTTTTGGCTATAACTAAAATTCCAACAAAAATTTTTGTTGGGAAATCTCAGATTTGTAATCAGCACCCTAAAAAACATATAGGAACAAAAAATTACGACTCCACCAGAATTTGTTTTAAACCATCCCTTTTTAACACCTAATGACTGGACTAGAAAGTTGAAGGGGAAGTTTCTGAGTTGAGAAACATGTAGATTCCTCAAAATAGCAAGGTCGAATTTTTGACGATTACAATACTTTCTCTATGCAAACAAGCAAAATGAAACATAAACATACCTGCTTTTCTTTTAGTTCCTTTTTCTTCTTTAGGTGGTTTGGGGACTGTGGATTTTTTCCTTCCCCTCTTAGAGGGTGGAGCTTCTTCCGTCCGGCTAGGCAGCAGCTTCTCGTCCTCTACTTCATTGACACCATCTTTTGAAGATGACTGGACAACGCATACAAAACAATTAACAATTGTAGGAATTTTACAAAAATAACTTTCACGTGAGGAAACAAATGGAATTTAATACAATCAACATCTGCTTTGATAAAGTTTACGATGCCTTTTCTTTTTAACCTTTCTTACCTGTAGAAAATTATGGTTTTTTAATCAAGAAATTTTTGAAAATGCAACATACCTGAAGATAATTTATGGCAATTAACATTAAGTTAAAGAATATGATAAATCAATAGAGGTAAAGTTCTTGTGGCTCACACATGCACCATGACTTACCTAATAAACTAATTAATCCCAATTTCTAATACTGTTGGCATTTCTTAAATATGTCACTTGGACAGAACGCCGCCCCAAGTCCCCATACCTGAAGCCATTACAGCAACCAAACCGGTTGAGCGGACATGGAACATGTCACTTGGACAGCAAGAACCACCCAAGAAAGTGCATCAATAAAAGGGGTAACAAGGGTATTCTTACAGACGGGTATTAAAATAAAACTCGGTTATAACTGGGCAGAACCACCCAAGAAAGTGCATCAATAAAAGAGGCAACAAGAGTATTCTCACAGATGGGCATTAAAATAAAACTCGGTTATAACCGGGCAGAACCGCCCAAGAAAGTGCATCAATAAAAGAGGCAACAAGAGTATTCTTACAGACGGGCATTAAAATAAAACTCGGTTATAACCGGGCAGAACCACCCAAGAAAGTGCATCAATAAAAGAGGCAACTAGAGTATTCTTACAGACGGGCATTAAAATAAAACTCGGTTATAACCGGGCAGAACCACCCAAGAAAGTGCATCAATAAAAGAGGCAACAAGAGTATTCTCACAGATGGGCATTAAAATAAAACTCAGTTATAAATGGGCAGAAACGAATGTAATGTATATGTAATACATTTCAACATGAAGATACAAACATAAAATCACTGAAAGTTTTGTCAGTGGGCAATTTGAGGGTTAAAGTTAAGTTCAGGGTATGGAGCTGTTTCTGCTTGCTTTGCATCGACAACTTTTTGACGCCAGGAGAAAGACGGTTTACTTATATGTTTACATTTGTTTTGGTTGCGCAGTGACGTACAAATTAGTGTCTGGCGCAAGCATCATTAAATTGGAGTTCTGCGCTTGGAAGCTTCGTCTTGATTGGTCAGCTATGCGCTAATTTAAACTTTATTGGACGGTTTAATAGAATTTGCATATTTCTCTTGGAATTCAACGATTTTAATTTTGACAGTTTAGCTTGTACAACATTTTTTTTGTACATTTTAAACAACAGTGGTGTTTATTATGGCTGTAATTTCTTGAATTTCTTCGACGAGATACAATTCATTACAAAACGATGTTTCTGGAAAAATTGGAAGTATATTGACTTATTACAAACTTCTGACAGCTGAAGCAAAAATTGTTTTACAGTGGTGAAACGATGGTGCGGGAATTCTCATTTTTGGATAAAATAATTGGATTCGTAACATTCAATAAAGAAGCGAAGCTACTAGTTTCCGGCTTTGCAGAAAGTGTAGCCGCTGGTTTTTTTTTTGTTTTTTTTAAGTTAAAAAAAATTGCCCACCTCACGTATGCAAGAGAAGAATAAAATGTTCACTGGTCACCCAAAACACACGTCCTCACATCCCCAAACCATCTTGCCCTTGGCGACAAAAAGTTGGTAATGCAAAGCAAGGAGTAACGGCTCCGTACCTTAAACTTAATTTTTACCATTTTTAGAACAGAAAAACAAAATAAAAAAAAGTTAAAGAAACAAGTTTAAACTACATATTGAAAAAGAGAAAGACAAACATGTTCATTTAGCATTAGTTCAAAGATAATTCGGAAGAGAGAAAAAATTATTCTCAATATCCAATCAGAATTTACAAAAGGATACGTAACAATATATAATTACGCATATAAAAATAACCTCATATATGAAAAAGAATAGAGAATGTATGGTTAATAAAACATAGTTTATAAGAATGCATTTATTTCTTCATTAAATTGGTAAAATATTACAATCAAATAATCATGAAAAGTTACATTTAGTTTCCTTAAAATTCTTATGTTAAAAAAAATCATAATTTTTGCTCTCTTTGATTTGAAGCCATTTTTTAAAACCAAGACAGTTAAACAAAACATAAAATGGGTATACTTCCAGTAAAAATATTGTTTAAAAAAAGAAAATGAAATATTTCATATAATACAGCCTATTATTATGACTCTCAGTATTTTTGGAGACTTCCTTATAGTACATGCAATAAATATAAAGTTTAACACACGTAAGCAAATCTCAAAATCACACACACCATATCTAGGGTCTCTTCCTTTTGCAATTCCTCACAATTGTCCGTCCTTTTCACTTCTGAATTTTCTTCAGCAACACTTTTCTCTTCTTTATCTTCGTGCATCGCATCTGCTGCAACATCGGATGCTCCATTCTTATGGAAGGAATCAGCATGAGACGTTGATTCATTCTCTTCCAATACTTTGTCTACCGAAGGTTTACTCTGTTCGTCTGCATTCACACAATTCTCCCCATTGGAATCATTCACTTTGGAATGTTCTGTTGGATTTTCACCACTGTTTTCAGTTGCCTTCGCACCAGCAACATTGTTTTCTTCAGGTGGGATGGTTTCCTTTTCAGATACTTCCTTTTCTTTCTTAGTTTCATTATTCTCTTTTATAGAAGATGGCGTCTTTTCTTCTGTGATATCTGCAAGTTTTTTTGAGAAGTTATTATCTTCTTTTGAGTGATTTTTATCAGTAACATTATTGTCTTCATCTTCTTTACTGAAAGGTTTTTCTGTCATTGCTAGAGAGAGAGAGAGAGAAAATATTTTTCATAAAACATACACATTTTTAAAAATATTGTAAATATTTGAGTTAAAAGCACAATTGTATGTCACAAAGCAAGCTGACATTACATTGCATCATCAAAGGATGATGTAGTCGTCTTTATATGCAGCTTTCGGGCTCTAGAAAGAGCTCCATAACTTCATATCAAATACAAAGTGTTATTACAAAGACCTATTACTGGTGATCAAAACTAAATCCTGTTTAAATATACCAAATATTTTAAAGACAACTGAACCATAAAGAGGACTATCTATCACAGCATAAAGCTAATCTTTAATTTTCTCTGTACTGCTGACTTGAGCCGGCACTGGTTAATAATAATTCAATTTACAAAAGATTACTTTAATTTAAATAAATTGAAGAGTGAGGAAATGAGCAAAGATAATTTTTTATGTAAATTATAATAGTCTTATTAAAACAGATACTTCAGTAAATAATCTAAAAAAGGCAAAGAAAACATCAAAAACTTAAGACATTTCAGAAACTAAAAGGAGATTCAGACTGATTAATTTCTTTTCTGAAATTTCACTCTAATATATATATATATATATGTGTGTGTGTGTGTGTGTAATAATCTCACTTAATTTTACTATAAATTCTAATATTATATATTTTAAAATCTTAGTAAAATAATAATGTATTCCAAAATAACTTTTCTTAAACTGCAGTTTCGTTTTATTTCCCGTGCTGAAGGTATATTAAATCTCGTTTGGTATATTTATTACTAAAAGAATATTCTAATTACTTTCACGCGCCCACATAAAACGCGAAATCAGCAACTTGCTGCCGCCATACTTTTCCCTAAAACACTTATGTAATTTACTAAAAACAGCTATTATTCCCTTCACTTTGATCACGTGTCTATATGTTAATCCCTTATCTGAGAGAATGCAGGGATTTGCTGCTCGCTTTTGACTTGAAACTTTCATATGATGTGTACGTATATACCGCCACTCTCATAATTTGTTGAATAATAAATAAAAAACAGCTCTTTATTCGGCCTTTTAATGACCACAACAACGAAAACATTTCATATATATATGTAACAATTTCACTTAATTTTACTTTAAATACTAATATTATATTTTTTTAAAATCTTAATTATGGTACAATACTAATGTATTCCAAAATCACTTTTCTTAAACTCCAGTTTCATTTTATTTCCTGCACTGAAGGTATATTAAATCACGCATTTTCACACAATTATTACTAAAAGAAAACTTTAATCGCTGCCACACGCGCCCACAGAAATCATGAATCAGCGACTTGGCACCAGACTTTTCCCTAAAATACCTACATAACTTGATAAAAATAGCTAATATTCCCTTTGCTTTGTCATGTGTCTGTATGTTAATCTGAGAGAATGCAGGGATTATTGTTCTCTTTTGGCTTGTAAACCTCGTATGAGATGGACGTATATCCGCCACTCCCCTCATATCTGAATACGTTGATAATTGATAAATAAATGAAAATCAGCTCTGTACTTGACTTGTTTTTACTTAATGACTACATCAACTAAATTATTATATATATATATTAACAAAAGAAAACATCAAAACCACATCATAAAAGAAAAACCAAAACAACAAAACGGAATATAACGTTGACATTGCCTGTCCATTTGTGGACTATTGGGCGAGTTTTGACACCTTTTTCTTCATTTTTATTTCACATTATTGGTTTTGAAATTGGACATTGTATTTTATTTCTATTAGACATGAATTTTTTTATTTTTTCAATTAGACATAAATTTATTTTTCCAATTAGACATGAACTTTTTACTTTATTTCTTTGTTTCAAACTATTGTTTTTTTGTTCGGTGTTCCGGGGGAAACGAACTCTTTCTAGCTTTATTGCTAGAGTTTGCGTTTAGAAAACACCGAAAATAAATTCGTATACGCTCGTTCGGGATTTCCCTTGCTGATGACGCGTCCCGGACATTAGCGTTATATTCCGTTTCGTTGTTTTGGTTTTTCTTTTATGACGAGGTTTTGATGTTTCACTCATTTCTCACTTTTCGGTTGTACTGCTGTATTGGCACATTCACCGCATTAGTGAAGTTTTTTTCATATTTAAATCTTTTTTAAAATTTATGTCAACCATATTGTATCCATTTCCTAAAGTGTACTTCATTTGAAATAGTATTTCTTCGATTAAAATTAATTTCTTGATTGTTTTTGCATATATATACATAATTACTGTATAGTAGAGTCTACAGTGTTTGCACTAGCAATACTGTTCCAACTATCTGGCCTAATGAGACAGAAGGGCAGGATAGATAACAAAAAGCCAGTACTTTATAAATGTTTGTTATGTACTGAACTGCAAGAGTTAAAAAAAAAAAAATTATTACAGAAAAAGTGAGTTTCAGAATAAAAATACTGTATATATTTTAGTATAAATTTTATAATGTCTAACTTAACTGCAGGGCACATAAAATCATGTATATTGTACAGCACGAATACATACACTTTTAAAATCAATGAACTTTAAATGTTTAATTAATTATTTAATTTTCATAAAAATTATTTAAACTTATTTTATTGCTCACTGATTATTACTAATGTGGAAAAGTAGGCCTAAAATGAAAAGGCCAACACTGATGTTTTTTAGTTTTTGAAAAAGTCCTTGATAAGAGTTATTGTTTCTCACTTTGCATCCTAAGTAAATTATTCCCCGTTTTATTACAGAGAATTATTTACTTAACTTGGCTGGATAGTCAAGTCTACTGTATATAAGTTTTTGTTTACAAACATCTATAAATGCATACAAAGCTAAGGCGGAAAAAGGGGGTTAATTTCTCTTTTGTCGATGGCAACGTCTGTCACCAAACAAAACCGGAAGCCTCCGCCATGTTAGGCATAACTTCATAGGAA
>BGPR01001580.1:57742-172691 GCA_013235015.1 Araneus ventricosus
TTTTCTAAAAAAAATGGTAAAATCAAAAGTTAGCAAGCTTTAGCGAGAAGGGGGCAGAGCCCCCTACTACATCAGATTTCACCAGAAATGATTTATACCAGGGTTTCCCAACGTTTTATTCCTTGTGTACCCCTTGATTATTCTTTTTGATTTCGCGTACCCTCAACTGTCATATCCAATGCTCCCTTCCACACACACAACCATCTTTCAATGCAAAGAAGTTATTATCAATAATGTTAAGGTTAATTTAAAAGTAAAATGACTCGAATTAATAACATTTGCGGAACTTATTTTTGATTTTACATCTTATTCCATGTTTACAATAATATTAGTTCAACGCCAAAGCAAATGAAACCTAAATTGTAATAATTTCACATTAACTTATATGGATAGCTAAAAACTACACTTCGTAATAATCAACTATTCAAGTGGCATAGTAATTGAATAGCAAGTATTCACTCGGAGAAACAAAATTGTGTAACTTTTAAATCCCTTGTGTTTTCTTGTTTCCGCCATTAACAATGCTGATTTCGCATACCTCCAAATGATCCTTCACGTACCCCCAGGGGTATGTGTACCACAGGTTGGGAACCTCTGATTTAGACCATTGGATAGTCCAACAATCCTAAATATCTGTAGTTAACAACTAAAAATTTAATTTTTAGGTGATACTTCATTTACACATTCCTTCCTATATGGTGTCAGATGAAAATTGCATTTCATTTTAACTTTTAGCATTTCTTGATGAAATATTGCTTGAACAGATTAGATTTGTAAAAATGTACATTTTGCATCTAAATAGTATACAATGATTAGTATAGTTTTAATATATCATAAAAAATTGCTCCTTAGCAACTTTTTAAACAATATGATGTCATTTGCTTCTGCAGTATAGAGGACAAAGAAAAGTCGATGAAAATTACTTGTGTCACCCTGTTCTTCATTGCACACATTTTTGACTGGATCTTTAACGACGCCTTCTTCAAATCCAACACCTGTAGATCCATTTGTTTTTCCAGACTGCTTATTCAAATCATTCCTATAATAAGAAAAATATAAAATAAGAAAGTTATACAGAAACAAGTTACTTTAAATTATAAGTCGACTTCTTCATTTTACTTGAAAGTTAACATATAAGTTAATATAAAATTAATGTATTTCAGGATACAGAGATGATCATATATGCTTTCTATATCAATGCTCTTTAACAGAATATTAACCCATACTTCCAATTTGTGTGTACTCATGACATTACAACGTCTGTCCTCAATAGTCCACGACAGTAAATTCAATTTTGTCAAACAAGTTAAATTAATCTATCAAATAATAAATCATAGTGGCAACCAAAGCTTTTAATAAACAGTCTTCAGACTATCCAGGACCATTGTAGACCCTAAAAAAAATTTTGAATATGGACTTTTTACATTAATTATTTATCATTTCTTTTAATGGTTTACATTTTAAAGATAGTAAGCATTACTTGATGATTTCCTGCTATAATGTGTTTCTACTTCTCATAATTATTTTTAAAAAAATGTACTTATCTATTAACTTTTTAGGAACAGCTTCGATATACGAAATCACTGGTGATATTTTGTAATTTTGGCAACTTTTTTATTGCGTAAACAAACATGGTGTTCCTTGTGTTGCCTAAACAAACATGGCGACTATTTTGTTGCATAGCCAAACATCGTATCGTTAATACAATATGAATTACACAGACATGTAATTTTGGAAAATATAAGGTAAAAGTTAAGTTTAATGTACAGAGTTGGTGGAACATTTTTGATGGATGTGATTTGGGTGCGCTGTGAACATTTTAGTGTTCTCTTGATTAAGCGTTTCAGGCAAATTTTCTTTTTTTATCTTAAAAAACATCAGCGGCTTCGCTTTAAGCAAAGAGCGAACCTCGTAGATTCGCTTTTGAATTGAATGTTATGAATCTAGGTTATTTTTTTAAAATTCCCCAAAATGAGAATTTCCATACTTTAAACTTAACTTTAAAGTAAAAAGTTGCCGAAATAATGAAATATCGCCAGTGATGCCGTATTATCATAGCTATACCACTTTTTATATTAAAATACAAAATCCTGTATTAAATTAACAGTATTTCATTAAATAATCAAAATATGCCACACTCCAGAATAAATGGTTGCTCAACAAATTTTAAATTTGAATAACAATTACAGGTATGTTTGTAAATTTGCAAAAAATTAAAAAATTTTTGCTAACTAAATTAAGTTGAAGATTGCATCTAATATTTAGCAGCAAGATAAATTATTTGCTTGGCATTCAAATATTATTTCATCTATTAATAACAGTTGGATGTTGTGCATGAGTAACAAAATAAATTACGATTTACAGTTCCTCTCAAAATGTCTGCTTCTTAAAAAAAAAATAAATCCCAAAAGCTGTTCACACTTACTGGTCTGTATTTTCTTGTTGTTTTTTGGGGTCTTCAACCACAATGAGCTGATACCGATACGCCCTAGGAAGAAGCGAAAAGGAATCGCCATTTTCCAATTTATGGGGGGTGTCCTTCTTTAAGATTTGCCCAGGGCTGTCAGCAGTTGGCTGATAAAAGCAAGGGTTTACATGGGTCTGAAAAGAATAAGCAAGGATCACATATGCAATTTTACAGCAGAACACATCATACAAAAACGATGGAAAACTACAATATGTTGTCCCGTGATTATTAGTAGGGATACAACGGATAGTGATTTGGCCAAATAGCCGAATACTCGGCAAAATTTCAAGCCCAATACCAAATATTCAACGACCAAATACCAAATTTTTAAAAACAATTCATTTTCGATTGTAAATTAAATGTATTTCAAATTTTAAAAGAAAAAAATTAAGAATAAATGAAATTAATTTTGTAATATTTGTATATTTTTAAAAATATTAATGCTTTTATGTATATTTGTAACATTTTAAATATCCTAATTCCAATAATAAGAAATGAGAAACCCTTCTTCATTTTGGGATTGCTTCAAAGAAATAAAAGTCATAATTGTTTGCATGACAATGAAACACAAAAGAAATTTAAATGGATAAATTAAATTACTATTTTGATAAATAACTTCTAATAGAGATGGAGTGTCCACTTAATTTGTGGAAAAAAATGCAGAAAAATTTCCAAGGTTCACAAATTTGGCAAGAAAGTATCATTCAGCACCTGTGAGTGTTACATAGGGTTCATTTATTTTCTGAAGCTGCTAATATATATGAAACCATATGGAACAGACTTCGATAAATGATATGCAACATCATTAAATACACCTTATGTACTATGAAACTTAAATTGGATAAATAATATTTTTTTATAATAAATGTAGTTCTGCAGTATTCTTTATTAAATATATTTAAAACAGCATTTTTCTAAAAACATTTTATCCTGAATTTATTCTGACCATTTTCTGCGTAGCATTCGCTCAGATCGAATGTTCGGGGAAGGGACGAATAGGTCCAATACTGAATATTCGTTACGTCTCTAGTTGGTATTATAATTGTATGAAACCAAATGGAATGGACTTCCTCCCAAAAAATTATTGTTCTTGCATCATAATTTCAGGTTTTGCAATGATAAATTATATGTAACTTTATTAAATATACCTATTCACAGTGCAACTGATATGTAATTCTGCAATATTCTTTGTTAAATGTGTATTTAAAATAACATTTAAAATTTTTTTTATCCTGAATATATTCGGCCGAATATCTGCTTAGTATTTGACAAAAGGGCCAAATACCAAATAGTTGCTGAATATTCGTTGCATCCCTAATTATTACGTATCCCGATTTAAGTAAATTTAGCAGAAAATCAGGAACTGACAATTACAGTTTAATTACAGACTATATTCATTAACAAATTCACTGTAGCGAGCATCCCGGCATGCTTGCTGCACCTGGTAGAAAGAAAGGGAAGTGTACTAAGACGCTCCCAGTCTCCAGAAAGATGTAACAGAGTGCCCTAGGCTGCTCACCATAGCAAAGGTGCTAACATTAATTCAATCTACACTAAATCTACATAACGGTAATTTCAACAGAATAGTAAATAAAAATTCAAAGTAAAGGTACTAATTCTAATTGAAGAAAATCCAGGAATTCAATATTGACAGAAAGCAAAAGGAAAAAGTTTAAGAGGCACCTTTGTGGTCAGAGTGAATGTGGTCATTACCATGTGATGGTTTCAGATGCTGTAATGGTCATTGGCATGTGAATATATTAATCATCGGATTCTTAGTATGGTTTACAGTACAAGGTACATTAATTATTAGCTAAATTATACTGATTTGTAATCAAAATGCTTTCTTTTCAACATTGTGTTTAATAACAAGGCAGAATGAAAATTATTATCATATGCAGTCAATCTTTATAATCAATCTTGCTAACTGAACAAGCCAGCTGATAATAACTATAACAAAAAAAGAAAATAAGTTTTTAAAATATTTTTTATCTCATAAACAGAGGCACACAAATGTTTCTATAATTAAACCAACTAACTTGGTCTTCTGTAATATTTATATTCAGAACTCTTGAAACAAACTATGTAACAAACCAACTTAGAATGATTTCAAGATTAAAGAAGCAGTTTATTTAAATACTGCAACTTAATAAAAAAAAAAAATCATATTTATGGTGGTAAACAAAATACATCATTTGAAATACACATTAGAGATATTTTTGCATCACTTTTTGGTAGTTCCTTTAAATGATTGTTAAAAGAGGAAAAAACAAAAAAATTGTCTATCTTTTATTACAGTCAAATGTCGCAAATCCGGACCTTTTTCATTCCGTAACTTCCCCTCCCAATATATATATATATATTCTAACTTTTATCTACCAAATCGGCGACCAGAGTCAGCAGAAACCGGTCGTAACCATCTGAGGAGGGAAGGGATTTTAACCACATGGACAACAATGTGAACGAAGGTATTGTAATCCTAATGTTAGAATCTCAAAAGAAAAGCTGAAATTTTTGAACTACTTGAGTACATCAAGTTAATAGAACAAGAAATTGCCGAAGATGACGTCTTTGAAGTACTGCATTGCAGCAATAAAGCCCCGACAGAGTGTCAGCTCACCGATGCCGAAATATGCAGTATGGTGTTGATGAACTCCCAAACTTCAGTATTCGATAGCGAAGAAGAAACACAAGCGGAAGATAAAATACCAATTGACAGTTTAGTGGAAGTGTTGAACACCACAATAAAAGGACTTGAGCAAAGAGACTTTAATTCGGAGTCAGACATAATGGCGATACATAAAATAAAAGAGAAGTTACTTAATCAAAAGTCGAAACTAATGAAGCAACTCACTTTAAATTAAATGTTTTGTAAAAATGTTAAAATTAATAAGAAATAATATTAATTATGTTTATAAATCAGAGAAAACAAGTAATAAGTTTTTTTTAAAAATTTAAATTGAATTCTGTGTTTTATGATGTTAAATTCACTTCTTAATATTGAAATGATCTAAGATCCGGAATTATCCCATATCCGGAATTGCCGAAGTCCCGACGATTCCGGATTTGCGACGTTTGACAGTATTAGGTCTTATTTCTCGACACTAAACCCATAACAAAACCTAATGATTTATGCCAAGAATAAGAAGCACTCTTACTGCCAATAGTTATTATAATATGTAATGAATGCCCAGTTTTCTAACAGAGCTAGTTTAAAAAGCATGGATACCACCATGAAGCTCAAGTTATGTCCCATATTTAATTTTGATGAAATTTCTATTTATCAAACTTGAATCTACCAAATCATCACATAATATGGGTGTCTGTTGACTCAAAATTTCATGTGGAAATAAACATATACGATACCATAACTTTATCTCTAAATTTCATCAAAGTTTGCCAGTGCATTTTTGGATTATAAGACAAGCATACAAACAACTAGTTTTTAATCATGCAGATACAGTGGAATGCCATAAGACAGGCACTAAAAACTAAACCTTCAAAAAATGCCATTAAGGTACAATCAAAACTGGTTCTTTCATTTGAAAAAATATAAAACCATACTTAGCTTTTTTTGGTATTTCTCAAAACGACTCCAAATTAATTATATTTAAATTGACAATATCTCAAAAATATAGTTTTAAACTTAATGACTTAGTTGCTTTTTAAACTAGATGACAACGATATATTAGTAATAGCATTACCAGAAATAAAGAATCAACAGGAATAAAATCCAAAAAAGCCAGAAAAAAAAAAAACTTACTGGAGTTAGATATACTTCTCCTTTACTAGTTACTTCCAACACAGCATGGTTCCTCGACACTTTTTTATCAATGCACTGTATACACAAAGAAAATAAAATACATTACAGAAAATCAATTTAAAATTTAATGCAAGAACATTACTGTTAAAAACTATTAACATACATTGCCTATGATCAGCGAGAATTCAAGTAAGAAAACTGTGCACATTTCATTACACTAGATAAATGGTCCTGAATATGCATGATCTTAGCGGATAAAACAGAAATTAATATATTTGAACATAATTTTGTTTTAAACCTCAGTTATCAACATTCTGTGAAATAAAGCTCTATATTTAAAATGAAAGTCATCATAAAGAAACACATCAGACAGTAATCATTTCATGAATGGTTCCAACAAAAACAGAAATATGTATTATGTGATCACAAGTAAGCTTTCTATATTCTGTCAACTTAGGTTGTTTTATTGACTATAAACTATTTCAATAATAATGCACATTAAGTTTAAAATACAGAAGGGTTCTTCCAGATAATTTTGATAGTCACACCAGGGTCTGAAAAAAAATTATATTCATTTTATTTTATGAGTCATACCAAAAATAGATTTATAAATTAACTATTTTAATAAGTATAATATCAGAATGGGAAATGCTTTTCTCAGAGATCGAAAACTCAAAGAAAATATATCCCAAAAGAAACAAAAGGGAAATAACTCATAAATATGCATGTCTTCAATTTTTTAGCATAAAAAATTACATTAAAATTTGGTTTACAAGAGAAATCTACAATAAAAATTTTTTTCCGTTCCCTTAACAAATAAACCTACTATGGACCAGTCAAATGACTGTAAACTAATTAGAGATTGAATATATCAGTGAAGAGCCTGCACATTTAGCATCAAATTATTAGTAGGCACAAACTTTTAAGCTGGACATTCACGAGCGCTTCGCTCCACACCATTTGAGAGGCCTTGCACTGAAACCCATCATTAATGCGAATATTGAATGAGAATTTGACTGTTTTGGTCAAAATGTTTCGAAATCCAACGTCGTTAGTTTTCCATTTGGTCATGAAACTGAAATATGATGACAGAGAAAGGGAGCGATGCTCTCTAACAAAAGTGAAAACCACAAAAAGGAAGGGGGGGGGGGGGGGAAAGCGGGAAGAGTGATAGGCACATTAGTCCTAGGGGATTGAAGAGACAGGTTGTGTGGTTTGTATGGAGCCTCCATGAATGGCCCACCTAAATGGATGGGCTGAAAATTGGAAAGATGTGGTGCGAGGCACCCCAAATGATGTGAAACAAAGTGTCCAGCTTTAAATAGTCAATCAACATAAATACAATATTTGTGACACAAGTCAGAAAGTCAATCTATCTCACATAACTCAGGTGCTGGAAGGTCACTAAGACCAGTGGAGTGCAAACCATGGGTCGCAACCCTTCTGGGGATCATAAGAAAATTTCTGTGGGTCACTAAATTCAAAAAAATTTACTTGCCAATAAAAAATATTAGGAATATAATGAATAGTGATTTGGCCGAATACCGAATATTTAACCAAATTTCAGGCCGAATACCAAATTTTTTAAAACACTTCACTTTTGATTCTAAATGACATATTTTTCAAATTTTAAAGATTTAAGATTAAATAAAATTGAGTTTTTATTATTTGTATATTTAAGAAATATGTTAATACATTTATATATATTTGCAATATTTTAAATACCTTAATTCCAATAATAACAAATGAGAAACTCAATTCATTTTGGGATTGCTTCAAAGAAATAAAAGAGTCATCGTTGCAGAACATGACAATGACAAATACAGAAGAAAATTGAATGGATAAAATAAAATTACTGGAAGTAAATATCTATTTTGATAAAGAACTTCTAATAGGTAGGATGGAGTTTCCACTTAATTGGTGGAAAAAATCAGAAAAAATTTCCAAGATTTGCAAATTTACCAAGAAAAAAATCTCTCGGCACCTGCAAGCAATATATATACTGACTGTTTATTTTCTGAAGCTGGTAATATATCAGGGTGGCCATCATTTTTATTGTTTCAGTTTCCCTGACATTTCCAGGTTTTATAAAAAAAATTCCCTGACTTTTTTCAGAGGTAGGGAAAAAAAAAACGGAAAAAAACTTTAAAAAAAGGGGGGACAAAGTCCAAGATGACGGCAAAGTTTTAAATCCATTATCTCGGAAACTATTAAAGCTAAAACAAAAATAAAAGCATGTGTTTCTAGGGAATTTTACGCTCTTTAATTTGCTGATTACAAGTAATTTGAAAATTGAATAGATTTTGTGATATTCAAGAGAAACTAAAAAAAGTAGATGAAATCAAAGATGGCAGCAACCTTTGAGACCCATTATCCGGGAAACTATTAAAGCTGGAAGAAAAATAAAAATACGGTTTGTAGGGAATTTTATGTTCTTTAATTTGTTTAATCAATTGTTTAACTCAATAGTTTTCGAGATATTCTGGAAAAACTAAAAAAGGGGATGAAACCCAAGATGGCGCCGTGAGCTTACCCCCCAGGACCGGGGACTTTTAGTATGTTTATCAGAAGTTCCTAACGAACATGTGTACCAATTTTCAAAACTATATGATTTAATGTTTTTTTACAAACCCTTCGTTGACTGGACTACTAGCCGAAATTTCGGTCCCTCGGAAATTTAAATGTAAATGGCGAGGTGTTGACATGAACACGAATGGCATTCGTTTTTGACTGTCAGTAAATGAGTGATTTTCATTGGTTGCCAACGGTGTTTCATTCTATTTATAAAAAAAGATCAGCGAATTGTCGCCTGCAATAAGAATTATCAAAATAAAAAAATTCCAGGTTTAGAATAAATTTCCCTGACTTTTCCCCGGTCTCCCGAAATTCCCCGACTATTCCCGGTTTCCCGCTCGGGTGGCCACCCTGTATATATGAAACAGACTTCCAAAAATAGTATGCAACATTATTAAATACACTTATGTACAATGCAATTTAAAATTGAATAAATGTTAGCTTTCTTTTATAATAAAAGTTACCGGAATGTAACTTAAATGCAACATTTTTTAAAAATATTTTATCCTGAATTTATTCTGCAAAATATCTGCTTAGCATTCAGCCAGACAAATTATTCGGGAAAAAGCCAAATAGGCCTCATACTTAATATTCGCTACATCCCTAGTTGATACCTATTATACATGTATGAAACCAAATAAAACAGATTCGCTTCTGAAAATGCTGAAAAATTATCGTTCATGCATAATAATTTTAGGCTTTGCAATGATAAATTATATCTGACTATATAATTATGCAACATATGTATAAATACACCTATGCAACTTAAAATTGGGTAAATGTTAGGAGAGTTTTTTATAATTAAATGTACTGAAATGTAATTCTGCAATATTCTTTGTTAAATGTGTATTTAAAAGCACTTTTTAAAAAAAATTATTATCCTGAATATATTCGACTGGATATCTGCTTACTATTCGGCCTGCCGAATACCGAATAGTTGCAGAGTATTCGCTACATCCCTGAAGAACATGAGGCTTTTTACGCGAAAAAATTCTGCACTAAGAAATGAAAATAGTTTACACACCACTGGCTTAGACTAACAGAAGACACACTACCTCCTATTTTCATAAGTACTCAACTTATGGACTTGGATAGTTACCTAGACCAAGTGGGATATGTTGCAGCAACATTGTTAATGACAGAAAACGAAAAATAGATAACCCCACAGGCCATCTAAGGGAGTCGATGATCTTATCTTTCCGTAATTTAAAAATGGAGGAAGGGACTTTTCTCTCTCTATGCTAAAACCACTACTAAATTCTACAAGGTGATCTGGGATTTTATGGAACCATAATCTAAATTTATGTTAACACTGCTTGAAATTTGGTCCTATACTACTTTTAAAAAAAAGTTTACCACTCAAAGAAAATATATTATATTCAAAGAATTATCAGGCTTGGTAATAAACATGAAAATATGCAAACTTCGCAAAATTTTTAAATACTATACAAGCTAGCTTCAACACTTAATGCTTCGTAACCTATAATGTTTAATATAAATTCAAGATTATATTGAAGGAAATTTATATTAAAAAATACAACACTGGGGAAAATGTTACAATTAGATCTAAGTGACAGACAGCACAAAAAAAAAAAAATAAAAATCCAATGTCATGGACCCTTTTGTGTAACTCTGAATGCCGCCAGAAGCGAAGGAAATGCTTGTTTAAAGTTATTTTTTACTTAATTTTGATAAATTGTGCAACGACTAAAAAAAAGTAAATAAGATAAATGTGTTATACTAAAAAAAACTTGGAGATCAGTCAACCATGATAACCCCACATTAAGAGTTCACAAATTCAGTTTCTTGTCTGTTGATAATTAAAATAATCAACTTCTAACACTGCTATCTAGAGAAATCTACATTATTATCCTGCTGCTACGGGGATTAAATGCTGCCTTTAAATTCTCAAAAATGACCTATAGAGTGAAATTTGTGTATAACAATACTGTTTATAATGATAAGCCTGCCTATAACAATATATTTCCTTTGGTCCCAGTGGAATTTCTACTTACTCAATATATTTTGAACCTGCTTACAATAATCACTTTTTTGATGCACCTGTTCTATAATGATAATTTTACCTCTTTAGAAAGTTGGTACTATATCGTAGTTTTTTTTTTTTTTTTTCCCTTTGGAAAGAGATACCCTATGGTAAAGAAGGCGAGATAACAGAGGAATAGGGGAGAAACTAGAAACCAGTGCCTGTCGTAACAGGGGAATCTGAGGGGTGCTAGTGATTGGAATGTGTTGCCTCTTACTCAGGGTAGGCACTAACCTCTTTATTTGCATTCGGTATTTCGGATTGACCACTTGCTTCTTGAAACAGGTTTTTGAGGTCCGAAAACCTCGAATATAGGATGGTACAGTGTTAAACATTGGCATTTGAGGAAAAGCTACAAATCGGAAATTCCCTTTGAGGTGCAGTGTGCTAGCTGATGGCACACCTAATTTCACTCGCTACTCAACCGTTAAATTCAACTACAAATGTGAAATAATAGGTTTAGGATAGGGCTAATAGTACTCCTTTCAGAATGTATATAGCAGCCTTATGAAATTTCATTTCAGAATAGGAATTATTAGAGATAAAGTTTGTGAAAATTCCTTAACTCAGAGATAAGAAATTTCATTTCTGGCCATTTAAAATTTTATCAAAATAACTTGAAAATTTTCCTTCAATATTCTTGAAGTTTTAATTTATGATTTTCTATAAGATTCAACAATATTTTTTGAGTGTATCAAGGTGGATGTCTCCACGCGGGCCCCCCCCCCCCGCGGCCCCCCCCCACACCAAAGGAGGACAACCCCCTTCGGAATGAAGTTTGTTTTTTCTTTCTTTTTTTTGTAGATTCTATGTCTATTCAATAAACTAAACCCATTCATGATGTTTTTTACATCTTATTTCAAAAAATTTAATGCCTCGCGCCGCAAAGGGTTAAAGCAAGTTCTTAGCCAATGGTGGCTACTTTTTTTGAAAATAAAGAAAAAATGTTGAAGATGTAGAGGAAAAAACTAAAGTGGATAGCAAACAAAAACAATTTAAAGTGCCATAAATGACGATGTTGACAAAGTTTTAAACCACTATCTTCATTTTGAAGTTCTTAAAAAGATTAAATATAAAACTTTATATCAGTATTTAATATATTTTATCTATTTAAAAAATACAGTTTTATATCAACAATTATTTGTAAGATGAATCAATAAGCATAATAAAATGTTAGTATAATAATAAAATATAGTTTTATAACTATTTTTACATAGACAAAAATATTTATTCTGTCTTTTGATGTTTTAAATATTTCTCTTCATATATATTATTCTTTTTGAGCTGCACTAAAGTAAGTTGGTTGGAATAAAAAGTTTTATTTTGAAGACAAATTTCTGTTTCATCAATTGCCTATATATATGGAGAAAAAGAAATGGAGTGGGGAGCATATGAAAATATTTGGATCCCAAACAAAGCTGGCTTATCAGCTGGTTATCTTAAAAGGTAAGTGCTCTTATCAGGAGTTAATCCAGGTTTTTTTTTCCAGGCCCATTTTTGCGAGGAAAAAAATAATAATTGTGTGAAAAAAAATTATTTTTGAGAAAAATAAAAATATTTTTATGAAAAAAAATTTTCTTCAATTTAGCAGTCATATTTTTATATTTTACGTTTAATATCAAAAGTGTTTCATTGAACCAAATACATGCAGTAATTTGATTTAATACCGGGAAAAAAATACTTGTATATACATTTTGAGCAATGCCTCATTCAAAAACCTTTAAAAAGGAAGCCAGATTAGATAAAAAGGGCTATATTTGTGAATTTGAGCTTTGTGAAGGGGCCGTTTTTATGAAGTGGAAGGGGCAGCAAAACAGCCCCAATTTTCGCCTGGATCGTCCCATGCTAATATGTATATTTATCCAAAGAAAGATGAAATAAAACATAAATAATATCATCCAAATAAATTTATATGAATTTTTGCTCAGAAATACTTTATTGAAAAGCTTCTTAAATTATGGGATGAAATGTATATGGATTTTTAGGTCATAAACTCTGGACTTGGATTCTTCAATATATGAAACCAAAAACTAATCCTTCTCTGTATGTAAAAAAAAAAAAAAGGAAGCCCAAACTTGTCACATTTTTTTGAAATGCACTGTACCAGGCGCAGGGTTGTCGATTTTTTTCATTTTTTTTTCAAAAAAATCGATTTATTTGATTTAAATCGGATTTTTTTTATTTAAATCAAGATTTTTTTTTATTTTAATGATTTTTCTAAAGCTATATATATATATATATTTATTATTTAACATTTGTATATTAGACAATGAGCATTACAGTCATAGAATTATATACATAACAACATACCAGTCATTAAACTGTACTTTATTTTTAAAAAAACAAATTAAAATTTAATTCAAAAATGTAACAACTATTTAAAAAATATTTTTGAACTAAAATATAACAATAATATACTTTTGAAATATAAGACAATTTTATTAAGGAAAAATATAATAAAAATTGTCATTTCTTGATTATAGATATATTATTGTATGTTAAAATATTATGGAATTTTACACTCAGCTGTTCATTTGTTTCATTACAAACACAAGTTTTGAAGCTTTCTCTACTCCTAATCTGTTTGACCCAAAACATTAAATAAAAAAATTTCTAGATAAAATTTTTAAATTCAGGCTTCTAGGTGCATTGAGTCACCATCAGGACTACCTGTGTGCCGAATTTCATGACTGCAAGTGCGATAGATTCATCTGGACACTGCGCACAAGCTTACAAACATTTGTCTTTTATAAGTATAGATCATAGTTTAAAATGCACTATGTAGATGTTTGTATATCTTTTGGAGCATTTATATGCATTAATTAATTATTTTACATTTGAACATTATTGCAATATAAGAACTTTGTTGTCCCCAACACTATTTAGTTAATTATTAAAGTGAAACTCACTGCATTTTACTATGTTCTTTCTTTGTGAACATGATCCTAATATAAATACATGAAAATAATAGGTTTAGGATAGGGCTAATAGTACTCCTTTTAGAATGTATATAGCAGTCTTATGAAATTTTGTTTCAGAATAGGAATTATTAGAGATAAAGTTCAGGAAAATTCCTTGACTCAGAGATAAGAAGTTTTTTAGATCTGGATGTTAAACAATTTTAGCAAAGTAACTCGAAAATTTTGCTCCAATATTCTTGAAGTTTTAATTAAAAATTTTCTGTAAGATTCAACAATAATTTTCGAGTGTATCAAGGTGGCTGTATCTAAGGGGATTCTCATTAGCCCCCCTTCCTCCCGGAATGAAGCAAGTTTTTTAAAATACTTTTTTTTGTAGATTCTATGTCTAGACAAACTAAACCCATTCATGATGTTTTCTCATCATATTTCAAAAAAATTGCCTTGCGCCGCAAAGGGTTAAAATCTAATTTGCTTGCATTGTCAAAAATAAAGATATAGAAAGTTCTCTAGTTACATTAATTCAATGAAATATTTTTTTATGTTCTATATATTCTTTCTTTAAATATATATTTAAAAATATTTTAAAATCACTATTTAAAGATACATGAACAATTTTATTTCATTGAAGCAGATTAACTTGATATTTAAAATAAAGTGATTTAAATCAGTGATTTTTTTAAAAAAAAATCAGTTGATTTAAATCATTGATTTTAATCAACTGAGTTAAATCACCGCAACCCTGACCAGGCGTATATTAAATCTCAGTTTTTTTTTTGTTAACATGGAACCAGCGCTGACACATCAATGCTAGTATCGATGTCAATGGGTGCTTATGTGTTATAGTGACCCCCACAAGTACCTGCCAACACTCGCGAATACGTCATCATAGCGAAATCATAGCTGCAATCTTCTTGGCATAATCCGAAGTTCGTCAAGTAATCTCGGAGGCTGTTATAACACATAAGTACACTGTCCATGCAGTGTTTGGCGACGTGCTAACAGATAAGTACCCAAAACCTGGTTTAATGCTTTCAAAATACAATATAAAAAACATGAAAATACTATCATGAGAATTGACACAGACATAAGATGTACGACCAATGATTCTGGCTTATTTCTTCAGTTGTAGGTAATCAGAAGAAAATAAACATTTCCTTGCTTATAGAAAAATGCAAAAAACATTTCCAATACATCTCTTCCTACTTTCATCAGAATTATTATAAAGCTGACTTTTTGTATTTGACAAATTCAGCACATCTAAAAATGCCAGAAAAAAAAAGGAGAATTTCATAAAAAGACAACTGAAACAAGATTGGTAGAAGACCCTTCAGCTTGAAAACTCATTGCTCTATGATTAAAACAGTTTTTAACTATCTAGAAGATATAATACAGAGCAAATAAAAGTGTTCTCTCTGTTTATATAAATATAATAGCATAAATAGCTAGAATAATAATTATATAGAAGCTAACAGATGAACTAACAATCCTAAGTCTAATCTAAGGAAATCTAAAAATAATGGTTTCAAAATATTGTAAGCCAAAGCAAGAAGAATTTTGTATGATTTAAAAAATAAATAAATAAAATAAACATAATGACAATTTAAATGACAGACATTAGTGATAACTTCTACTGTGATACAACTATAAATATGAATCTAATTGCTTTTAATTTTAAAATAATTTGAAACTATATATATATATATATATATATTTACTGCTCTCTTACAGCAAAAGTTATTAAAAATCAGAATCGGACAAACCTCAAAGATTTACATGAACCACATTGAAAAAAAATTTCAGTAAATATTACAGCAATTTCACTTTTCTAACAAGATTAAGTTCATTGCAATGAATAAATTTAACTTTATCATGTGGAAATCTTGAAATTAGAGACCATACTTCTTCTACTAACATTTTAAAAATGTTAATCTTTGATGTTTGATGTTAATTATTGAGTCCAGATAAAACATAATTATTTACTAATATAGAAATTAAATAACAAATTGTATAATTCTAGTAATATCAAACTATGAAAAAAAATGTTTAAAAAAAATTAATTTAGCAACAACTCCGACTAGACATCAAAACTTCGTATGACTAATTTCAGTTTTCTATAGGTTTTGATTTCAGTGTCGATACCATAACTAATAGCACTGTATGAAGTGAAACAAATCAATTTATAATTATTTCATAAAAACTGTATACAAAATTTGTTTAAATAAAAGATAACAATATGTGAATCAGTTAAAATATAATAAATATAAAAATAATTTAATTCAGCAATTCTGAAAATATATCTAACCCCTGAGAAGAGAAACAATGATTCATGCTGCTTTTTATCTTAGTTCAATATATTCATAAACAAATCTTAATATAAATAAAAGCCATTGTGGGTATGTATGTGTATATGTTTCACGTCTCCTCCTAAACTACTGGATCCATTTCAACCAAACTTTGCACACTTATTATTTAAGACAAGAGGAAGATTACTGTCAACTGTTCGAAGCCTAAAAATTAATTAAACAGTTAATTAGAAATTATCTGAAACCGTTTTTCCACTGCAAGTTCAGAGCAAATTATCTCCCAAAAAATATTTTTATACCATCTTCAAGTTCAAAATTTTACCTTTTCAATGATACTAATTTTATATCTGTGACATTTTTCTGGCAATTTTTATTAATTTTTTAAAGTTTAATGATTGTTAAATACGTGCAGACGATTTTGAAATAACGCAAATTCATAGCTATTCCGTTGCGAGGCAATGGTTAGACTTTGAACTAATTTACTTTTATTTCTGAAATTTTCGCTTATTTTATAAATAAATTTTTTATAAGAAGAGAGTCAACCGTCAACTTTTAAAAGTCCAAATCTTATTAAAATTTCAGTTAACTAGAAATTAAACAAGATTTTCCAAAAATATGTATTATGTATGTCCCAAAACTATTTCGATACATAAGAAGTTTAAAAAATTAGCCTTTCATGACACAAGTTTCATAACAAGAATACATAAGAACTGTTGCTAGATCACATTTAGAAGAATTTTGGATGAAGATGAATTTTTTTTTAATCATATTTATTCTACTATGTAATTGTCTGCTATGTCCCCAAACATCCATTAAAATCTTTCTTATACTGCAAGATTTATGAACAAAATTTGAAGCACCTATGCAATAAATATTAATAACTTATGGAGAAAATTAGCTATCGGCGATTTTTAAAAATCATCTGTTTCAACTGATATTCTCATTTTAATTAAAAAACACTTCAGACGATAAAAGAATTTTGGTATTGTAATTTTCTATACAAAAGTAGTTTTTTACATAAAAAAATATTAGACATGAAAGTATTTTAACCCCGAGCAAAGCCGGGCATAACAGCTAATATAAATTAAAAATTACAAGTAAATCTGAATGAATCAAAAATTACATTACTGCTGCCTAAATGCTATAGTTATTACAACAAATAATTCTTTAAAAAGCATTTATAATAACATAAAAAGCATTACAAAATTTCATTATGAGTAAGTATGCACTAAGAGATTCAACATGCAGGCTTCATTTTTTATTTTATTGTAGCTTGAATAGGAATTACCGAAAATAATGAAATGTTAAAATACAATATTGAAATAACCAGTTTCATTTAAATAGCTATACAATACTCCCTAATAGCGAAAAATTCATCTATTGGTATTAGTGCCTTATGTCAAAACCGGATTTTTCTATACAAAACCGGCGACGCTATTTCGAAATAGATCTCAGATTTCAAAACAAACAGTATAACTGCAAAACGATTGCGAGTGTCTTTGACTGGTTATAACAAAATTTTTACTGCATATCATAGTATAAAATCAGTAAATGATGTATTAAAATTATCAGTAAGCTCTGAATGTAATCCTCACAACATACTTTGATGGAACGAATCGTTTAATTTTATTTACAGAAAATAGGAGCATTTAATTTAATCCAAAATCGATTTTAGAAAATGCATTTGTTTCTGTTTATACACTTGAATTTGGTTCATTTAAACATTTAATCTTATATTTACAATAAATTATCAGTCTTTGGAATTTCCTCAATGCATCACTTTCACGCTGAAGCAAACCATTTGTCTCTTTCTCAGAAACTGTACTCGTATGAAGATTTATTGCGCTATTCAAAATTATACACTTTGTAAAGCATTCATGTTATTTTCCCGCTAAAATATCCCCCATGAATGCTAACCCTAATGCTAAGATAACATATACGTATGTTTATACGTACGCCAAGGAAAGGTCCTCGCCCAATAGTTGTTTTGCCTAAAGGGATTTCAACAGCCTTTTGACCATCATCCAACGGTTTTAGTGTTATTTGCGACATACTGATGTCTTTATATGAACGTTACATTATCATTATTCAACCTGAAAATGGATCTTTTGACTCCTAAATTTTAAGAATATACAGAGCATTAGCAACGTAAACAAAAACGCTATATGCTGCTTAATATGCAGCGCCATCTACTTCTGTCTAGGGTTTTGAACTGTTTTTTCCTTGTTGCTCAAGTTTCTATATCAAAAATTTAATCGTAAAAAAAATTTTCTCTACAATTTTCAAATGCATGTATCATTCTCATTAAATGGAATTTTTTATCCTATTAAGAAATTCGAGTTTTTAAAAATAATAACCCTTCAATGAATTGCTTTGCATAAAAATTTATGCAGTGTAAAATACGTTTATTTCCAAATTGTTTAAAGGAAAGCGTCTATTCATCCATATTATTTAAAATGAGGAATAAGAGAACTAAGTGTCTAGAAAAAAATATGAAAAACAGTGCATTACACATATGGACGAGTTTTCTGCTTTGTTTGTTTACATTTAGGTGCCTGTACTACGTAATTCTGGTGTAATGCTAAGTCAATGGAATCTTCATAGCGGAAGTCCAACATAGAGCAGATAAAGTCAAGGGTTTAATATGTGTAAACAAAACAGAAACTCGTCCATTCAGTAGACTGTAGTCATTCATTTTTATTTTAAACAGATATTTCATAGTAACTCTACTTTTCTAACTATTTTATTAACCTGGCCGTTTAACTCTCTAATTAACTTTTGCAATTAACCTGAAGGAATAATTGTTATATTAATTTTTTATTCGGAAGTGATCTACTACAGATTGGAATGAATAATGAAAATTCATTCTCTATTCTCTTTAGGGGTCTATTCTGGTACCCCCGGTTGCGTGGGAGACGCTCACTTCTCCCGGCCGTTAACAGGGAAAAAAGTGACGTCTCCCACCCTTTAGATTCGAGATCAGTTTTGAAGTATTTATTGAATAAAATGTTATAGTTTTCTAATTTTCCAAATCCCTGAAGCAACAGAACAGACATTCATCGAAAAGTGCTAAGAACGAGATACAATGTTTAATTTTTGAGTATGATGTTTAGTGCCTTAATAAACTTTCATAATGTAAATATTGGTTTATATAACGTTAGAATATTTTACTTCAATTTTTATTGCTCGTATGCCGCCATTTCTCAATATTCATTGTGTTTTTGTTTTTTTAGTTTTCTTTTCAAATGATGCATCGTACATGCACATGCATCGTTTTACAAACAAACACTTCAACTTCTAATTTTTATATATACGTTTCCTTAGAACAAAATGGCCGTGTAGTGAATGTTTCCTTCGAGGAAAAAAAAAGAAGATAGGTAATTGATTGTGAATTTAGTTCGGAGTAACCGGATATTTTTCATCTCTCATTTAGAAGTCATTCACTTTTTTTTCACTAAATCAAGACTTGTATTTATGAAGTAGTTATGTACCAACCTTGGCCAACATGGGGAGGAACTTCTGCCGCTGCTGCAAGTCCAACTGCGGCGGGATATGTCCAACCTGCTGCTGCAGGAACAGTTGCTGCTACTCAATGGCCAGCAAATTATAATCAGTATGCTTCTGTAACTCCAGAACTTCAACAACAGTGGGCCGCAGCATGGGCTAGTCAAGCACAGTTTGCTTACAGTGGTGCAGTGCCTGTAGCTGGTCAAGTTCCAACTACTACTGCAAATCCATATTCAGGATATCCTGATACTCAAACACAAACATCGGACAGTAATGCACAGACAGCATCAGAAAAACCAAAGAATTCATCAGAAGAGGTAAATCTTCGTACCTTTTTTGTGATATCAATAGATATATCGTAACTGTTAAGAAGGTATTGGAAAATTATATAAATATTATGGTACAGAGAATTAATATTATAACGCGATCGGAAACTTATTGTTAAATTGCATCTTAGTTGTGTTATCGTCGTATTCTTTAGTGTATATAAGTTAAAATTCCGTGTGAAATAATTTTTATTTTATGTAAATAGGTGGTAACTCGATAATCGATTATTCTGTTCGATCTGGTACCTGTAGCCACTTTACTAAAAAGATAAGAGTGCATTTCTTTCAGTTACGGAAGGCTTTCGATCAACATTATCGCATTTTCATTTATATTTTTATCATCAACTCTGGCTTATGTTTTGAAATATCTGACTACTTGGGTTTCTTCTGATTCTGTTGCGTTTTCAAAAAAAAGTTTCTTGTAATATTTTTCCTCTAAAATTTTAAAATTATGTTGCTTAGTTTTTACATTTAAGTTTGGTGACAAAGCAATCTTTCTGTGCTTAAGGTGAATTTTCTTAACAGATTTCCTTGATTAGTATCTACTCTTCTGTGAGTAAGCTGTTTTGAAACTCGAGAACTATTACAAATTATGTAGTACTTGTACTTAGTTTGTAATCTACTACTTTTACAAATTATATACATGTCTCAGTAATCTGAAAATTTATCTTTCTTTGCACTATCAGTTAATTGATGCAATCTCTTTTAAGTTTGAACTTTGATGTAACTTTTATGTATATTTGAAACATTTCCAGCATGAAATGAATTGCCACATTTTTGTGGAAATTGTCTTGAATGTTGGAAGCATATCAGTGTCTTTATCATGAAAGAATAATTATTCTAACGGAAGTGTAAATAAACATGCTGCATTAAAAAAGTTAATTATGAATGAGCATATGAAATCAAGATTCTTTAGTCATGATAAATTGAATGCTCTTTCGTGTTAAATGTTTTTATTATATACTGCTTATAAATTTACAGCACAGCATTTTTTTAAAAAATATGTAGAATGGAACAAAAATGCAATTGGTCTTTCACTGACAACTTTTGTATACTAAATGCCTGATGTATAATGATGTTCACCCATTTCAACTAATATGGGTTTTATCTATTAAATTTGTGGGGCTTTTGATTTTTTTTTTTAATTTTATTTTGTCAGATTTTGCAGCTATACTGGAAACTATATTAAATCCTGTTTGACTTCGAGATTTGTTGAATAGTTGTATAAAATTACATAGGTTTTATTTGCTTCTGCAGTAGTATTATTGGTAGCATGATCAGCTGTGAAAGATTAGTGTTAGAATAGAATACGAATATTCTGTTCTTTAATCAGGATATGTGTGGAACGTCAACTGCACTTTTATTGACACAGGTAAGATTAATCAAATATTTCCTTAAGAAGTAGGTAACGGGTAGAGGATTTGATGACGATTAATCTCTTTGTAAGGCATTACTGTACTTTACTAATTTCATAAAATATTTATGTCTTATGAAGTTCATGTCCCAAAATAGCTCTCCTGTTTTTTGTGCCAGTAATATATGGGTATGAGGTTTTTGTATTTATCTTCATTTAAGCTCAGTGTTCTAAAAAACTGGTTTTTGTTTTGGTCCTTTTTTTCCCCTTAGAATGGGTATTTTTTGATACAGTTGGTGGTGTATGGTTCTACGATTCAAAGCAATAGTTCATTTAAGAAGTTATACAATGTATTTTCACTAAAATTTAAAGTCTAGTGAATTTTTTTTTCCCCATGTTTGTCACTGCCTTGAACATAAAGTATCAAATCTCCACGAAGTTTAATTCACAAAATTTCTTGTCTAAAGGAAATTTGTATATAATGATAGGTATGAAGTTTGGCATATTATATTATATTTAGTATGATACTAAATTGGCATTGGATTAAATTTTAAGCGACATTAAATTGTTATCAATTCAAATTTGTCTTATACTTATTAATTTTTATTTCCTAAAGGAGTATTTTTTTTATTATGTTTTGAATTACGTAGTTTTAAAGGATAAGCAATGTAAAATTAATTTAATCAGTTTATTGCTTTGTATTTCAAAAATTCATATATGATTAGTCTTATAATTTCTTTAGAACTAGAGTAATATAATGATTTTCAAATAATTATGAGATTTGTAAAAAAAGTTAAATTCAAGAATTTTGAGGTTGAGGATAATAAATCATATAATAACCAAAAGTAATTTTTGGAATTTACTATTTAGTTTATTTGAAATAGTTAATGGATATTTTTTGAGTAACTTAAACTACAGTTAAATTAAAATTTCAGTAGCCACTGCATTCAAAAGTTTGGAAAGAACTTATCTTTGCTGTAATTCAATTCTATAACAGTGATTTAGATTGCAGTTATTGGTGCATATTCTTCCTTTATTTGTGCTTTACTTGCTTTTGGTTGTTTTGCTTCTGCAAACTATGCACTGCACATCATTTTATAAATAAGCAAAATTACGGTAATGAGAACTCGGAACCCGTTAACCATTTATCATTTCACCCCACCTTTTAAGAAGTTCTGTGCATTAGTAAATTTCATATAAATTGCTGTTATGAAAAAAGGTGCTTAATCCCTTTATACTTCCCTAGAGTGAGCTCCATAATTTATTCTCTTGGGCATAGGCAGACATGCAACAAATCAACATAAAAATTTAATGTTCATGTAAATGGCAGAATTGTAATTAATTCCCTAAAAGAGTTAATGAAATTGCCTATCTAGCATTCTTCTCTCCAGATATCGTGAACTAAATTGGTTGACTTCTAGTTCTGGAGAGGAAGTTGTACTCATGATGGCTGTGGCATCTGAAATAAGTATACCTTTTTCATCTGAAATGGACAGTTGGCAGACTTTTTTAACTTAAAAATATATTCTAGCACTTTACTAGACATGGGAGTAGAAACCTACTAGTGCTACTATTAAACTGCTAGGAAAAACACCAATAAATGTGTTGATATTCAAGCTTGAATGGTTTCACTATCAATCCATGTGGTTTCACTTATTTGTTTAGGATGCCATATCACTATCTCTGCTTGCTTATGGCTAAGAAAAAAATTAATACCAAGAAATGGCCTAAATCTATTCCACCCCCAAAAGTAAAATGTTCTAAACCTAATCTGTTACGTAGAAGATTCGACTAATTGGTGGTTGTGGTGGGTATTCTGAATCTGAATAATTAACTTACACATGTTAGTTCCGATACAAAGTAATTATTGAAACCTTGGCATATTTATTGAAAAGGCAAGCATTTTCTAGTTACACTGAAAATACTGTATTTTTGAAAGAAAAAAAAAGCATTGAAAAAGTTATATTGTGTGTAAATTGCCTATAGATTTGTAATTGGTGTTTTAAAATTTTTGATAAGCAATTTTTTTTTTGTAAAGACTTCTTCTTTCCCGGGATAGAGGATTTGGATTTTTAATACTTGGAAGGTTTGTGTTGCACTTCTTGCAAATGTAAAGATTTTATGATTATGACAGTTTAAAAAAGAGGGGGAGGGGATAATCATTTGATTAAAATTTCATTAATGTTTGTTCCCTGTGGTGGTTAAAGAACATGCTTTCGTGACAAATATTCATATTTTATATTGTATTTGATGTAGATAATTTCTTATATTAAAATCAAATTTATTGAAAAGAATAAATTTTAATTTAAAACCATAATGAACAGAAATCTTGAATCAGTTATTTGGAACATTTCTATGAATTATTTTTAGATACAGAAAATGTTTCTTTCAGCTAGTCAAAGATTACATGTAGAAGTTGTGCATTTTTATTAATATAATTTACAAGGGTTCTTCAAAATAAGATCTCCCCAGTTAATTTATTTCTGTCATAATGTTTACTGGTTAAATTTAAAACTCCTCAAAATTTTGATTGTTTTCTCATTATATATCTGATGGGTAAAAAAATGACTCATTAAAATAAAAAAAAATCAAAGAACATGTTATGAGATATTTAGATTATATGTATTTACTGTGATTAAATATTTTTGGTGAGGAATGATTCAGAAAGTATGCTTCAGTATATTTCTTGTATGATTGGTAAACATGAATGTAGCTTTGTATTGTTGGAGTGACTGTAAAAAAAATACGATCAAGTTTTGCTTTAAACTTAATTTTACCTTAAGCAGAATTATCTTGGGGTTTAAAAGTTTGTTTATGTTTCTTGGAATGGAAGCATGAGTCACTACAGAAAGGTTTAAGAATAATTTAAAAAAAATTTTTTTTCGAAAGCAGATATTAAGTTCTTGTCATACCATTTAGTCTGAACATCTTTTGATGAAGTTGAGGCATTGGAATGCTTAAGCATGCAGTAGTGTTGTCTTAAACGTTGGTCACAACTTGAAACAAATGTGATAGATTAGTTTATTTTATACAATATTGCTCTCATGCAATTCAAATAAACTAGAGCCCAATGTTTTCATGTTCATATTTGATCTGAGATGTAACTCATAATATTTACATGTGAAGTATTGAGCAGATGCTCATTTTATATTGTTTTATATATTCTACTAGCAATCATTATAAAGAAATGCTTTCTGCTCTAATTATAAATGCAGTTTCTGGGGAGGATGTGTCAATTTTGTAGCATGAAAGACATTTATTGCTGTTCATAATAAATCAGTATATGCTAAAACCATTGGCTTGCTCAAAGTAGGATGTCCTGTTTAAAATTCTTAATGGATGAGTTGATGAGTTAGTACTCGTATGTTGTTCTGTTACTTTACATCCTGTATATTCCAGATTAATTCCAATGGTGCATACACTATATGACTTGTTTAGGAAGAAACAGACCATTATCAAATTAATGTGAAAGTTTCCTTTAGTGCTTTTATGTTTTTCATATGAAAAATTAAAGAAAATATTTCCAAATTAGACCAAATAATTAGTATTTTTACCATTCCTTTATTATTATAGTGGAAAGTTCAATTTTCATATAAAAGCAAATGAAATAAAAACATTTCTGTTCTGGGGAAAATAGTTTACTAAACGTGGCAGCAGATTTCTTATTTACACCTAGCATGTTTAACTGTATGTTGAAAAACTTTTTCGGTCCTCGGATTCAATACAACATGCATGTGTTTAAATAAACTTTATCTGTGACTAAGAGGATTATTTGCTCAAGTGAATTAATTTGAAAATTTATGTATCAAAATAAAGAAAAGTACATTTTTTTTTTGTGGTACTGCTACATAAAAAAAAGCGAAGATTCGTCTTTTATTGAATAATATTTACTAGAATGAATTTGGCAATATGCATGAATAACAGCATATTGACAATTTTATTTGGAATTAATTATAATCTATTACAGGGTTGGAACTTTAAAATGAACACTAGAATTTACGTATAAAAGTAATAGTTACTGATGCGTGCATAAAACGCGTGAATGTATCTGTTATCAAATTAATAAAGTCGAAGTGCGTAAAACCGTAAAGAACTGCATGGGGTAAAACGAACGAGCGATCCCGTGTCTATTGATTGTACCTGATTGTACACATAATGCTGTCTTGTAGGGAACGTCGCATGAAAAGACGTCTTCACCCAGAGCGTTTACAGCAATGGACGATTTGTAATTGCCTTAGAGCCAGGCAGCAGCTTCTGGAAATCGGCCTGCTGTTGTCCCCGAGGAACTTCATCTTTGACAGCTGTAGGTAAGATAGCTCAAGACAAGTAGCTAAGGCTTGAACTGTAAGTCAAAAGAAGACATTTCTTTTGGTTTACACTTGGTCATGCATGATTAGGTCATACACCTCCTCTTCACTTCATTAAATTATGTGTTAGGCTGCCCCAAATAATGCTGCTGAATGATATTCTATCTGCAGGCTTTACACCAGCTAAAGATCGAGTCTGAGTTGTTGGAAATTCAGCAGTGTGATGCAAAACATTCCATTTGCGTTTGATATCCCAAGCTCACCACCTTTCGTTATTCATTTTTATATTTCCTTGAGCATTGTGCTTTCAAAAGTATAATGAGTCGATGCATTATACATTTTGTATCTTTGTCTTTAATGGGAAAAGTATATAAATAAATTCCTGACTTTACAAGGAAAATGTTCTTACGAATTACTCTTCGAAACCTATCGGGCCATTAATGACATAAAACTTTTAGATATACATATAAATATTTAAAACACTAGAATGGTCATAAATGATACAAAGTTCCTTAAAACTGAGAGTTTTTTGTTTTAACCACTTAACTAATTCATTCTCTCTACTGTCTAATTAGATGAAGCTTTCTGTTTTGGGAATGTATTGTTCTATTGATTCAATGAAGAGTCCACAGAACACTTGAGATGTTAATGAGTTATTCTTCATTTTTTGTGTTGAATTTATAACATCTATGAATGATGTAATTTCAGACTATAAGTGTAAAAATGCCATAATTCGATGCACGAGCAAACTCGGGATAACTAGTTAAGTGGTTAAAATTGGTGTTTTACTAGAAGTATATATTTTTATTACTTAATATTATTAACTTCTCATTAATCCTTGCTTAGGCCCTATTTTCATATTAAGCAAGAGCCCTCTTAGCAATCTTTAAAAATTTTTTTAAAAATATCGCCTGTTTGTTAGCTCAGCCGGTTAGGCGATTGATATAGTTCTCAACAACGGTATCTCATTTAAACTAGAAAAATATCACTAATATAATTGGGACTCTTATGTGCATTTATGTGTGGTTGCATATTAATTGTCTTTTTTTTTAATTTAAAAAAAAAGTATAGCGATAGCATCTATTTTTGGCTTGACACAAGGCTGGTGAATTAAAATTAATGAATTCATATCAAACTTTACATTTACAGCTGAATAAAGCTATGTTGTCCCTTCTATAATTCTAATATTCTCTAAATGTAGCAGCTTTTAATTTTAGCCTTTTCTCGTTCCTTTGAATTGGAGTAGATTTCCGAGATTATTAAAAATTGTTTCCAAATTCTTGACAAACATTAAATTAAAGACTCTTCTTTGGTGCAAACTGTATACAATGTCGTGGTTGTAGTTTTTGCATGGTCAACTTTTTAGGAAATTTAATAATGAAGAAAGATTTAATTACTTCCTTTCATTGGTTTAATATTTAGACCACCATCTCAGCCATGAAAATGTTTGAAAAAATATGCCTGTACCTTGTCAAATAGAAAAAAAAGGACAAAACTTCATAAAAGGACTAAATTAGAAAGCTATCGGTAGAATTGCTGGTAATGCAAAGAATTTGTGTGTCTATGAAATAGTAGGGAAATTTCTTGACACCATTTCAGTTTGATGCACTTTGCAGAAAAGCTAAGAGCAATTCTGGCTTGGGGAGGAGGGGGTATAAAGCCATGTGAAGAGAAGGAAGGGAAACCTAAAACGTCTAAACCCTTAGAAGGAAGAAATTTGTCAGTTGTGCAAGAGATTTATTGTATTGTTTTTTAGATTAATATTTGAAAGAGGCATCTTCATTTCTTTAATTTTCCAGCTTAAAATAGACAGGGAATTCTATTCTTCTCATGGGACATTTTTTGAGGGGAAATAATAGCCCTTGGATTGGTAACATAAAAACTTCCATTTTATTTTGGTTGCTTTCCCCTAAGAGTTAACTACAGTGCGCTGTTGTGAGGAAACACTAGAAGATTAGTTCTTTTAGTTATAAAGTTAATTTTGTATTCTCAGGGAGTAGGCTGAAGTTCCTGATTTATAATAATCTATTTAATATTATGTATCATTTCTCTGAGAAATGTCATTATTCAGATAGAATATCATTCAACTTGATCAACCAACCAACAAAAAGTAATAAAATGAAATAAAGTTTTTAAAATTCAGAATTCTTGGAAACTACAGATGAATAAACGCACTGGATCCAATGGGATAAGAAAGGTACTGGTATGAAAGAAGAAACAGATTTTTAAAGTATGAATTAATGAGAAACTTTTTAGGTTTCAGATGTTTTGGAGTTAATTAATGAGTTAGCTGCAGTTTTAAATGGCCTGTATGGAAATATTTTCAAACTGATGTAAAGCTTAGTAATTTTAAAATTAATTATAAAAACTTGCGATGTTTGTTGTACAAAAATAGTGCTTAATGGAAGGTAATTTCTGCACTTTTACATTTTCCATACTTACAAAGGAAGAATGTAAATTTAATACTTCTGTGTTATTTTTTAGGTAAATTCGATGAAAATCCTCCGTTCCGTGAATTCAAATTCCTGCAGAAACTGTGCTAGGTATCGGGATATTGACATTGAGAAATATTGGAATACAATTCAGTCCTTTGAGTTTCATTTCTTTTTAAGGAATGCTTAGTTATCAGCGATATTATAGGATAAAAGTGCATAAATGCAGCTTTTCTCAGAAATGTTCTCGTTTTCCGTTTAAATGCAGTAGATTGAGGGGGGAGAACTTCAGTTTGCATTATGTTTTCTAATGCTTGTTTATCAATCATTCAACTTGATTTGCATTATTTGTAGATAATTCCCCGACTTAGTTGTGAGGCAATGAAAAAAAATAAGAGTAAATTAACAAAAAGGTGAAATACATTTTTGCATGGGATGAAATTGGTTGTTATATATAAATATCTGATAGGAAAGTTCTTTGTGAACAATAACAAGCAAATGAAACTTGTATTGTTATTATCTCGCTGTTAATTGCAAGCACTACTATGCACCCGTAATCTAATATCTAAAATAGTGATAAAATGTTCTCATTAAATAAATAAAGTAAATTAACGCGTTAAAAATAATTTGAAGTAATTTCTCAGTTCATAAAATTTTTCATTACTGGAAATGATCTTGCATACGTTTTCTGATGCAAAGCATTAATTTAAAAGTAACAAGTAGGATTTTCTGCTATATTTTTTAACAGTTCAGAAAGACTTCTGAAATGTCTAGTAAATTACCATAATATAATTATTTATTGGTCAGAAATTAAATTTACTCAAGTATTCATTCAATATAAATTGAAGTATGTGGATTTATAGATATATTTAGAGTTAAAATAAATTCTAATAGGTTATATAAACAATTGTAAAAATTGCTTATTTTAGAAATAAATGTTTCTGGTTATGAAGTTAATTATTAAAGTTTCTGAACTCTTCAAAATATTATTAAAATATAATTTTTGTGTTAGAAAACCTGAAATGACTTTAAATGAAGCTGATTTATAGATTTTTGTAAAACAAGACAATTTGAAAGTATGGTTCATAGTAATTTTTTGAGTTAATGCGTTTAAAGTAGATTTTAATTTAATATTCTTCTTTATATCTTGCAACGAGTAAATTCAAGATTCAGGATTGCAAAATAAATATTAATTTCAAATTTAATTCCATGTTGAATATTTTTTAAGTGTTTGCAAGACAGTATTAATGATGAGAGAAAGTTCTGCGTTAAAATAATCGTTCAGCGTATTACATGCTACAAAGCTGCTTCCACATACGAAAAATAGAATTATCCGACTTTTAGAACTCTATGGGCCGTCTGAAAAATTTATAGCAAACGCATGCAGAATTCGCTTTCTTCATTTTATTTTAATTCTATCTGCACTTTACTCGGTTGATAGACATGCACCTTTCAATCTCTTCCCTTGTTGAATTTATTTTCAGCAGCAGATTGCACTGAAGTTCTAGTTTTCAAGATCCTAATACAGATCCAGGCTTTCATTTAGGATATTGTGGAATTTCTTGTGTCATCCAGAAATAACCAAAGAAGTTGAAAAGTAAGAATCTAGCTTAAAGAAATGATCCATTTTCAGTGTTGGTAACAAGTTTGATGTTAATATAATATCGTAACAGCCTACACGAAACATTCTGGTTATTGTTGTCATAGCAACCAGTTCTATTGATTCATGCTTCTGTCGCCTTCCTCATTCAAACAAAGAAGGAAGTCGTTTAAAATCTTGAAAATTGTGGTTCGTGATTAAAAAATTCGTTTGCGAGTATTTTAATAATTTCAAGAAACGGGAATTTTTATATAGTTTAATGAATTCCTTTTCAAGGGTTTAGGTTTGAAATTACTTTCTTGGGATTGTAGCTGCTTGATTTTAATGCCCTAAATGATGAATGTTATTTGAATAATTATAGCTGTTTCAAAAATCTAAACACATCAATCTCTATTATATCATGCTGCGATTGTCAAGTGCAAAGTTATTTGTATCTCGGCATATGTCTAATTTATGTTGAATACAAAAGCTTAAAACTCCTATTTCGTTTTTATAAGATTTGAAGAATGGAGGTGTCTTTCTAATTTGTTGTCAAAGGACACACATGACAACTGCTACAGATTTTATCAAATATTTCTGCAAACTACAGGCAGGATTAAAATTTCTACGGAAACGAGATTTTTCCCCCTTGCGCGCTGACGTTTTAGTTGTATTCCTTGATGACATGATGATCCAGATATTTTTTCCTACATTTCATGTTTTTGAAAATGTCATATAATTTTCCATATATTTCTAATACTTACAATAATAGTGACATATATAGATATACATTTCTAGATAAGCTATTTTAAAAAATAGAAATGTATGATTACTTAAAATATGATGAAATATATAAATAATGATAAATTCAAAATTTTGACAGAGGTCTGTTTCCGTGTGTGTCTACCATCCTCGTAGATTTTCTGCTACGATAGCAACCTTTCCAATGTTGTCAGGTTTGAAATGATATTAGCATTCTGAAGAAAGTTTCGGGAATACTCTTTTTTATATATATAGAAAGAGAAATAAACTTGCATTTAATATCATTTTTAAGAGATCTAATAGATTAGCCTAAAAGTTAGCTTAGTTGTGTTTATCTCAGAATTTTGGTTGCGCTAAATAGAATAAAGAATTCTGTTTTAGAAAATATTTTCCAGAAAATAAAACATTAAATGATTTTAAGTATATTCTTGTTTAAATTTTTTATTTAACTGTATAGAAAACTATTAACGGCAATCTTTCATTTTTCATGCAAAGAAGTTCCATCCAGATAAATGAATACTTTTAATTTCATTGCCTTTCTGTGTAAGAGAATCTATTACTTTGATAGTCATTGATCGATTTAGCAACATTAATGGATAAGAGAATAGGAATTTTTCTGTTATAACCACACCACACATTTTCGATACCAAATTGCAGTATTTTAGCTTTTTTCTTCCTGCACACCTTTGTTGTGATCCTAGGGTTACATAGATACATATTAAGTTGTTTATGCGATAATTTTTATCCCATTTCATTCAGTTCTGTCTAAATTTTAAAGATATAAACTCTTGATTCCAATAATTGAGTAAGCTTGTAACTGAAATTTTGTTCTTGTCTCTGATTTAAAAATAACAGGGAGAACAGGGGAAATTTAAAAAAAGTTTTGTAATAAATGTGTGTATGATTTTTTTTTAAAGTATATATTCTGGCTTAAAACTGCAAGAAATTTGGGAAAAGTTAAGTGATTTGACAACTTTCAAATAGTCCAAAGCTCAACTGTAATAGTGTCAGAAATCAAACTAATTGATGAGTCACTGCCTTTCATTGATAGTAGTAGCAAAAGTTTTTATTCAAGATTGTCTCCAGTATCTTAAACTTAAGAAAAATGATAAAAAGTAACTTGTTACCTAAAATCCATATAGACATTTGTAATGGAGGCATTGGCCCCCCCCCCCCGGTCATGTTTCATGGTTCAAATGTTTAAGCTATACTATCATGAGTGAATGAATTGTTGGAGCAGATGTGTTGTACATGGAGAGATATATATGTGTGTTTATTCAGTTGTTGCGAAAAATAAAATTAAAGGTTAGATTGACAAGGAGGTTTTATAAATCATGATTAGTTTTTAGGTCCTAATAATCTTCTAAGATGCTGCCTTGTATACTTTTTCTCTTAAAACTTATGCAATGGATATCTCCCTTGGCATAAGCTTAATTTAAAAAGTTTGTCACTATAATTATTATTTCTTTCCCAGTAAAATCATACTTTAGCACTGAAAGTAAAATTGATCTTAAGTTATGTATATCTGCACACACATGCACAAAGTAGCTGTGCATTTATTAATCTGACTTCTAAAATCTAATAATTCAGATAAAATCAGCTTTTTCATAAATCTGGCCCTGTTCTAGATTTTCCTGTATTACATGACTTATTTTACATAGCTTTGATACTTGGGCAAAGTAATTTATACTACAGTAATCTATATTAATTAGACAATCATGCTGCCTAAAAATTGGAATAAAGACGTTCAAAAGAAGTTATATGTTATAGTATTTTTAAAAAAATAATTCTGAATTGAGTATCATGAAGCTGTGTGTTTCAATATGATTGTTAAAAATTATGATTACCCACAATTAGCTGTTGCTTTTAGTTTCACGTATTACTTTTGAAATGTTGGGATCTTCCGTGAAAATGGAGTCTAATGTATCCAGGCAATCTTATGCCAATAGAATTGGGACTCAATCTGAGTATTGTAGTATGTGTGAAATATTGGGTAATGTGAGAAACATACTTACCATTGTAGTGACATTTAAACTGTGTTAGAAAGAAGGTGAAGACATCTGAATTGTACAGATTTCAAGTTTTTCTTGTGTTTATTAATATGCAATAAATGCTTGTACAGTCGCAGGGGGGAAAAACCGAACTACCCAATATTGTTCTGCCATCGTCCATCAGAAATTAAACAAAAGGAGCAAATTTCAGGAAATAATGTCTACTAAACGATTCCATATCTAAAAATTTCATAAGGGGTTGTCTATATATTTATAATTGCACTAACTTCAAAATTTCCTATGGCAACACCCATTTTTGATGACAAAAATAAATTTCTCGTCAAAAAAATACTCCCAAGATTTTGGTTAATTGACCATTAAAAGATTGGAAGATATTTGGCATTTTGTGTTCACGATATTAAAGGTGCTGTCTCCATATTTAGAGAGTGAGGCTCGCTGCTTGCGTTTAAATGTTGGTGATAGAATTTTAACTTCTTTTTTACAATTGATAAATACTACATGCATTACAAAATTCTGCAAAAATTTTCTCTAAAAAATATGATTTTGATCCATATATATTACATTACTAAATGAAAGAAAGATGTTGCCTTTTTTTTAAATATGTGAATGCCCCCAAGTGCATCATTTCTCAGAGAATATAGAATATTTAATGTAACTTAAAAACTATTTCAAATGAGCTGAAATTTTGCATTGGCCTTCTGCATCGATTACTGTAAAAATTTGGGGTGTTGCCACTCAAAAATTTTTAAGCATCAAATTTAATAAAATATTTTCAGTGTTCAAAATTATTTTAAAATCAAAAGTATAGGTGTATACTACTTTATATTATTACATTGATAAAGTTCTAGCTCAATAACTATATGATATCTCAAAATTTTATTTGCTTACTAGCAGATTACCCTGCATTGCCCGGTCATTTTCTTATCAAAACTTTCTAATGGAGAGGAAAAGAATTTTTTTTAAAAAACTGGGAGTGCTTTGTTATATATGTGGTTTATAAACCACATCCGCTGTTAAAGGGTTAACTATAGTAAAGAAGGGGTCATCTAATTGCAAAGTAAATGTCAAACAGAAACGTGAGTCAAAGTGCGTGATCAGTAGCCAACATGTGAAAATATAATACATATATAAGCAAGAATATGAGATTTACATTATAAATCAATATAAACATACTTGTATATCTTGTATTTTTCCTGGTAGAAAATCAAAAATGGGTTATGATGCAATTATCTGCAAATACATACGGAAGGCATCAAAACTAGACTCTCAATCAGTTCTTAGGAGGTTTAATAATCATCATGGTCCAGTAAAAGTCAGCTCCCATCAAAACTTTGATTGGCAAATAATCTGTTTTTTCATACGGATCAGCAAGTTTCAGTTTCTTTTGCCTAGCAAAAAGAGTAATATCCATTAAAACAGTTTGAAGCGGTGCATACGTATTAGAGCTCTCAAATGCACTTAAGCTAACACTTGATTTGTTCCAAGTACTGGACAATTCCAACTGAACTCTTCTTCGCGGTTCTGTTTCACTTGAATGAGACTCGAACCTCTAGGTTGTCAGTGCTCACTTTTAAATTCAAAATATCTGCTAGACGAGTAGAAACAAAACTAGACTGAGAACCACCATCAAGAACACAGCATGTTAATTTAGTGATTCCTGTGGGACCAGTAATAAACACCTTTGCGGTTTGTAAATGAGTAACATATGATGCAAAAATGTTTACTTGTTTTGCAGTTGTCAAAGGAATAAGGTCAGGGTTGGAATTTTTATAAATTTAAACATGGTATTTCCTTTTGCACTTGATACAGAAGGCCCTATCCTTTCTAGGACGACTCCTTACATTATGTCCTTTGTTGGTACACAAGAAGCAACGTCCAGCAGTCTTGAGCTTCTGGACATGAACATCTATATCGGTGACAGATTTGCACTCCTGGGGTCAATGTCCTGCAACATTGCAGAAGGGCCAAAAAGGTGATGATTTCTTTGAATAATTCTTTGGCTTGTATTGAGTCTTCGAGTTAACATTAAATGCTGCCGCTGTGGATGGCAAGGCACAAAATTCTGTGGTTGGTTCACCTTTAATTTTCAAAGTAGTAAGAGCACCCTCAGCTTCTTCAAAAAGAAACTCTCGCAGTTTTGAAATGCAGCTTTCTGATTTTTTTTTCCGTTTGGTGTGAATGATCATCGACAAACAACATCTGGGAAAGCACGTAGAACTTTGGGCATTAAAATTCGGCCGTATGCATTTATATCTTCTCCAAAAGCAGTTAAAGCTTGAAGACTCCTGTTACACTCTATAAAAATATTTAGAGGCGTTGGGTTAGAAACGGGCGTTATATTTTCCAAAAAATCTAAATGAACATGGATAATTCTATTTTTATCACCATACCTGTTTTTTAAGATATTTTTCACTGTTTCATATGTTTCAGCGGTTATGCTTATTCCATCAACCAAACGTGCTTGTTCATCCTTCGAATAGCCTCTTAGATAGACATATTTATCTATTGTAGAAAGTTGTTGGTTTAAGTCGTACATAAATTAAAAAATTCATATGTTTTTTGAGCAATTTTACTCAAAAAACATATGAATTTTTTCTATATCAACATCAAAGGGCTCTATTTTCATTGTAGATAAGTTTACAGTGGATTGGATATAAGATATAAATGAATTTGGCGAGATACCTCTGCCGTAGGATGAAGGAAAGGGAGAGTATGAAGTGTTCATCGCCTCATTTGGCGAGATGGCAGCGTCAAATCAATGTTTGGAACTTTAAAATTTTCTAAAGCTTTTCACGCTTTAAATATAGTTAATTTTGTCTTATCTTCATAATCTGCACATTCAATTATATGAAGTTCAAATTCGTCATCGGAAAGTAACACATGAATTTTATCATCTAAAATTTTTAACTCTTTAAACGTTTCTAAAAGGTGACTGATCGTAAAATCTATTTCTTCCTTTGAAGCATTAATGTTGAATTTATTGCAGAAACGAGAGATGTTTCCTCTAACATAAGTTATTTTCCTTTTTAAAAGAAAAGCCTCATCGTTGTTTTTTCCGTTAACATTTAATGAGCTTTGACGTTCAGCTGTATCGGAAACAATTGCATCATTCGTAGACATTTTACGTATTCGTAAGGAAGCAAATTAAAATAGATTTGCCTGTCTCTGTCTGCGAGTTCAAATGGGTTGTTTTGGCACCATTAAATTTGGCGGGTATCAAGCGTGTTTATTTCTCATTGATACAAAATAAAAGACATAGAATTTAATATGTAAACATTGACAGAACTGGATCATAGAACACATGAGAGTCAAAGTTATAGTTATTTCTTCTTTCAGTTGTTTACTAGCGCATGTGCGCCGTCAGTTATTATCCTCGAACCGGACAACCACAAATAGATACTCTTAAAAAAATGATTTTACATAAAATCACCCCAAAGTCAGCACAATATGCAATTTAGTTTCCATAAGAACATTGAATATCATATAACTTGAAAATCTGAAAAATTATTATATTTTTCATTAAGAAAAGTATCGTAAAAAATATACTACTACCCAGAAATAAGTAAAAAAGCTTTCACAAATGCATAATGCTTACAGATATATTTTAATATAAAATTCAATATATAAACAATGAAAACAATTTTACACAATGCATACCTAATTTTTTTTTTTTAACTTCTTTTGAGAATAATGCAAGAACTGTATATTTAAGTGCAAAATAATAGATATTTTGTTATATTGTAACCTTTTCATTACATTTTTAAAACTTAAGTTATGAACTTTCGAAATTTTTCGAATCTATGCATGTCATTCATTTCTGGAATCGGCTAATTGTACCCTATTCTGTGAGGATAAAATGAAACATTGACATTTTGATTGTATGAAACATCTCTTCCCTTAAAATAAAGATTAATGTCGCTTTAGAGCGTATAGTAAATCAGGAAATTCATACCTAATTCAGTTATCTTCCTTTTGTCAGTCTGCTTAGCAATCGTATTTAAATTTTACTAATTCAAATTATAAATTAGTAAGACGGTCAACCATATATTCTTCTTCATAACATTTTTATTTTGTTCAACTTTTTTTCTTCATTTAATAATATTTTAACAACTATAATTTTGTTGCCATTCGGCATAAAATAAATTTCAAATGAACAAAAATAATACAGTGAAATCTGTGTACATCAATACTGTTTGTAACGATAAGTCTACCTTTAGCGATATTTTCTTGGTGCCAAATCTGGTTCCAAATTTCATCAAAATCGCCAAGCAAGTCAATTTGTTATATGTGTTGTGGAGACTTTGCCCACCCTACCCTGAGGGACTGTGTTAGGGCTTATTTACCCCTCTTGTACTTCAAGTGGGTTAATGAGGAACATGTGTGCCAAATCTCATCAAAATCTCTGTAGCTGTTTGGAAGTACATATATACATGCGTTGAGTTTTATATATATAGATAATTTCGAAACAAAGTTTGAAGTTAGTGCAGTTATAAATATGTAGACAACCCCTTATGAAATTTTTAGACATGGAATCGTTAGTAGACATTATTTCCTGAAATTTGGTACCTTTTGTTTTAATTTCCGATGAACGATGGCAGAATAATGCTGGTTGGCTCTTTTTTCTTTTTTTTTTCGCATCTGTACATACAGGCTGATCCATATGTCGTAATGATGTTTGTTTATCAACAAAAAATTATTCAGCATCTATTAATATAGTAGTAGCCATTAGACTTACTTTCTAAAAACTCGTATAGCTGAATAGCTTCTTTAGAATTTAATATAAAGTAGTTGTTATGGAATACAACTTTTTTATGTGGACAAAATAGTTCCCATACTTTCATCTTTGATGCCAATAAATTTTTTAGATAACTGTAGATACTCGATTGTTAAGGATTTGTTTTTGCAACCTATTTATTTATTATACAGGACGTACTTAAAAATATGTACATATTTTGAATAGCAGTTACATGAGCAATAACGTACATCAAAGTTTCATTGCTTTAATTTAATCAATTTTTTTACAAATACAACTTTTTATAATAAAATAATGCTTTTTCATAAAAAATGGCTCAGTTATCATAATTAGATTTGCTTGGCGCAGTGACAATGGAACATCATTATAACTTACTTGACTCATGATTGACTTTATTTTTTAACTGCTTAAAAAAAAAAAAAATGTCCATTATGTGTTTCCAGGTTATAACTTTGTAGGATAGTTAATCAGCATCTGGTTTAATCGGACCTTTTTTCTTTGAGAATACCGTGATTGATAATTTTTACCTGACCTTGTAGCCAGGAATGTGTTAAGCCACTCATTTCAAAAGTTGTTTAAGATGGAAGAATGGTACATTCAGCAGGATCGAGCACTTCTACATTATGGGTCCTGTCTTTATAAAATTCTGGTGAATAGATAAGATATATAGGATAATAATAGAATAGATAATTAGGATAAAAAGTAGCATTGAGTAGCCTTTCCACACACACTCGCCGTATGTTGCATCTGGCTAAGTGCTCTCCTCCATTTCTGATAATGGATTCACCACCCCGTCTTAGGCGAAAATAAGTGCGTTGGGCAAGCGTAAGCTAAGCGTTGGATGTTACGTGTAAATATTCTGTTACTATGTTGTTAAACATATTTAAAAGCCTATTATCAGCATACTTATTTTCTGCACCGTATTTCATTTTTAATATTTATGGCTCAAGACTGGTTACAATAAACAGGTTGAAGTTATTCATTGAAAGGGATTGTGCTCATTTGTCTATTAACATGCTTAATGGTAATTGCATTTGTTGTTTTTTCATCAGCAACTTTTAACGTAGGACTACGTTCCTCCTATTGGGGTCTCGGGAAGGAATTTGATTCGCACGCCAAAACGCCGTTATGGGAGATCCTCTATATCTCGATAACTACATATGCTAAAAACGTGACTGTCTTATTTTAGAGATAAAGGGTAACAACAGGAGTTACCAAAATAAAAAATGAAAATCGGTATTGTTGTTCAGCGACTACCGAGTTGCAAAGTTGGGCAAAAATATGTCTGAATTGGTGATGTCTTACTCATGAGGTGTGCCCGCACAATTGGCTGAGAGTAACAAAGAGAATTCGAGAAGCAAAAGAGTCACGCGAGTAAAGTAGTCCTATGCCTTTAACATCAGCGGCTGTTTGAAAAAGACAGCCTCCCGTCTTTTTTTTTACACTGTAACATTCAATAATAGAAACATTTCTAATAACTGTAAAGCTCTACATTTGTATAGATCATATTCAAAGTGTGTTTATTTCTTTGGGACATTGTATGTTTCTTCCTAAAATTAGTGCTATTTATTGACCACATAATGAAAAAAAAAACATTCCTACATGCCTTCTATGCAAAATATTCATGTCAGTGTTATCCTAAAAATGAGTATCTAAATGAATTAAAATATTTCGGCGTTTTAAATTTCATCTTTTTATTTGGTTCCATGTCCTTATTATTTGTTTGTAATAAGACTAAAAGCTCATTTTTTTTTTCAATTAATTCCTTGTTCAAGGTAAGGATTTCAGCAGTCTTATTTTCTTGCAATTTTAATTTAAATAATTTTTTTTCTCCTCATGATGAAAGAAAAAGGTAAAACTCTGGATTACATTAATAATTTTAATTGTTGCATCATTCCACTGCACTTCACAATATTTGCATTGCAGTTATGAAATAAAAGTTTGCATTATCAGTATGGGCATATTTTCTTTTTCAGTTTTAATACGCAAGATGCAGATTGTGTGCATTACTGAATGTTATTTTATTCATTACAAAAAATATATTGCATAATGCATTAAATTTCTACTGCATTTAATGTGTTTTTGTTGGACATATCGGATTTCTATGATAATTATTATGTTAATTACTTCAAAGATCTGAATATCACAATACCCGTTTATGAAATGATATTGGTTTTGTCAAATCATTTCACATTTAGGTATAATGTGATCTGTAACATAGTATTTTTTTTTTAAGCATCCATGCTATTCATTAAATATCTGTTGCTTATCATTTTCTATGCTCAGCAGCAACTGGCAAAATGTCTTAGATTGCTATTTCAGTATTTTTTATCATTGGTGATGGGGCTTGCTTTTGTTAGATACAAGATTGCTATGTTCAAGATAACACAATAATTTTTGGATCATTTTACAAAGCTCATATATAAAAGAAATATTTCTACTACATCACAACTGAAATACAGTAGACTTATTTTAATAAATATATGGTTTTACAAAGCAGACTTGAATGCAAGATGAAACTGTTATAATTAGAAATAACTTCATGTTTCCTGGCAGTGCAGTTTTGGTAGGTTATTAAGGTTGGGAAATGAGTTTCTTTCCCCTTTTTTTCCACAGGAATGTGTCAAGTTCATTCTTGCTGTAGGCTCCAGTTTAATAATAAGATAATTATAAACATTTACTCGCACATTGTAGTTGTGCATAATTACATTGGTAGTTTCACTTGGTTGAAATTTAAAAGAAAAATTTACAAAAGTATTTTATTATGCACATAAAAATTCTAATATGTGCAATATTACAGATCTCCATATTTAGCTTTCACCAGAAGAAGCTTTTATCAGCAGTAAAAAAATTCTGATCTAAGTGAGAAATACTTGTTTTGTTCTAGCTGGCCCCCAAGGATAGTTCTGAATCAGACAAATTAAAACAGTTGAAAGAACAAGCTGAGCAATGGAAATCGCTCCAACAGCCAGCAGCAGCCGCTGCAGCTACATCCTGGCCTTATGCAACAGGTGTTTCTGCAACTGCAACTTCTGTTACAACATCTGGAGAGCCATTAAAATCAAATGAAAACACAAATACTGTACAGTCCAACATTGAACAGCAGGTCCATTTTAGTTTCATATCTAGTAAAGAATTTGCATGCAGCTGTTGCTATTGCTATTTTCTTTGGATCTCTGTTCACTTTCAGTTTTGTGCTTCTGCATAAAATTTTCCTTGCAGTCTGCAAAATCTATTATCTTTTCTCTGCCTAATTCTTTTTTTTCTTCTTCTGAGATCTTAATCATTAAATATTTTAATTGCATTAATGTATGTGAAAGGAAGATAAATAATTTTTATAATCTGCCCTAACATTTTGTCAAAATTCAGAACTTATTGTAATGATTATGTTGAAAAGTTTAGTTGTATATGACATCCCATTTTGTTTGTAGTATGTGTTGAACTTTATTTAAACAATAAAATTTTGGAATATTTTTTTAAATATAGAGAATTACAGCTGAATAATAAAATGTGTATATATAATAAGATTTTTGACTTTTGAAAACATTTTATTTCAACTTACTTCTGTCAGTATACATTTGTTATTCAGATATATATATAAATATATTATTACCTTTAATATATTTTGCATGAATAGAAAATAGTTGAGGAAAAAAAAAAGATATCCAATTACTTCTTACAATTAAAAATCTTTGATGGACTTAAAATGTTCATGAAATTCTCTTCTTAAAAAATGAGAACCAAGTATTTATTAATGACTAGGGTTTTTTTATTTTATGGCTAAATTTCAGCTGTGTTTATGATTTTCTTGAAAAGGTATTATTCTTTGTTGCTTCAAAATTTGTCATTTTGATTCCTTTGAAGTTTTAATGAAAATACGAGATTTCAACCATTTGGATGATTGTTTGGAGTTATTATAATGACTGTTACATATATTCATGTAAGAACTTATTCTGAGCGGTTCAATGTGTGCAGTATATTTTTTGCATACATAAATAAATTTTTTCCTGTCTACTCGGTTCTCGGAAATAGAGTTTGAAATGTTGAGAGAAAAATTGATTTTGTATGTTTTCCTTCTATGGTTTTCTTTTTGCAAATCTGTCGCTAAAAACAAACTAAACATGTTTTCATCCTTTCTCCCCTCACTTTCATATTGTCATGAGAGATAGCTGTCAAACTTATTTAACAATTTATTTCTAATTTGGTATGAGGAATAAAATATATTGCTATGAGATAATTGTTTCTTTTTCAAAGAAAGAGAATTCATATCTTGTAAGTTATCTTTATGTTGAGGACATTTTTCAACAGTTATATATAAAAAAAAATAGAACTTTGCTTTTTATGGTCATCAATTCATGGATATCTTAATTACCTTTTATATTTAAATTTCACTTATTTTCCATTTTATATCTGCTATTAATAGTTTAATTTTATTTTTGCATTTTCTGTTATCGCTGTAATTTCTTCATTTTAAACATAATTTGTGATGCATTTTTAACCACTATTTTTTTTCTCTATGATGATACTGTATGCTTTTGTTGCCAGTTTATTGATTATGACTTTTAAATTTTCATAAAAAATTTTAGTTTTGCTTTATGAAAATGAAATTTCTTACATCCGTGAAAATGTTGAAGTAAAACAGTAAAAATAAAAGTGAATAATGATTAATGTTTAATTTAAATACTATATTGATCTTCTCCATTCCCATTCTTCGTATGCTGTAGGTTTAGAATTCTTTAACTGGATATGTAAAGAGGGATTATTAACTGGTTCAGATTATTATTACATGGATCTTTTTTTCCTCCTAAAATAGCTAAGTATATTCTTTACTCCTTCAGGCTCCATTGGATCAGGAAGAAGAGGAGTTTGATCGTCAGTTCAAGGAATGGGAGAAGCAGTTTGAGGCTTGGAAGGAACAGAACATCAATCACCCTGATAAAGAAGCATTTGCACAATATGAGAAACAGTGGCAAGAGTGGAGGGCTCAGCTATTACAAAAAAAGGAGCAGATGCAGAAAGAAAAGGCAGCCAGATTGGCTCAGCAGGCTGGGAATACCACTGCAACTACTGCCCCTGGTGAGTGTGCAAAATATTGAATGGATTTTGTTGTTTATTTTCAGTGCAGTCTACATGTCACGAATTTTGATTATCTTCTTGCCAGCAATGAAGTATTCTTTAAAATCAATAGTTCCTTTAAAAGATGCTAGAAAGGTATCGGGATTCATATTCAACTATCGATTCTCTCGCCGCACCCTCAGTTGTAAAAATCATTTAATCTTAATAGAATAAACTAGTCAATATACTGATACTTTTTGGCAACATTTTGTTTGTTCTACTGATTTTTAACTGTATATTTTTAATCAGCAATGCCAGGTAGATTCTGTGTGGAATAACTGTACATGGTCAAGTTGTTTTAGTTATTGTATGGTATAATGTTTAAAATTTTAAAACATATGTTCTTTTCCAAACTTCTCACATTTTCATTCAAACCATATTTTTATAAGGTAACTAGCAGATTACCCGGCATTGCCCAGTCATTTTCTTATTAAAACCTTGTATTGGGGAGGAAAAGGAAAGTTTTTTTAAAAACTGCGAGTACTTCGTTATAGCATGATCAGCAGCAAACGTGTGAAAATATCCATATATAAAAAAGAGGAAAGTATGTGTGTGTTTGTTCGTTTTTTGGTTCTTTATGCACGTCCACACCGTTGGACTTACGACCACCACATTTGGCACGGTGATGGATTAGCACAAGAGGGAGCCAGCGCCGTAAAAATTATTTTAAAATTTGAATTACATTTTTATTTATTTAATTAAATAACGAAAATTAAGCTATTTTTAGATGTTTTTCACCAATAACTTCTGAAATACTTATGGTACAAAAATTATTTTTACATCACCTTAAAAGGTAAAAAAATTATCTTTTTAATGATGCCAATTTAATTGTTGTACAATTTTTTCTCTAACTGTAATTAACGTTTCAACATTCATTTTAAACTCAAATAGCAACAATGCTTTTATTGTTAAAAAATAAAATTCAAACTAATATATTGTCATAAAATCCTTTATTCACGTGTTTTTATCGCTTTTAAAGTTAATAAAATATTGCTTTTTTTGGTCAAGGTAAACTTCTTACTTCCGCTATTATTTCGTAGCATGCACTTAACTTTCATTTTTATTTCTTAACTTTTAGTATGCACTCAAATATCCAATGACGTACAATCAATACAGTATAGGTATATTTGTACATTGTAAAACTGTATTAGTTATTTAACTATATATTGTTTAAAATAAATGTTCTTTCAATTTTCTCGCATTTTCATTCAAACCATACTGTTATAAGGTGATAAAGAGGCTATATTTGAAAGTTTTAATTCAACAATAAAAGATTCAAAGAAGATGTATGTTTGTTGGGGAAAGTTGGTGACAATATTTTTAGGGGGGGGGGGGGGTGGAACCGGAGGCCAGTATATGAAAAAATATGGATCTCGAGCAACGCCTGATTTTCAGCTAGTAATAAATATAGCAAGAATATGAGGTTTACATTATAAAACAGTATAAACATACTTGTATCTCAAAGTATTTGTTTTTCTGCTAGAAAATTGAAAATGTGTTGTGATGCAATTATCTACAAACACATGACAACAAATAGGTTTGCTTAGAAAAACAAATTTTGTATAAAATCATCCCAAAGTCGGCACAATATGCGATTTAGTTTCCATAAGAACACTGACCTTATTTTCGTCTTATTACACTTGCAAAAAAATAATTTTAAAATATTAAATGTCATATAACTTGAAAAACTACGATATTTTTCATTAAGAAAAGTATTGTAAAAATATAGTACTACCCAGAAATAAGTTTAAAAAATATTTCAAATGCATAATGCTTACCAATATATTTTAATATAAAATTCAGTAAACAATGAAAACAATTTCGTACGTGTGCTCCCATTTTTTTTAAACTTGTAAATAATACAAAAACTATATTTAATTGCAAAATAATAGATATTTTGTATATTGTTTCCTTTTCATTACCTTTTTAAATCTTAAGATATGAGCTTTCGGAATTTTTAAAATCCATGCATATTATTCATTTCCCAGGGATGAGATTCTTCCGCTTTTTGGCTGATTTCCTCTTTTTTTCTATTTTGGAGAAATTCTGTTGTTTTGCCTTTTCTCTCTCTCAAAATTCTGGGGTTTTTTCCCCACAAAAATTTGCTTTTTCTTCCAAAAATTCTGCTTTTACACAAAGAAAAGAAATCTTTCGTTTTCGAAAGAAAATTCTGGGAAAATATGCTCGACCGTGTGGCGTAACTCCACCGATTAGGAAACTAGCCGATTCATTTTCTACTGACGAATCAATATTATATCAGCAAGCTCTACAAGGATGAATATTCCAACATTCAGTGCCATTCAAAGTATTAAGTACCACCTTGCAGAAAACAAAACCTTTGTGGCATGTTTTGCCAAAAAAAAAAAAAAAAAAAAGTTTTTTTTTTTGTATGAACATGTTGAAAAAAAGTTAGTTGAAAACTTAAGGTCATCTTGTAGGACGTAGCAAGATGAAGAAATAAAAAAAATGGAACAAAAACAAATAAATAAACCTCATAAAAAAAAACTCCTGTCAAAAGAAGCAGCTAAAAGGCTGTGTGCAAATGCAACAAAAAAGCAGGGAATAAGACAAAAATAAAACATGATTTACCTAGGCATTCTAGAGATAGTGTAGTCCCGACTATGCCAGTAATTAAACAGAGTGATACTAATGAAGACTGTGCAAAATCTTTAGCCTCTACTGAAAATAAACTTTCAGAGATGCAAACACATCCTTTATTGAAGAAAAATGTGTGAAAGGCAGGAGCCCTCCAAAACAAGGGATGAAGCGTGTTAATGGAGATCTCTTACCAACAAAAGCCACACAAATAAAAAAAACGAAAGAAAACCACTTCTTTAACAATTAAGGTAATGTTTCAAAGGGTTTCAACTAACAATAATGCTAAATGAATCTGTCATTGTAACTGTACAATTTCTCGACCCCTCTCCACTTTATAAGTGCAAAATCATTGTGCTGTTACTTTTGCAAAAATGTATAAAAATAAAAGAAATAAAACAGAATTCAGTATATGATACATTATCATAATTTATAAAGATCTAATACACTTTAAACAATTGCATGAAGCAAAAGAAATTATTTGTCCTTATTTTTATTTATTTTTTGAGCTAACTTTTATTAAAAGGCTATTAAATATAATTTTTCTCAGATTTCTGTTGGTTGAATGTTGCATGTCAGTGATGTACAGGTGGTAAATATGTTTTAATGTCTAATTTTGTATTTTCCGATGCCCCTGATGATGTCTTAAACTTGTTTGTTAACTTTTAATGTGAATGATTTAATAATAATTTAATTTTTTTTTTCTTATTTATACGTACTGAATTATAAATAATTAAGTTATTAATTATTACAGTGTAATATTTTCATCATGTTGCGAGCTCTGATGTTTTACTTCTTAAAACATCTTTCGCTTATAAATTGTGGTACAATTTTTTTGCTCGTGTATGATTTCAGTCTTTTTGCTTTTCTTCTAATCTCATCCCTGATTTCCGGAATTGATTAATTGTACTCTATTCTATGAGGATAAAAGGAAACATCGACATTTTGATTGTATGAAACATCTCTCTTCCCTTAAAATAAGGATTAATATCACTTCAGAGCATATAGTAAATCGGGAAATTCATACCTAATTCAGTTATCTTCCTTTTGTCAGTCTGCTTAACAATCATATTTAAATTTTACTAATTCAAATTATAAATTAGTAAGATGGTCGACCATATATTCTTCTTCATAACATTTTTATTTCGTTCAACTTTTTTTCTTCATTTCGCTAATAATATTTTAACAACTATCATTTTTTTGCCATTCGGCGTAAAATAAATTTCAAATAAACAAAAATAATACAGTGAGACGTGTGTATATCAATACTGTTTGTAACGATAAGTCTACCTTTAGCGATATTTTCTTGGTGCCAAATCTGGTACTAAATTTCATCAAAATCGTCAAGTCAGTCAGTCGGCCTATTTGTTACATGCATTTTGGAGGCCTTGCCCCGCCCTACCTACAACTGTGTTGGGGCTTATTTACCCCTCCTATACTTCAATTGGGTTAATGAGTGACATGAGTACCAAATTTCGTCAAAATCCCTTTAGCCGTTCAGAAGTGATGCTGGAACAAATGTACATACATTGAGTTTTATATATAGAGAGATAAAATGCTAGATTTTAAAGTTTTATTCAAACAGAAAGGATTCAAAGAAGATTTATGTTTGTTAGGAGCATTATTTCTAAGAAAAGAAATGGAGGGGATTTATGGAAAAAATTTGGATCCCGAGCAATGCCCAGTTATCAGCTAGTGTATATATTAGTAAAATATGTACAGGGTGGTCGTAAATTATTGGACTTCTCTCTTTTATGAGAGCCATTATCTGTGAAACTTTTAAAGAAGAAAAATAAAAGCATGTATTTGTAGGGAATTTTATGCTCTTGTAATGTCAGACTCAGAAAATAGCCAAATTATATCAAAATTAAATTTATTAGCTATTCACAAAAGGTTGTTTCGTCGTACCAGTAATTTGAAGAATTAATTTCAGCTTTTTAAAATAAACAATCACACACATTTACATTACGTGCAGTCTGTGCCTCGAGAAAATACATCAAAACACTGGTAAAGCCATCTTAGCTCATTATTTGAAATATAAGACTGAAACCCTAATCCAATTCATTACACTCTGTAGTTTGTTAATTCACATGCACTTTGAAAGCTGAATATTTTTTGAGATATTCAAGAAAAACTGAGATAGGAAACCAGCTGATCGGTAGCCATTGTGTTTGGAAATCTCTTTCTGTGGCATATTTGGTATGCAGCGTATTTGGGGGGGGTGGCTTTTTTATTTGTCTCCTCTCAAGTAAAAAAAAAAAAAAAAAATGTAGTTGTAATATTATTAGTTTTTTTTTTTAAATTAAGTTTTGAAATGGGTTTCATTAATTTATGACCACCCTGTATAAAATTCATTAAATGGGTGTTTCTTTAAAAGTTTGTTTAACAAGCCTTGTTCTTTAATAAAAATAAAAAGTGTTCAAAATAGCCAATGTTATGATATTGAATTCGTGTTTTTTTAATGCAATATATTAAAAGGATTTGATTTGAGTGGAAGATTTTTTTACTGTCGTATAGGGCTGGATAAAAATTGCTAGATGGAGCTCATATTAAATTTTTAGAATGTCAATTTTTTAATTTTATTTACAATCCTTTTGTTTTGATATCTTGGAAAAGTTTGTAATTAATTGTTGGATGCGATGCACATTGTGTGGTAACTGAAGATGGAATTAATTGCTTTCTTATTTTATTAGCTCTAAATACCAGCACTATACCTGCAACAACTAGTTCTGGTGTAGTGGACTCCTCTGCTGTAGCAAATCCCAGTCTCTACTATCAGCAGGCTCAGTACATGTACATGCAACCATATGTGTATCCAGGCACTGTGCCTGTTGCACCTCCTGCTGTCCCACCACAGTTTTCCTTTGGAGGCCAACCTGCTCCTGGTCCTGTGGATAGCTTTGGCGGTCCACCACCCGTGGGAAATAGTGGAGGACCTCCAATGAATGTGCCTAACTCGAACATGGTAGGAATTTTTCTTCTATAAAAACTAATTAGGAAACATTGTATCTGATTAAAAACCATTTTGATGCAAATTTTAAATATATGCATATTTTAGTTTACAAAGAACTTGTACCAATATATGAAAATAACTTAATATAATTGCAAAAGCAAGTCTTGCTTGCTGTTATGAAATTGCAATATGTCAATGAAAATTTGGGTTAGAAATAGTTACACTTTCTTTTTTTTTTAATTATTTTAAACATTTAATTCGAATATTGGTGTTAGGCTTTTGCTTAGCTTTTCAGAAAATTTAAATAAATTATATATTTCCAGAACTCAAGAGAGGCAAAAGGTTATGATCAAGAAAATGAACAATACAAATATGGCCAAGGAGCTGAAAATTTTCCTCGTCAAGATGAGTCGTATGGAAATTATGATGACTATGGAAATTCTGCTATGTATCCTCCTCCTGATATGGAGGTAAATAGTATTTGTAGTCTTTCAAATGAATTTTGTCTATGTAGAAGAACCGAGTCATTCTTAAGAACCGGACAATCAGCTGTTGTGGTATGGCGGGTGCAAATTAACTCTTCATTCAAGAGATTTCCTGCCAAATTTGACGTTTCTAACATTGATTGAAAACAAATAAAATAAACATGTTTTATGACAGAAAATATATATTTTGTATTTACATATTTCTTTATTCAAAAAACTTCTTGGGCTAAAAAAAAATCTGGTAGATAATAATCTAGATAGAAAATCTAGTTTCAAAACAAAGCACTTCTCTGCTTGTCAAACGTTGCCAAAAAATATTATCAACTTATATCATCAAAATTGCAATAAATAATGAGATTCATTGTGGTGTCCAAACTATATCATGCGCATGATATACCACTGATGTAATTTATTACTTTCTGTTGAAAAACGGAAATTAATTTGAAATATATGATTAAGATCATTTAAAATTTCTCGGGAACTATTGATCATAGCGAGATAAATTTTATATCAATCGATAGAAAACTTTATTTCACTATTTTAGAGCAATTAAATATGAAATTAAAACAACAATTACTCTTTTAAATTTAAAATTACTAAAATTTGGGTTCTCTAACAATGAAATAATGCTGTTTAATGTTACAAAAAATAGTGCTTTTGTAATTTTGTGTGTTTCAAAGGTTGAATCAAGTTCCTATTCGCATTATAACGATATAAGTAAAACGTGTATTTATTTTAAAATTTGCCTTTAATTTCCAATATTCATCGTCGTTGAGGCGGCAGAAGATATTAACCTATAATTATAAAATTTTGTGAAGGTGCTGTTGTTAATAAGTAGTAACTTTTAAGCCCTCTGCAGACCGATCAACAAAATTTGTGATTTTTTATTAATTTTTCAATTTTAACCATTTTTAGTCCAATTTTCACAACTTTCTGCCCAGTGAGGCAACAGAAGATATCAATTCAAAGTTAAAAGATTTTGCACACTTTTTAATGATGGGAGTTGCAACTTTTCCGCACTACCACATAAAGATCTAAGAAACTTCGACTTTTTCGGCCCGCGCTAATGCACACCCACAATGAGTTTTATTTGTATTAAGCATACAAAGAGTTTGGATAAAAGTAAATGACTTGATCAGGAAATCTATATAATTTTTTTTAATTTGGGAAGTTTAAGCTGAAGCTAATTGTGGTACTTATTCTGGGAGATGAAAGTAAATCTACTAATATTTATGACTCGAGACTTTTGATGTACATGATGTGTAAAGAGTACTATTTCTCTCTGTTCTTCCTCTAAACATTTTGTAATTGGTCATTTAAATTGATGTATATTTGGTTGTAATCTTAGTCCAATAAATTAAAATTTTGAAGTTTGTGTGTTAAATGGCTTATTGCAATAATTTGTATTAAAATGGTATTTAAATGAATTAAAATTGCATTCGAAAGTTTATAGTTAATTCGATATTATTTGGCAAGTTAAAATATTTCATGATATTTGAATACTATTTTAAGTGTAAGAAATCCTTCAATTTATAAATATATGAAATTTTATTATTGCTAACTATTCTTGTGTAATTTTTCTTATTTAGGACCCATACCAAAGAGATATGAATTTTGGTCGTGGCCGAGCTAGAGGGCGAGGTCGCGGGAGAGGCAGAGGACGTGGAAGATGGGTAAGAAACTTAATATTAGCAATTTGCATGAACTGAGTATTTGGATCAATACTAAATAGTTATAATAAGAAAAATCATCAATTTAAGTAATGTGTAATTGTGATTGCATATCACACATGCATTTATAAAATATATACTTTACTCAAAATTAATTTATTCATGGCTTCTGTACATGATGCATGAACTTCACATTAAAAGATTGGGATAAATCATAAAAACTTGAGAATTCTTAAATTTAGACATCATTCTCGGAAAAAATAAGTTTTAAATATTATATAAGTAGATGATTATGTTAAGAATAAATATCTATATATTTTATCCCTTGCAGTTTGTTTTTTAAAAATGAAATGTATCATTTCTATGGTCTTTCCTTTTATGGGGCATAGATTCAGCTTTTAAATAAAATGGGCTTCTAAACAATAAGTGAAAATTGATATTTTGCTAATTAGAATGTTTCTTTAATCTTCTGAATGTTGTAACTTGATTAAAAATGGCACATTAATTTTGATGCAAACATTTTTTGACTAGATATTTTATTCCTTCTCAGTGCATAGAGCATTGCAAATTTATTTGCCTCTCAAAATGAATCATAAAACTGTAGTCATTATCCTGAAGGATTCATTTTATTAACCTCTTCTTTTTTTCAGTCTGAACCTAACGAAATGGAAGGCCCACCACCACCTAATATGAGAAGTCAAGGACCTGCTTTATTAGACAATCCTCCTGAATTTCCAGAAGGTCCTGGGAAATTTCATGATGGTCCTGGTGACTTTCGAGAAGGTCCTGGTGGACCTGGAGGGTATCCCCCTGGTCCTCCTGGACGTTTCTCTCGGGGACCGCCTCGTGACTTTCCCCCTGGTCCAGGTGAATTTGGTGATAGTCCTCGCAAGTTTCATGATGGAAAATTTCCGGATGGTCCTGGAGAATTTCCACCAGGGTAAAAACCTTTTTATTATTATGGAGACAGAATTTCAATTATTAGTTTTAATTATGGAGACAGTATTTGTTCTTTTGAATTCCACTTTAAATTTTCTATTATCTATTTTTAATGCTTAAATTCAATTTATATTAAATTTGCATTAGAAAAGGGATTTGTTTCTCCCTGTTGCGTATTGTTTACTGAATATGGAATTTGCAACAAAATCTTACCTTTGTTAATTTCATAGCAATTTTTCATTGTTATGAAATATTTCAAAATTTTTTATCAGAATTATATATAAAAAAAAACCAAGTTTAATTTTAGCCCATTTTCAAAACTTTATTAAGAAGCAATAAATTTTGAACAAAATTGGAAAACGCTTCTTAATTTACTTTCAAGTCTACTGCTTTCGAAAATTTTGTTTTTAGAAATCTGGCTAACTGGTGGTTTATGCCTGCTAAAAATTGTTCAGAGGTTTGGGAATACCCATTAACTTCGCAGACAAAGGGGGGAAAAAAAAAAAAATGGAATGCATTCGGTTCAGCCACAGAAGTGAAATGTAACTGCCCTATAAATAGGATGCTGGGTGTTAATAGGGTTAAGACATTCTGTTATAAGAGCATTAAATTTTCACAAACTTGGGGGGGGGGAAATTAAGCATCCATTTTATGGTTTAAATACTGCTTCCAATATTATTCTTTTCACTTTTAAAAATCTATCTCACTTATATTTGGACTGATAGTGAATTATATGGGGTAAAAATTAGCAGAAGAAAGTCTTCGGTTTGAAAAACTAACATTCCACAGGTAATTTCATAAAATAATTAACTGAGCATGCAAGAACGTTTTTTCGGATATACTTCATTATCATGAGGAATAGATTTCAGATAAGAATAATTTTTATCCAACTAAAAAAATTGCCATTTCAATATTCATATATAATACAGAGTGAAATTCAAAGCTTCATAAAAATAAAAATATAATTGCATTTGGTAAATTTAGGATTTCTAAAAACAAAACTTTCAAAGTCATTGTTTTGAAATTGTTTCTTTGATTTATTTTTGTGGTGATGTAAGGAATTAGAGTGAGATTTTTTATTTTTTGATATTTTACTATGTCATAAAAATTCTTTAATATTATGTAAAAAAAAAAAAAAAAAAATTCTACTGATTTTTTAAAATATTTTTTCTAAAAAAAAAAAAAAAAAGTTTTTTTGTCTTTGAATTTAATTTTACTTTACAGTTAACTTGATCTTGGTGTTTTAAACATAATTTAATAGAAATGTAAGCTTTAAATTAATTTGTGTGTTAACAACCTAATATAGTTTTTTGGTACATTCCCAAACTAGTCTTAAGAGAAAAAATTATTCCTTTGGATTTTATATTTTGCCCTAAAAATTTCTTTTTATATCAGTCCTAACAACAGACCTCCATTTGACTATCCACCTGATGGTTATCCTGGGGATTATCCTGATGGCCAGAATTTTCCTGAAGATCATCCAAGACAAAGACGGGACTTTCCTTCAGAAGAACGTTTTCCTTTCCGTGATGGGCAGCCTCCTCACCGTGAGGGAAAACCTCCTCTGCTCCCACGGGATGGACAGAAACCTCTTCTCCCTCAGGAAGATCGGCCGCCTCTTATTCGAGATAGTCAACCACTCCTTCATGATGGGCAACCGCCTCCATTTGAGGGTCAGCAACCACCACTACTACGTGATAGACCTCCTGGTCAGTTCCCACCTGGTGAATTTGATGAGCCTTATCCTCCTGAGCCATATGATGACAGATTTCCTCCAGATTCTGACAGATTTCCCCCTGGACCTAAAGATGACCGCTTCATGATGGATCGGAAGTTTGATGGATATCCACCTATGGATGATAGAGGGTTTGGACCTCCACCTCCCCCTCCATTTGGGGATGATTTTCCACCATTTGATGACCGTTTTCCACCTGGTCGGGGGCGGTTTCCACCCAGAGGCAGGAGATTCCCTCCAGGCCATAGAGACTTCGATAGATTTGGTCCTCCAAATTTCCCTCCTGACATGCGAGATGAAGGTCCTCCTTTTGGTCCAGATGATAGGTGAATATATCTGTTTAGTTGATTATTCATTGTCAGTTACTGTTTTTCTTTCTAAGATTTAAACATGCTGAAAGTAGTAATAACAATGTTAGTTTATAAAAGTCACTCTTGAACAAATTGTTTTTAGCCTGTCTTTTTGATTATTAGCTTAGCATTATAGACTTATTATTAATAAAAAAGATAAAAATTAACTTATAAACATCTTATAAAAATTTAGAAACTGAAAACTTAACTGGCATTTGAGGTTGAAATATAACAGCTGTTGCAAGTACACTTGTACTTACTTGATTGTTCAGTATAAAAGTAAATGTAACTAATAAAAATAACTTCAGTAGAACCTTTCAAATCCGAACTAATTGGGGCTGACCTCTTTTCAGATTATCCAGAAAATTCGGTAAAATATTTTTGATATACCAAATGCAATAGAGTTTTGACTTTGGGCACTCTGTGAAACAGAGTACGGAAAGAGCTAGCTGCAGCTTTGCATTGTGAAGCAGGTTTATTCTTTACATCAAAAGAAGATAACCAATTTTGTTCCTACTAATTAAAGTGCAGTATTCATTCTTAAATACAAATTCAAATGTTTCTTTTAAGTTAGCAATAAACATTAGCTTTGTTTCTAATTCCTAATTGTTATTTTCCTTCATTTTTTTTAATAAAAGTTTTTCAGAAAATTAAGAAAAGATGTTTGGATTATCCAAAATTTTGGATTCCCATGGTTCCACCGTAATTGGTACTCATGTAATAAGCTAATGAATTACTAAATAATACGTTCTTTTGTCTAAAATTGCTTCCCAAAATTAATGTTTACTTTATCTAATAAATATTTGTTAGCAAAGCTTATTTCTTTTTAAGTAGTAGATGATTGTTTTGTTTATTTATTAATCCGGGGGTGATTGTTTTCCAGTATTATACCGCAAATCCGGTTTTTTCTTCATCCTTAATGCCGGAATTCCGGTATTTTCTGATAAATATATTTTATGAAACTTAAGAGTGCCAAAGACTCAAACTACTACAGACTACACAAATTATAATCCATACTACGGAATACCTGATTTCTGCAGTGTGTCGCCAGTCTTAAAATTTCAGATTTATACTGAGACAAAAATAAATAAGAATGGAAATTTTTAAAGATATTAATATAGATCTGTTATTTTTTTATGCAATGAAGTTGTATAATCAAAAGGGATCATTTCATTTGTAACTATTATGTTTAAAATAATATTCACAAAAAAAACAGCATATGTACAAGAGTTTCATGAGAGAAAATAAGTTTTATTCATGTTTAAAATGAGAAGATTTAAGAATTACATTTACAGAATTTACATGAAAATTTAAAAATTCTCGCAGCATTTACTCTTAGAGGGGAAAAGATATGTATAATTTAGTTCTAGGATGGAATTTTTTATTTAAAATATAATCCTACTTTTCACTTTCTTAAAAAATCACTTCATGACTAATTTTTTTGTAGTATTATGGAACATTTTTTATAAGAAATATGAAAATATGATATTTCAATAAATGTTAATACTTTTTTTCAGTTGAGAGGATAATTTCCCCCCCTGTAATTGAAAAGTCTTCCATGCTCTGAAATGTATTCATATTGCCATTGGGGGTGGGAGTGCCAGGCAGTGGTTCAAGATGTGATGTTGTTGCTTTAAACATTTTTATAAATTTTATTTTTTTTCTAGGCATTTTGTTCAAAAAATTTACGAATGCTATCTGCGTTTAAAAAATCTTGAAAATAGTTGAAAAGGGCCCATTTCAATCATTTTGTTACCCATCTATTTTTCCTCTAGCTTGATATATTTGTTACGGTTAAAGAAAATATCTGGTTAATATGAGTAATAACCAATTTATCATATTATTCATAACATATATAATATTTAAGCAGACTTGCCAACTCTCCCTCTTTTTAACAATTTCTCCCCCACCGCTCCTGATTCTCACCGATTTCGTCCTGTTTTCTAGTATTTTCAAGGAATCGGAGCAAATATAATTCATAATAATAATTTTTAAAAAGCAGTAAAGAAGAGACGAAAGAAAAATACAGCGCTTGCTTTGATCACATTTTCCTCAAATTTCGAACGCTTGATGTCATTCCCTTATGGATTCTTCATTAGCCGTTTGCCACGGTATCATGTCCAAGCTTGTTGACTAGCAAGTATCACCTTGGGTTTTCGGTGCATGCTTTGCTTTGACTGTTTTGCATGCTAGGGAGAATTTGTTTCTCTTCTGCCTATCTTGTCGTGTTGGAATATTGCCAAAATATTTTTTTGTGTGTGCATGCATTTCTTTTTCCACCAGTCCAGATCTGATGTCATCGAAAAAGAAATACCAGACAGTATTTACCAAGGCCTATTCCGAGGAATATTCATTTATTATCACTTCAAAAAAAGATAAATTGTATGCATTTTGTGTCATTTGCACGTTTTGAGTTTTCAATTGCTTCTGGCAAAATCTGCAACAACTTCTTCTTTAAAGGAGTAAAAATACATTATCAAATAGGACTTATTTGTAAGTAGAACTCAACTGTAAATATGAAAAAAAATATAATCAAGAAATATATATCTGAAGAAATGTAAATCCATAAATTATAGCTCTGAAGTACAAAAAAATATTTAGGTAAGTCAATAATTTATATTGGTAATACTGTCTACATATAAAATATGTATGGCAGAGTGAGGACTAAAAAAAAGTGTCTTTTAAAAAACTGATCAGATTATTTTAAAACCAGGCTAAGCAATTTTTAAAAATCAATACATTTTCATTTACTTTGTAAAAAAATAAAATTTTGAGAAAAATGTAGCCAAAATAAAAGATTGTCTCATTAGGCCCCCCCTCCACCTTATTTGTACACGAGTTAAATAAAGTAAATATTGGCCCTTCTGCATATTTGTGATCGTGTATGTTTAATTGAAAATGTCTCCCTCTTTTTCAAATCTGGAGGTTGGCAGGTCTGGTTAAGACATGGATGGAGATGAGACATTCTTGGTTTTTAAGCCATTTACATTTTGTTTTGCAGATATCCTCCTTTCCCTGGCGATGGACCACCAAGAATGCCGCCTCCTGGCAGAGGTGGTCACAGGCCACCTTTTGGACCTGGAAACCATCCCAGATTTCCCCCAGACGAGCCATATTTTCGAGAAGGTGGTCCACCCCCAATGCGCTTTAAATCGGTTGACTATACTCATCGATCCTCTGCAGAGTTCGACCCACATTATGAATTTGAATCGGAGTTTCAAGAGGATGTAGGCCAGTTTAGAGGTGAGTGAATTAATTCAAATGTCTTCCTAATAGGTTTCTCTTCCCTTAACTAGGTGTGTCGTATTTCTGTGCTACTTCTTTTTCTAGCCTTCATAAAATCGACACAGAATTTTTATTCTCAGTATTCCTGTCTGAATATTTGAAACGGTAGTTTATCATTTTACGTGTAGTTTGGAAGATTGCGAAATCTTTGAACTTATTTTTATATACTGTAGCCTAGCCATATTGGCTGCTGCTTGATTAAATCCGATATGCCATTTGATCTAATTCTTCTCATACTTTTACCGATTCGATTACTAACATTATTTTACACTTCAATCCTATTTACAGTTCTTTTCTCAGTGGATTTTTTTTTTATCTTATACATTACTTCTTATACCAATGTGATATGTGTGTATTTCTGAAAATTTTGAAATTTAAAATGATTTGGAGGTCCCTTCTAGCTTCAAAATTAGACTTGTTTTATCATTTTTTTTTCATGAAAAATACTTATTTATCAATTTAAATTAATGTCTATATGATCATAATTTGAAAAATGCCATGTATTAGTATTGTTGGTGAAAGAAATCTAGAAAAGCTGCATATTGTATAACAGGTAGGCAATCGACCAAGAAACCTCGGCTCAAGAAACCACCAGCTCCTGTAGAAAAATGATGAAAATGGGGTTTAAAGAACTATAGAAGATTATTATGTGCTTTCAAAAAGTAGCAAGTAACTGTGTCTGAATACATCATACTTCTGAAGAAAGTATCTTAATGGAAAAGTTGAACTATTGTTTAAAGGATTCACAAGGACTTGTAGGATGAATTGCTTGCATTTTAATAAAGTGTATTGACTTGTGATTAGTATTTGTTTTTCATAAAGTGTTTCAGGGTTTTTTTCATGTGTGTTCTCTTGTTTCTCCTCTGCTTTTTTTTAATTATTTGCAAGCATAAAATTTATTCACGTTTAATTAAAGTGTTTTAATTATTTGTCTTGTACTATAAGTGGTTTTAAATGAACTAGAAATTCTCCAGTAATGGCAGAATTTTTTAAAACTAAAGGGGCAGTTGGATATATATTATTAGTATCATCAGAACTAAAATATAACACATGCTACAACTTGTTTTTATTGATCATATTGCCCTTCTTTGTGAGTGCATCTTGTAATGTTTGGCAGAATATAAATTCTTGGGTACATCTTTGAAGCATTTCAGAGATGATTTTAAGGATCTTTCTGTTAAATATGCTAATTATTTTATTTATTGCTGTTGTTTTGCAGAAGCTTAAATTTTAACAGTTTATTTGGTTTTACTGTACCTCATTGATTATGTATCATTTCCTCATTCAGACATTAATATTTTCATTTGGCAAAAAGCATATTCTTGGGCTGCATACAGCATGTTATTAATTTTAGAAAGCTATTGCTTCAAAAAGCAGTTCAGTTATTTGCCTAATTTTTAGTTTTACAATATAACATAAGTTTGGGAATCCTATTTTAATTTTTTTATAATCCTCGGTGAATTGTTTGCTCTGCATTTGAAACACATATTTGAATTCCTCCAACAATTCAGAATAATGTTAAGTACATTCTAATATAGACAAATTTCTCTTCAACTTTGCAGTTTGATATCTTTTGCTTGGAGTTAGGTAATATGACCAGATATAGTGTCATTTGTTTTATGTTGAGTAGAGGTCTTGCTGTATTTTTTTAAAAGTTGCTGTTAAAACTGCGTAGATTATAATTTCTTCTCAGATTCTTGAGTTTGTTTATACTTTGCTCTCTTTCTTTGAATTGTTTTTCCATCTTTAAATTCAGTGAATTCCAGATATTTGTAGAAATCAACATTTATTAAGTGTTTCACTGGATGAATTCATTATTCCTGCTAACTATTCAAATTATTATCACAGTTTCCATCCCAATGCTATGAGTATCCACTCTTTTCTTTGTATTAACTCTGAAACTTGTAGTGATTTGTTTTTAATCAGTATCTGGTGTAATTCAGATGGATATTCTTCAGCTTTTCACTTTCCTACTTTTAAATTCATTTAATAGTTCGTTTTTTTTTTTTTTTTTATCAGAAATTCTGTTTTATAATTGATCTGATTTACCCATTAGAAGTTTGAAAAATATTTTATATGGAGTACTTTTTGATCATTGTGCTTTAAACTGTATCTGATTAGAGTGTTCTTCACTTTTTGAAGAGTGGGTCAAAAATATCTTGAGTGTTTTGATCAAGAGCAGACTATGTCCAAATACTTTATTTGCGTATTAAAAACTACATATTGTGCCTAAAATAATGAATTGTTCATAGCAAATTTGTGATTGAATCTTGCTTTCAAAAAAAAATTTCACCATGTTTCAAACTGTTGTATCCTTGACCATTTTTATACTCTAAAGTTATACTGTGCCTTCGTGAGTTAAGGAATGATTGTCCCAATCATTTTATTACCAGTTTATTTAATTAATTAATAATTAAGTAATTAGTTTTTTTTTATGTTAGAAAGACTTTCAGAATTGACTTACTAAATGAAGTTATACTATTCATCTTTGATTTTTACAGTTCCTTCCCTCCCTATACCATTTATACAAATGCAGGAACATGCTCTTACTTTAATTATTTAACACTTAATATATCATCTATTACTAACTTCCAATTGTTTTGCAATGTAGAAAAACTATTTGGCATGTGTTATGACAGTGCAAGTTGGAACATAGATGTTCTTCAGAATTTTAACCGTAAATATTGGCTGAATATTAGACAATAGTGTTTTCCAGAAACCATTTAAATGTATGGACAAATGTAGTTCTCGCCTTAGAAAACAATTATTGATTTTATTAATTATATGAAAGTAATTAGTTTAAGTAAAATAAAGTTTACAGATGAAAGAAATTATCCTTTCATTTGTATAGGAATCTTCAAACTATTGTCTCTGTATATCATTTTCTGATTAACAGTTGTTACATTTTTAAAATAAAGTTTATGAAAATTCATTGTTTCGATAAATTATACATTTTGTGTAGAGCCTTAAATTCTTTTAACCTATATATGTTTATTTTAACTTCAAATCATTTATCTTATTACCTTTTGTATTCAGTAGTGGAGTGTGTTTTAAAAGGTTTTTGGGATAATTCTAAAATATCTTTAAAATCATCATCTTCATAGATCTTCAAAAATAAATCCTATAAAATTGGAAAGGATTTCCTTATTACTAATGGTCCTTGACAATCATAATAGTCATAAATGCATAAACTTTTTTTTAAGAATTGTTCTATAAGGTGAAGGTGAACAGCATTTGTTATCAGGCTTGAGATTTCTGCGATAAGTAAATGTAATTTGTGCATTCTAACTGTATATTTGAAAGTTCAAAACTTCTTTTATAGTTCTTGTACATTTCTGCTTTAATTGTATGTACTGTGCTAATAAAGGTGACATGTAACATTTTCAAAATGAAATTTTGTGTTTTGTTCTTCATAAATTTCTTTCTAGAATGACTTCAACCTGGAATTAGTTTTATTTAAGTTGAAACAAAATTTTTATAGTCGTTTTTTAGTTTTGGATATGTTGAACCAATGTATGAAAATATGGATGTTGATACAAGAAGATTTCTGACACTGACTATAAGTTTGTTCCAAATTTGAAAGGTATTCTGCATTGAAAGCCTGAATCTCTAAAACTGACACATTATCTAAAGAATTTCCATGTGTGTAATTGCATATTGCTCCTAGCAAGAGAACTGACTACCATAGAAGCAAGTTGTAGCCTATTTTCTGCAAGTTATTCTTGGAAAAATCTTCAATTTCCTTCTATTATGTTCAGCTTCATTTATTTACCTCTTTGTTTAGTACACTGAGTGTTTCATGGCATTAATAGTGACCACTAACATGTAAAAGAAGTAAAGAACAGAAGATTATTAATAGTATGAATAGAGAAATAAGACTGGAATATATTGGCAAGATCTTGGAAACTTAGTTAGTACTCTGATAATAGTGTTATTATTCTTACATTAATTTGATCTGGACCATTTTGTGACTTTCTGTATACAGAATGATAAAAAATCGCTGAAGCAAACTTGAAGAGGAAAATTGGAACAAGCTTTTTTTTTTTTAAAGCTTGTAGGACCAAGATGGAAATAATTAAGAGGTATAAGAACGTTTGATGATGAAGCCAAAAGCACATTACAAAAAGAAGAATGTCAAATTGGAATTAGTGTAAACTAATTGCAATAATTGTTAAAAAGAATGGTGGTCAACTATACAGCATGCCTCGCATTCAGCTTTTTCTCTATAAAGTTATTTTACCCCAAATGAAGTTTTCATGCTTGATTTCCTTCATCTGGAAAGAAACAAGAATGTGTCTAAAATCTAAACGTTTCATATTCTGGACTTCAGTTTTTTATTGCGTATTTTAGCGTGTTCTACTTTAAGTCCCTATCTTTTTTAACCACTTGCATGTTACAGTTAAGATATTCAATTCTTAACCATCTTAAAGATATCTAGATCTGAAATTGAACTGTTCATAATGCGTTTGAGCTAACCACAATTCAAGAGAATCCATAAAGCAGTTTCTTTGTGTAGAAATAATCCATTTTGTCATACTTTTTTGAAAATATGATGGCACTAATTTCTCAAAAGAATCATCGATCAATTTTTAAGTATTACTAATTGTTCATATTTTAGTTTTGTCAAAACGATTCCGGGTGTTTGTTGCTCCCAATTTCTGTGGAAATTTTTTACTTTGCTTATTTGCTTTGTTTATGAAGTTTCTCTATTTTGAATGAAAATGAGCCATGTTTGCTTCAAGTGCAGATAAATCTTAAAATATTTGGGTAACAAGATCCCATGTGTTGAACTCTTGTTCTGCAAACTCCGTGAACTTTGTTCTGAAATTTTGCTGTACTTTTTTGGATCAGGGATCTAAAGTTAAAGCTGTGTGTCCATTGGTTCCCATATTTTGTTGTTTTTTCGAAACATAGCTTTTGCTTGCAGTAAAAGGTTGAAAATGAAACTTTATGAATAAATTAATTTGCCTTTAATTATCTAGTTAAAATTATTTTATTATAAATCAATGTATATTCTGTATTGTACTTTGAATGACATTCTCTTTTAGTCCACTGACTTTCATTCTGTTTACTTTTAGATTCTCAATGAAATGTGTCATTGGAATCTTTATAAGAACATTCTCTTTTTAAAGATCTTTTATTCATTGCAGAATAGTATCTCTTATTTCTGAATGGGAGCTTCTTGATTAAATAGTTCTTTAAAATACCTTAAATTTATTTCATATATAAACCAGTAATTTTTAATATTTCTCCTCCAAGATGATCAGTTGTGAATTATTATATGGGGGGGGGGTTAATCACTGGATAAAAAAATTCCATAGAAATATAGAAAGCTTTGCAATAAAGTGTAAGGAATTTGTTTATGTAAATGGATGCTTTAGTTCAAAGAGTTTTATTGCCATGCATTCTAAGAACAAATTTTGTTTACTTATTTTTTCAGGAAAAATTATATTAGTTAATGAAAAAGTAATGTTATATTGTACAAGCAACTGATGCTGTTTATATCAAAATGTATCAAGCCCCTTTCATGTTGTAAATCATTTCATAAACATAGCTTTAAATTGCTGAATAAAATCTAGTAACGTTTTCCTCCATTCTTTGCCCACATTTTTGGTATTGACTCTTTATTTACAATTCGTTTGTGGACACCTGAAAATTAATCATCGAATTACGAATTATTACAAAACTGTATTAAAAATTGTGGAACAAATTTTACTGGATTTTATTTATTATCAATTAGAAGAATTTTATGAAATGGTTTGCAAGCTGAAAAGTATTGGGTACATCTCAGTATGATTGCCACAAGTTGCTTGGATTGTATTGGAACATTGGTTTTTCAATGGGTGATGCAATTTTCTCCATTAAACTTTTTAGTTTCCTATGTTGACATGCATGACAAAATTCTTTGAACCAAGGTATCTCTTAGTATCAATTGTCCCCACATACTTTTTCAGCTACATTTTAATGAAACTTTTTAATCCAGTGATTAATTTATGGATTCCCTGCATATATTCCATGGTTAGAAGAACAGCAAATCATACTGTTATACATTTCAGAGTGTGGGAGAACAAATGACCGAGAATGTTCAAGAAATAGCAATTGTGGGGAGTGAGAGGTGTAGAGTTCCTAATGTGAGCACAATTCAGTTACATTTATGATGCATATTAAATGTTCAGTGGCATAAAGTTGCAATAGATATGAAAAATTGCCATAAACACCCTAGATTAAAATGTTATTTTTACTTTTTTCACTTTCATTTCTCCATGGTCTGAAATGTGTATCACTGAGATTTGGTGTTCTTATGGTCACTTGACCAGAGAGCATTGTTTTTCTCCACAGTGCTCTCTGATCAAGAAAACTTTTAATTCTGTGAATGAAAACAATTCAAGTTGACACTGCTGCACTTTTGTGTTTCATTATGACTAACTAGAAAATCCCCTGTCATGGTTTGACGGGTGCAAATTGCCTCTTCATTCAAGAGATTTCCCTTCAAATTTGACGTGTTTAAATAGATATATATGCGAGAGAAATGTTTAACATTGATTGAAAACAAATAAAATAAACATGTTTTATGATAGGATATTTTTTTTTTAATTTACATATTTCTTTATTCAAAACATCTCTTGGTAAACAACATTCCATGTGAAGTATTTTTCGTTGTTTAGTAATTTCCTTGTACTTCAGATGTCTTTGTGTAAATTTTAACGTGATTGGGAATCATAGACCTTGAAAGAGAAACATAGAGCTGACCATGTGAAAAGACAGGCTCATCGAGGTAAATTCCAACATGATCGAAAGTTTGCCCCTGCGATTTGTTGATAATCATCGCATAAGCTGGAATCAACGGAACTGGCGGCAGTCGAGAACGATTGGTAGATTCACGTCACCGGTGACTAATTTAATCCTTGGCAATAAAACAACATCATCACGATTGCATTCAGCTACAATTTGGCGTCCAAACTATATCACTCGCCTGATATACCACTGATGCAATTTACTACTTTCTATTAAAAAACGTGAATTAATTTGAAATATAGGATTAATATAATTTAAAGTTTCTCGGGAACTACTGATCATGGCGAGATAAATTTTATATTGATCGATAGAAAATTTTATTTCACTATTTTAGAGCTATTAAATTTGAAATTAGAACAACAATTACTCTTTTAAATTTAAATTACTGAAATTTAGGTTCTCTGACAAAGAAATAATGCTGTTTAATGTCTCGCAGTGCTATGGCGCAAGTTTTGTTGTTGGTGACGTCAGAGCGTTACCGGAGGATCTGGGCTATTATATTAGTAATTGAATAGTCTTGAATATGATCTTGCACTACTGATCAAAAGTATTGTAAGATTGGTAAAATGCGAGACATTTGGAGTTAGTTTGAATACAATGGTTCACAATCAGTTGTGGAGAATCTTGGGACATACAATCGTTGGCACTCATATTTTACAGTGAAGATTTTATCATGAGGAACTTTAGTGGACTGTCAGCAAATTAACAAAGATGAAATGTATTTGAACTCGCCCCATTTCACAGGAAGCTGATAATGTTTCGAAACTTTCAGCGATTGTTTTGCTTCTAATGTACATTGCTCATGTGCATTTTCATAAAAATATCATGAATATTCAGGAAAATATAAAGGTTTCTTTAAAACATCCCAATTTTTTTGCATGTTTTTGCTTATAACATGCAGTTTTACGCCAAATTTTGCTAAACTTAACGGAATAGTCGTCAATATGTTAGAGAAATGTTGTATTCAAATTTGAAATAAATACCTTGAATATTTGAGAAAATATGAGTATTTGTAGTAAATACTGCATGCGCGAAATGTACCATAAATTTTCTTTCATAACATTCAAGGCCAGACATCTAAGGCAGCTTATATAAAAATTCCAGTTGAATAGCATTAAGATTTAGAAAGTTGTAGACATTGCAACCAGCAGAATTTCTGTTGTTCTCTAAGAGAAGCGAAGTGATGAATGGTTTTCCACAAATCGCTACTTTTTAATCTTCAAACAGCAATATTGAATTTTCTGAAATTTGAATATCTTCAGTACCCATCTGAACTTATAAATTAAATACATAATTAAAATTGCATTTCAGCGATTAATACTCAAAGATTATTCAAGTTTTAAAATATTGATTTGTGGGAAACCCCTCATAATTTTGTTTCTCTTCGAGAAAAACAAATTCTGCTGGTTGCAATGCCTACAACTTTCTAAATCTTGATGGTATTTAACTGGAATTTTTATATAAGCTGCCTTGGATATCTGGCTTCAACATTATAAAAGAAAATTTATGGTATGTTTCATGCATTCGCAGTTATAAAGTATTTACTACAAGTACTCATATTCTCAAATATTCAAGGTATTTATTTCAAATTTGAATGTTTCTCTAACATATTGTCAAGTATTTTGTAAGTTTTGCAAAATTTGGCATAAAACTACATGTTATAAGCAAAAAATTTAGGATGTTTTAATGAAACCTTTATATTTTCCTGGATATCCAGGATAGTTTTATGTATGTGAGCAATGTGCATAAGAAGCAAAATGTTTGATGAAGGTTTCAAAACATTTATCAGCTTCCTGTGAAACAGGGTGAGCCCAAATAATTTTTTTTCTCCATCAAATTTGTGGATGGTCCCCTAAATGTTCTCATAATAAAATCTTCTCTATAAAATGTGAGTGCCAACGTTTGTAAATACAAAGCATTCTCCACAGCTGATTGTGATCATTGTATTCAAATTAACTCCAAATGTTTCTCATTTTACCAATCTTGCAATACTTTTTGCCAGTAGTGTAATGTATAGTACGATTTCAAAAGTCCAGAGCAACTTGAAAAATCAGTAGTAAATGAAAATAGAAAGATGTTTTTTGTGCTGAAAGAACGGAAATGAAACCAGATATTTTTTTATGCCATATTGTAGTTTGCAATTTAAACTAGCAGTTGCTGGAGTGGTGTGTTACATAGGTTAAGAAATTAGTGGGAGTGAGAAATGGCTTATAAATGGTTGTATTATTTATTCTCCATTCAGGAGCTTTGGTGTCAGTTGAGGAAACACACTTTTCACATATTAGCTACATTTCTGTTGCTCGTGTTTGGTTGCACCATCAGAAATGGAGCTCGGTACTGCTGTGTATTTTCTTGTCTGTCAGCCGAGCTCATGCATGGAGTACTATACGTAGAATATTTGTAAGGTGGCACTCTGGCCAGTTTCTTTTCCTATGTAATACATCAGTTCCCCAACTGCAAAACCATTTGGATTGTAAATTATGCAACCAATAATTTGTGATTTTGAAAATCTTGTTACATTTCTGTGCAAGCATCATTCTATTTTTATTCCCTAGTGAATTGTTGATTTTTAAAGTTGCTGCAAACTTATGAAACCCTCTTTGTTTAAAAGTAATATGTTTGCATTATGTTTGTACAGAATTTATTTTAAACACTAATAGTCAGTTTTTTTGTTTAATGAATTATTTTTTAATTGCAAGTTTTGTTTCCTGGAGTTGTTTCAGTAGTTTTAAGATACATAGGAACACGCATATCTAATTCGCTGTTGATGATGTCTCTTGTAACTTTCCAGACTATAGTTGTCATTAGCTGTAACTACCCAATGAATATCACAGCTTTTTATTTTGGGATTTTCTGTTTAAACTGGGACAATTTTTTGAACTTCTTTATATTTTAAATTCTGATTATTTTATAACATTTTCTTATTTTATATAAAAAAATACCTTGAATTATTAAAATGATATCTGAATCTCTGATCATGAATCTCCAAATTGCATTTGGAAGGCAACTGGTACGATACATCGATTAGAATTCTAATACCGTGACGACGTCATATGTGTATTTTAAAAAATCCATACCTGAATAGAGGCAAACTTTCTGGATTTACATTACCATCTGAAGATATTTCTACATAATTTCATTTGAATCGACTTCTGCTGGATGTAAAGAAACTTTTATCAGAATAAATTGCCGAATTTAAAATGTGCTGCATTGTCATTTCGTTTGTTGCAAAAGACTCGTCTACAATTTCAAGACTGGATTGTGCGTACTTCCCTCGAATCTTTTCTTCACGTTAACGGAAATTCTCATTTCGTTTTATCCCGAAACAGTGCTCGTTTAATCTACTCGTGAATTCGGTATCGCTTTGCATGTAACCGGAATCCGTTTTTTCATGTGTTTGCAAACACCGCATGCAGACACTCGAAAAAAATCTGTTGATTGCTTGTCATAATATTGTTAAGTCATTCTAATTTGCTGAAAGAACTATTTTCTTTCTAGCAGTTCCCATGAAACGTAATAAAAGGCCCGTTCCGAGAAAAGCGCCAGTAGAGAAGAAGATGCGGGAATGATACCATTTTCATTTAGTCTGTTATATTTTATCACATGAGCAATGTTACCACAAAATATTTTGTTATGCCGCTGTTCAAAATTTTAATAAAATGTTGAGACTGTGACTTTTTTATTTCTATTTTTGGCTTGTATTGATTTTTTTTAACTCTTATACAGTACAACCTCGAAAATCCGGACTGCTCGGGGGGTTGGTAGGTCTGGATTTCGGAAATTTCCGTATTTTAGATATCTTAATGAACCCTCTGAGCAGTTAGCTATTTTGATGTACTAGCTTTAAAGTCGTAAAAATTTTGCTTTCAATGTGAATAATTGAATCTTTATTGTGTTTGATAAAGTCTCTGAAATCTTAAGAATGTTTTATCCATGTTAGCTTGAGAAATTATACATGCGAACATGAATACCTGCTTTTGAACTCATTATGAGAAACTGAAAAATACGTGTAAAACGCTTAGAGGGTTAAACCAATAGAGATGTCAAAGTTCTGATGTCACCCACCGTGTAGGTAAGTTATGTCACAATTAAGTGTGCCTGTGCAGACGTCTTCAGAACAGACCCAAGAGTCGCATGGCAGATGATTGCCTCGCTAACTCCTCTGACGTTTGCTCATGCGCAACCAATCAAGACATGCTGATCTACGTGTTGACGTCAATTCCAACAACCCCATATAAAAACACATTTTAAACAATAAAAACATAGAGACACTAAAAAATGATACAAAGACAAAAAATTAGTAGTTGAAAATTAATAGAATGACTGAAATTTCCGCATCTTGCCTCAAGCGTTCTAGTTTAAGATTTATTTAGCTAATTTTTTTCTCGTCATGAGTTGAAAGAAATCTTCTGGATTTTCGAGATTTGACTGTATTACAATTTTTTTATACATGCACTACATGTCATTTATCTGTTCTGAAAAATAATTACAAGTTATTTACAAAGTAACTTCATTTCAAACTAGTTGCAATAGCTTCTCATCTTCTTGTTTTTTCGGTTTTATTAACAAAAATTAAACATCTTTTGCTAATTCTTTAATGTGATCCAGAATAGTCATTTTGAAATTAGTTGAATCTTTTCATGAATATCGATATTTCAGTAAATTTTATTTTGAATAATTTTAAATTCTGGGGAGTTAATAGTAAAGAAATGTGCATTTAAATCTATCGTTTACTTTAAGTATATTATTGCTAAATGTGTCAGAAATGAATCTGTTGGCATTCACAGCCAATCATGCACCAGTGTATATTGATTTTTAAAGTTTGTCATTACTGGCTTAAGATGGCTTCTGTTGTACACACTTGCCCTTCTGCAACCATGTTGAATGTATTAAAATGTAGATTCAAAGTAAGTTCTCTTTAGGCAAAATGAAAATTTATTTTTCCCAGGTGAATTGTGAGTGTCTTGCATACGCATTTCTGATGTTCGATTAGTAAAAAAGAAAAAAAAAACAGTGGTCACTCATATACAAAATTTTACATACCTGATAGTTTTTTGTGGAGTACAGGAATAAACTAAGAAAACATGCTAACTAGGGATGTGACAAATAGTGATTTAGCCAAATACCGAATATTCGGCCAAATTTCAGGCCCAATACCGAATATTCGGCTGCCGAATACCAGATTTTTTAAAAATATTTCACTTTTATTGTAAATGAAATATTTTGCAAATTGTAAATGAAAAAAATTTAAGATTAATTAAAATAGATTTTTTTATTTGTATATATTTTTTTAAAATGTTAATACCTTTATGTATATTTGTTTTATTTTTAAATACCTTAATTCCAATAATAAGAAAGATTCATCATTGCAGAACATGACAATGACAAATACAGTAGAAAATTGATTGGGTAAAATAAAATTACTAGAAGTAAATTCTTATTTTGATAAAGAACTTCTAATAGGATCAAGTTTCCACTTAATTGGTGGAAAAAGATCGGAAAAAATTTCCAAGGTTCGCAAATTTAGCAAGAAAAAATCTCTCGGTTCCTGCAAGCATTATATAGCAGCAGTTTATTTTCTGAAGCTGGAATATATATGAAACCATATGGAACAGACTTCTATAAATTATATGCAACATTATCAAATACACTTGTGTACTGTGCAATTTAAAATTGAATAAAAGTTAGGTTTATTTTTATTATAAATATATCAGAATGTAATTTGCAATATTCTTTATTAAATATATTTAAAATAATGTTTTTTAAAAACATTTTATCCTGGATTTATTCTGCTGAATATCTGTTTAGCATTCGGCCAGACCGAATATTCGGGAAAGGGCTGAATATTTGTTACATCTCTAGTTGATATTTATTGTATGTATAGGAAGCCAAACAAAACAGACCTCCTGCTGGAAAATGTCAAAATTTCAGACTTTGCATTGATAAATTACATGGGTACATGTTACGAGATTGTTTAATAATAAATGCACCATGATGTAATTTTGCAATATTCTTTGTTAAATATGTATTTAAAAATAAATTTAAAAAAATTATTATCCTGAATATATTCGGCCAAATATCTGCTTAGTATTCGGCAAAAGGGCAGAATACCAAATATTCGTTACATCCCTAATGCTAACTGCATATTACCTTGTAAATGTACACGGGAATGCAATAAGTGCTTACGATAGTTGTATGCATTTATTTATTCTATCTCTTAATATTTTGCCATTTACAACACAACCTTGTAGTACAATGTTCTTTTCTCCATTAAATAGTATGGATTTTTTTAATTAATATTTTTTATGTTGGATCATATTGTATTTGTTACATTTTAAAATTTTCACTTAAAATCTATCTTTATAGAGAAAATTCAATGGAGGAAATGTATAATGTTGAAAACAATTGCATTTTGGGAAGGATCAAAATTTTAAAAAATAAGCATGGTTATATTTTTTGGGATGCTTCTAAGGAGTTCTGTTTTTTTCTAATATTTTATAAGTATTAAATACTCTTTTTTTCTCTTATAAATGGAGGTTTGTATATTTGGCAAAGAATAGTGTTATCTAATTAAATTTCAGAAGCTTATTTTCCTATTGAAATCTGCATCTATCTGAAGTGGTATGTCGTCTTCCTGTAAAGATAAGGATATAAAGTGAATAGAAAATTGTTTGTTGTAGAGTAAATAATAAAGTAATATAGTTTATATATTCATATGGAAGTTGATGACTTGTGATTTTTTATCAAGGTTTGCATTAAAGTGGCATCCCACACGACATGGGGTCTTCTAAGTAAATGCCCCTTCTTTTTATGGATTGCTTCTGTTAATTTCTATTGCCACCAAATTAATTTCTATCACCTACCAAAGCTTTAATTTCGAAGTGAGGCTTGCATCTAATTTAGTTTCATAATTTTCTATAACTCACTCATTCAGTTGAAAGACACTTTCTACAAAACATGTTGGTATATGTTGCAACTGAATCAAACTGCAGTGTCGCGCTTGTATTTATTGCAACTGAATCAAACTGCAGTGTCGCACTTGTATTTATTGCAACTGAATCAAACTGCAGTGTTGCTTTATTCATTACTAGCTGTCAACTATGGCCTTATCTTAAATGGAGTTATCGCATGAGCTGCTCGTAATTGGGGCTATAATGTGTTTGACCACAGTGCCTGTGTTAATTGTTGCGCCGCCCAGTTAGTCAGTTTTTACTGGGATGCTTTGTGTTCTCTTAAATGCATAGCAAGTCAAAATGAATAACCTGATTTCAAAGCTTTACTATGCAATGCATCTGTTTGAAAAATAAATACTTAAAGAATTAATGTATTCAAGTTAATGCAAGCATCACAGATATTTAACTCTTTACCCTTGGCAAAAGCGATATCTATATAATTATATACATGCTGTTGCAATTATTCATTTTATTGCTTAAGAAGCTGGAAAATATAGCTATTGATTTGCTTTAATTCCTAAAAATTAATCTGAGAGTTCTTGCTATTGTATGGCTTTTATACTAGTCATTATCTAACAAGAATGCAAAAATGTTGTGTCATTCAGAATGGCGAGTCAGACTTGGCATAGAAGTGCAAAAGGTTTATATATGCTCCTTTTGTCACACGACGTGCATCGTCTGTAATGCAATTTTTGCAAAACCATCTGTTGTATGTCTGTCAATAGTTGGCAATAGCATTTGTGTATCAATGCTATCTGTTGGACACATATTCTGCTGCAAAAAGAAATATGGGTTTATGATTGCAAAAGAAACTTTTTATCTCTGTCGACGGAGCAACCAATCCATGATTATAGTAAGATGTTACTGAGGTAGTTCTATACTTCTATAAGAAAATGTAGTGGTGCTTCATCTTGTAGCATAAAGCCAGGCAGTTCATCTTGTTGTGAAAGAAACCTTAATTGGAGCACATCAAGATACACAAGTCCTGCCACAGTCATTTAAGAAAAAGCAGTCCATTCTACAATGTGAACTAGCTGGCTTAATTTTACAAGACTGAAGTTAAGTTACAAATTTGTATAATCACCTACACTCATTCATTACTCTATTTCTTAAAATAATGCACCACCAACTTTTCCAACAGAAGTACCTCAGTAGCAAGTTACCATATTGGTGGATTGGCCACTCGACTGATGAACTGTTGCTTTGCTTATTGCAATTCTAGTTTTTTTTTGTCGGTGTATGTGCCTCCATTTCACAGAACCTTCGTTAATTTTGAAAACCCATAACGCAGATGCTATTATCAGCATCAAAGGAAACGGGAAGATATATAGGAGGTTTGGCAAGAATTGTATTAGAGGCTTGATGTATGCTGTGTAACAAAAAGAGCATGTACTTAACATTAGTGATGCTTGCATGAATATATTACTTCTTGACATATGATGTATCTTTCTAATTACTGTAGTAACCACCTGTTGCACAGTAAGGCTTTGAAATCAGTACATTTATCTCCCCGTTTATTTTGTAGCGAGTAAGATTTCTTTATTGTAATATCTGTACAAAACTTGCAGAATAAAATATGGGATTCAGATACATTTCTGTGTCTTATGCCAAACTTTATTTGAATTTCTATAAAATGGGTAATTGTTGCTTCTCTGGCAGCAAATTTAAAGAAAATGCTATATTGAATAGTTATTGTTTCAAAAGAAGCATCTCTTGCCCACTTTGTCACCGTATGTGAAAAATATTTCAAATATGTGCTAGTGTAATTGCTTAAGTAATAATGCCTTGAAATGTTGTATCTGTTGGTGCAAAGTTATGTTATTTAGATTAGTAGATGATGAAACTGGAGAATGGAAACAGTATAATTTTTTAATATAATGTGCCCATTAAATAAAATATTGAATTATTTTAACAAAAGTGCAAATCGTGTATTTGGTTTAATTTGTGCAAAAGAATACTTTACATTATTTGAAAGTTATCATATCAATGATGAAGACTGTTTTGTGCCCAAATTTGTAATTTAAAACAAGCAAATGGAAAATCTGGGTCGCATCAGAGTAAAACTATTTTACATTCCATAGTCGGTACCTTGCTTTATGTTGGTTAGCTTTTTTGAAAAAAAAAATATAATAAAGTGTGTAGTTGGCTGCCTGACTTTCTTCATTGTTCTGTATATTTACTTTACTTTTGTATCTGCTTATTAAAAAATATATCTATTTGTTGTAAGCATCTTGCATGTTTTCTAATTTGTCAATCGCAGCTTTTTATTTATAAATGTTCATATATGAAACAATTAACATGCATATAATTGCTATAGGTATATGTTTGATGGTCAAAATTGTTACACCATTAGCTGTATGCGACATGTTAAGCTGTTCTATATGTGACAAATGTATGGATGAAAGATAAAAATCAGCTTGTCGCCTTTATGGCTTTTTTCATATTGTATTTTTGAATACTGAAGACCTGAGACATCGAAATTCAGGATGTAATATAATATTTGAAGTGGATGCACACATATCACATTTTAAATCATTTGTTTTCTCGATTTTCTAAAAAACTTTTAAGAATTCTATCAGTAACAAAATAAAGCTTTTCAGATTTAGAATCGTATGTCTCTACGACATATTTCCTTATTAGGGATGGAACCTTTGAATAATTTTTGTGACATTGTTCTTCTGATATCGTAACTTTTGTTAAAGTCCATGCATTTTATATTTTGTTTATTTTAATGTTGGTATTCATAATTTTGTATTTTATAAATGGTAATTCTTTTATTGTTTATTTTAAAATATGAAAAAAATTTATTCGTTTTATAGTCTACTTCTAGTGCATGTGGATACTTTCATCAACAAGTGTAATTTGCTTTCAAAATTTCATAACATTATATTGAAAGAAGATTATTTTTATATCTGAAATTTTGAATTACAAGGACAATTTATTTTAAGCTGTTATTGATTTCTTTATTGGAATATTTCATGTGGAATTATTTTTTATATCCTTCTACTTGCTCATCAATAGTTGGCTATGTTGAATACTAAGTTGCTGTATAAATACAATCCTGAAAGGAAAAAAAATTAAATTGAAAAATTTTTATAACATTTTGCTCAATTTTGTCGACTAAAAAGATATTCATGTAAGAAATAGTATCTTGTTAATGAGGAAAATCATTATATTCCTCTAATCATGGTATTTATGTGATGAATTGCCTTTATTAAACTATTTTTATTTCATAATAAATGAGGAAAAATTCCTCATTTTTAAATTGGTTAATTTTAAGTGTGTAAAAGAAAAATAAAGGTTTAGGCACCTTTGATTTCATTCAATTTTTATCAACATGTGACATTTATCCATCTGTTTACTAGGAAATTTGTCATACAAATGATTTGGTTACTTAAACTAAATAATCATAAAACAAGTGAAGATTAATTTGTCGATTTAGCTTATTTGTTATTTTAAATTTAATTTAAATAATCACAATATTTCTTTCAGCTATACATAAAAATGTTACATGCAACGCTGTTAGGTTGCAGTGACAGCAGATGTTTAGTGTAAAGTATAAATTTTGCAACAGTCTTCATGTTTGTATCCCATCAAAATATGTTTTTTATTTTTATTTATTTTTTCCCCCAAATTCATCAGCATGTATTTCATACTAGTTTATTGCAAAATAATGGAATTAGACCATGTAAGAAATGACAAAAGATAAAACTAAAAAGAAACTTGGGAGAAAAAATATGACACTGTATTTAAAATGTATGCTGAAAAATATGTTACAAAAATTCAGCTTAATCTATTTGAATGGTGGTGTCAACCCTTATCATGATCCAATAGCTAATTCCTAAACTGTTAGTGATAGACATATAGTTCCAATTGGAAAAATGTTTTAAATGAAAGGAAGAACTTTAATATATGTTTTTTGAATGAATAAATATATTCCTGAAAAAGTTACGAATTCTAACTTTTTATACAATCCCCTGGTCATATTTAGTAAAATATTTTTGACACTAATATTTTAAACAAAAAAAGTCCCATTCTTCTGCGACTAAAACTGAGCGAGTTATGGAGCTTTGAATTTCATGATTTTTAACCAATCAGCGGTTTCGTCGAGAAAGTACTGCGCATTGATTGGTGGATCGTCTCCAAGATAGCTATTTAAACTGGTGCAAAGTGGTCTAAGTCATCGATATTCAAAGCTTCATAACTCAGTCAATTTTAATCGTAGAAGATTGGGACTTTTTTGGTTTAAAATTTTAGAGTGTCAAAAATATTTTACTAAATATGATTGATATGAATGGGGGACTGTATAAAAATTTAGATTTCGCAACTTTTTCAGCAATATAGTTATTCACTCAAAAAGCATATACTATAATTTTTCCCTTCATGTAAAGCATTTTTCCAATTGGAACTATGCTTATTATCCAATTAGAAATATGTCTATCTCTAACGTTTTAGAAATTAGTTATTGGATTATGATAGGTGTGGACACCCTGTAGATAACAAAGATATTTAAGTTGGCCATTATCGGTACAGTTCTTGGACTTTGACATTATTATTTTATAATTAAATGCTTCGATTTGAAAATTTTTCATTGTATTCAAAGACACTCGATAGACAATTAAAATTAATCCAAAATGTTAGAGAGTGGGCAATACGTATTGTTCTGATTTTGCATTGTGCAAAATCAAGCAGTAAGGAACACATAAAGCAAGTACGGTTGATATTCACTTTTCAGATGAAGTTCTTTAGATTGTAACACTGAGCACTGCACATTAAAAATTTTATCTCTGAATATAATGTAAGTGTGGTAATAGTGAACACTCATACAGATATTTCTATATCAAAATCTACAGTGATTGTTTTCTTTCCAATCATGAAAAAAAATTAATTCAGATAAGGGACAAAATAAGATGGACAAGATAAGTGAAAAATCATTATTCATTGAGGGTTCGACCACCCTTTGTCCGAAATGCACATTGTATGCAATATGGGTTTAATGCATAGTTTATGGACAACATTTAACAGAATATGAAGCCATTCCTCATGCAAAACAGCCTTTAATTCTGAAGGATTGGCTGAATATGGAATTCAGGCATGAAGTTTTGACTCCAAATATCCCCACAAATCTTCAACAACAAACATATAACACAGATATGGAAGTATGTTAACTGAGGGAGCCAGATTAACTATCCTACTGCCTCGTCTTGGCTTGAACACAATTGACAATGTTAATTGTCATCTTGAAAGTGCTGTTACTCTCCAGGTAATTCTTTGGACTGCTGTGATAGTAATTGGCTTTGATTTTTCCTTTTGAAATAAAATGTAGGCAAGAAAAATTGCACATGTACCCTTCTCCATGCTGTATAGTCGGTACTTTTCAAGAAACAATGAGGGGTAAATGATTCTTTGGGTGTTCTGAAGACAGCTCTCCCTAGTAGTTTGAAATAAAAAAATTGAGTCCTCAGATTAGATGACTTGTTGGTTCTTCTATGGAGCTCAGCCTTGACGAGTTTTACACCATTGATGTTGTTTGACAACAATCTGAAGCTATTGATTGGCACTCTTTCGTAAATGTTCATAGAATGGAGTTCCCTTTCAACAATTTTGATTGAAAAGGATCCATGATATGACTGTTCATTTGGGATGTTATGTAGAATTACTAATGTTTGCTCTTTTGCACAAGCAGGCGTTTTAACTCTATCTATACTTATCATTCTACTGTCATGCTTTGAAGAAACAAGGTTGCTGTTTTTTGTGTATACTGTTATAATGGCTGAAACCATGCTCTTGAACATCCCAAGGGTTTGCTGTTACCAAGGCTCCAGCTGAAAATGCTCCTACATTGTGTCTCTGTAGATATATATGTGTCAAGTCTGGCATTGCAGCATCTCTCGGAGACTACGGTGGTGTGTATGTAGTACTTATGACAGCTGTTGAGACTTATACCTTCCCTGTCACGGCCATCATGTCCTTATTGAGTCGTGTGAAAAGCAGTATATTTTTCACATGGGTTCATTTTATTTTGTATCCCAATACTGTTAATTGTTTCAAACACAGATGGTTTATGGCAATTCTCTTGTGTCTGCTTTAACCGTTTAATTCCCAATTGATGCTCGCACCAGTACCTACAGATGTTTCTGTAGAAAAGAGATGCTTTATTCCTGACAATAAAGACGCTAGTGGTATAGCACAGCTGTCTTTTAAGACCATGTGTTGTCTCCCTATGTCTAACAAGGGGAGGCTACGACTTGGGAAATTCAGTTCGGGATGAAACTTGGCACATTAGTAGCATACTTTTAGGGTGTTCACCCATTAATCTAACAAGTGCAATGGCCAGCCAATTCGGAGAAAATAGCCCTCAAACTTTGGGCACAACTTGTATACCAGTAAATGATCGCCTGCAGTTAGCAGCCAAATGGCTCAGGTGTCAGCACACTTGCCTACTGTCCTCTTGGTCAACGATTCGGTCCTCGCTGTGTTTCTTTCATTTTTATTTTTTGCAAAATTATTTCAAATTAAAGAAATATTTTTTAATTAAAATGTTAATTATTTTATGCATAAAATAAATGTTCATTCATATGATATTTGAATTATAGTTAAAATTTAATTTATAAGCAGTAAAATAATTATAAACATATTTTTTATGGTGATAAATAATAATTATGATGATGCACATCATAAAAAATTTTTGTTTAGTCTTTATCATTCATAAATTTTAGAAATTAATTCTACATTTATTTATTAATTTTAAATTTATCTTTCGTTTACTACCAGTAGTTCTATATTGCTACATTTAATTACATACAAAAACTGGACTGATATTTATCATGAAAACATTGGAAAAAGATATTTTGATATCTTGCATAATTAATAAATGACCATTGTTCACAAGAACGACAGTTCTTTAAGTGATCCTTGTGCGATTCCATCTTCAACCTCCAATACACTAGCAATATATTTATTCATAGAATATTTTAACTATCTGTATCATGCTAATTTAATCAAAAAACAATATGAAACGCTTCAAAATCCAACTTGAATAACCATGTTTGTTCAAAGTTTCTAAAGGAATAAGAGTAGCACTATAGAAGAATTTCATATGAGAGTGAGTAAAAATAATTGCACATTTGTCCCTTTTCAATCATTGAAATTTTGTACCATCTGCCTACGCATTTAATAAATTAACAGCTGCTCTCTGCTATTTACATTCGATCATTAAAGTATTAGACCCTCCGCAAATGCATTCAATGCATTAACACCTGCTCTCTTTTGTTTTCAAGATAATGTAAAAATGAAGAATTTGTAAATATAAAAACCCAATAATTTAAAACTTTTAAGATTACAATTTTAATTGCAGTTATTATTTATCACCATTAAACTGTATTTATAATTATTTTACTGCTTATACATTAAATTTTAACTATAATTCAAGTATCATGTGAATGAACAGTTATTTTATGCATAAAAATAATTAATATTTTAATTTTAAAATATTTCTTTAATTTGAAATAATTTTAGAAAAAATGAAAAAAACACAGCGAGGAACGAACCGTTGACGAAGCGGAAAGTAGACAAGCGCGCTGACACCTGAGCCATTTGGCCGCTAACTGTTAGTGATCACTTACTGGTATATAAGCTGTGCCAGAAGTTTGAGGGCTATTTTTTCCCGAATTGGCTGGCCGTTGCACTTAGTAGATTAATGGGTGAATACCCTAAAGGTATGCTACTAATATGCCAAATTTCATCCCAAGCTGAATTTCCCAAGTCGTGCCCTCCCCTTTTAAGTTCTATCTGCGATAATAACAGTTAGATTTTTAGTCGCTATATCCTTTGGAGTATTAAACTTCAAGATTATCTTTGCAAAGGCCAACCCTGCTCCTTCGAAAGAGAAGAAAATCATCATAACTGTATTGCATTCTTTAATGGTTGCAATTTGCTGGAACTTGCTTTTCTTGGGATTGAGAGAGTTTAAATGTCGCAATATATTCAAAAAAAAATCTTCACAAGTAAAGCAGTTATCGACTGTTGTACAATTTGCACCTTCATCATTAGTTTTTGCAACTATTTTGAAGAAAATATATGATTTAGCAATTTGATCCAATTTAACCCTTTGCAGACAGGTATGGCATATAGAGTGCGCTAGTGGGTATGTACCACAGGCTGAATAAAAACTATCAAAGGTGTAGAGCTCGCCAGCCAGCTAACCTCATATTAACATTCCTCCTACTGGCTCCGATAGTCTTCACTGACAATGAATCGGTCTGATTGCGCTTGAAAGTACATGAAACGCACTTCTTGACCTAACCTGGCTATCGCAAAATGGCATGAAATTATCCATGCTGAGCCAGATTCGGCTGCTTTGAAAAAATTAAGCAAGAAAATGCCAGTTAAGGACAAATTTGACTCATTAAATTTCGATGGAGACATGACTAAGTACAGCAACCAAGAAACTGAATCTGGGAGTGACACGGAGGATAATCTAGTTCACGAAGAATATAGCAACTCAAACTCGAACAAAAACGCTTTAACCATCCATCCATTCAACCTACATTCTTATTATACCGTAAATATAAAGTTGTGTTTAATTAAATATGTCTAGAGTTGGGAACAAACAGGATGGCTCTTATAGTGTGCCAATCTACTCTGAGTGTTTTAAAAATTCACCTATCCACAAAGGGTTCAATGTATTCATAGCCTTCTGAACTTTTCCACTTCCATCTGTTGATAGAGAATTGCATGACAAATTTCATTCAACAAGATAGACCACTTCTTATTATCTTACCATTTACATAACTTATAGAGAAACATGTAGGAGGTGCTGAAAAATCATCCACTCTTTTCCAGTGCCATGGTTGCTTAGATCTAAATACATGTGACTTTTGGCTGTTGATTTGTTTCATTATCAGGTTTATTATTTAAATGTGTTTTACAAGATAGGATTTTTTATATATATATAAACTCAAAACGAAGATGCAGTGCAATCAAAATGGTCAATTCCAAAGGAAACTACAATATCCTTTTAAAGATTAGCAGCTTATTTTTCAGATTGCATTCGAATAACAATGGTTATATATCTACAATGTAAGTAATTGTGCTTATTAAATTTGACTGTTTTAATAACACACAGTAGCAATAAAAAATAAGGTAGTTTTACTCTGCAACCCCAAATCATATGTTTTCCATATTGCAAAGCTTTCTGCCGTAAAAATGAATTCATGTGAAAAGTAAATACTTTGTTTTATTTTACTTAAAAGAGTTAATTCAAAATTTTTGATATTTATTGTGGAAAGAAAGACAATACTTTGCTAAAACTGTAGGGTCAAAATTGTCATTAATTGTTTCTTAAATATTTTGTGTATGTACCCACATGCTTTCATTGGCTATTTGACACTTTGTTTTCAGGCAGTGTTTTAAAAAAGAACTTCTCTAAAAGTCATGCATATTTTGCATAAATTTAAAAAATGTTTGTGGCATTCTATCTAACATGATCATGCCAAAATATTTCTTCTTTATAGAAATTAAAACCAAAGATAACTAAGTATATTTTTTAGAACTGTTGTGGATGATGTTAGTATTCCTTAGATGGCTGCTATAAAATTTGAAAGTAATTCAATATTTATAACCATTAATATTCAATCGGTCATTGTTTTTCACATACATCCCTCCTCTCCTACACACACACTTATGATTGTTTATTCATTTCTGTATCGAAATGATATTTCAATATGTAATCGTGTCAATCATCTGAAATGCAGAATTTTTTAATTCTTAAATTTTCCATGACTGATTTTTATATAAATCTGTTGCGATCTTCTGAGAAAAATTCATTTTGGTGGAGTACTTGTCATTGCATTATATTTTCATGTATTCTGAAGCATTTTTCGACAATGATTACTGTTTATGGGTGTCTGCAATCCTTAGATAAGTGCTTGATGGGATATAAGAAAAATGTTTCACTCTTATATGCGTACCGTATATATCCGAATGTAAGCCAATCCGTGTATAAGCTGACCCGCCTACTTTAGCTTTGGAAATTTGACCAAAATTCAAAACCTGTATATAAGCTGAAATGGGAAAAGATAAAAATCCTGTAACATTCAAACATTTCACCATGAAGGCGAAAATGTTGCCAAGCAGCTGGTCCAACGACGCCAGCAAATAGCCTGGCGCCAATAACAATATTTTTAACTCTGGTAACCCTATATGAAGCACCCTATATTTTCCCTATTCATTTGGTGTCATTCTGTGCTTGTATGCAGATGTATGATAGTATAGTCTTCTGTACCATTTTATTTTTTATCTGAAAGATGGATGGGCAGAGGAAATCGTACATGACAAGTTTTAAGCTGCAAGTGATCACATTTGCCGAAAATTCTTAACAATAGTATGGCTGCTCGGCATTTCAACATGAATGAAAAGAGAGTGGCAAAAGAAATGTCTAGGATTAGCAATTTTTTTCTTAATTTTTTTTAATAATTTTTTAAAGATTTCATTAAATCATTTTATGTGCTAATTATTAGGTATTCCGTCATTATTTTCAGGTGTCATGTAAAGTTTTATTACTTTACATCTCGCCAGAGTATTGGGAAAATACCTACTTTTTTTGCTAGATAAGCAGATGCGTATATAAGCCGACACCCCTACTTTATCTTTGGAAATTTGGCCAAAAATTCTCGGCTTTTACACAGAAATATATGGTATTTATTTTTTCACCATATAAAAATGAAATTAAAAATTTTTAGAATCTGTTTCAACTTGTAAAAAAAAAGGGGGGGATATATTAAGGCCCCCCCCCCCCCCCAGCATATCTTTCATTTCAGTTTGAAAGTATGTAAAATAAAAGTTTTCTTGGGAAACTGTTCAAAAGTTGTTTAAGAAACAAATATGACCACACTTGGTGTTTATTGTGTAAGATTTTTTTTTTTAAATCCTCTGAAAGAAAACTCCACTCAATCTATTTAGTATAAATATTTGCTGAAGGTAAAAAATTGCAGAAGTGTGATGGGGTTTTATTAATTATTTTTCATACATACCAATTGCTGTTGGGAGAGAGACTGTCACAGTATCATTCTGTTATGCATTGCACATGATTGTGTGCTTTCTTTCAAACATGACTCTTGCTTATTACTGACTGTAAATTTTTTCAGAGCTGATTGAAAAACTTATTCCAAAGTACAATAAAGTCTCAATTATCCACACGTGAATTGTCCATGATCAACATCTTGTTAAAAAACTTCAATCACCAATAAAAAGCTGTTTTAACATTAACTAGCGAGAGTGGTCTCCCCTAAATTTTCTCATTTATTCCCTAACATAGGTGGAGGGAAAAATGAGCCAAACGGCAGTAAAATGTACCAAGCATCCCTAACACAGGTGAAGAAAATATAAGCCGAACAGCAGTAGCATGCGCCATTCCCTAACCCGATAGGGAAAAATGACGCATTTTGTTTTGGAAGTAGTCTCCCCAAAAGTTTCTCATATCTGCCCTAACACAGGTGGGGAGAAAAATATACCAAGCGCCAGTAACAGGCGCCATTCTCTAACCCTGGTGGGGGGGGGGGAATGCAAAAATCGGTGGTGCTTTTTTTTTCCATCATAAAATGATGATGAAGAAACTAAATATTCAATTTAAACACAATTTTTTTTCAACCAATTGAAACAAAAATTGGACACAGATCTACAATTAATGTTAGCAGACCTTGTACCAATTTTTATTTATCTAAGTCGTAGTGTTTAGGAGTTGTCATTTTCACAAGTATGCCATTATACAGACGTTCAATGCTTTGATGGATTTGTTCCAAAATTTGATACAGTCTTACATTCCTGATGATTAAAACTGTGAACTAAATTTTATCCATCTACTTATTTAAGTTTTTTGCGTTTTTCACCTGAACACGGACAGAGAGACAGACGTCCCTTGGACAGATTTTGTCTAAAATTTGATAGAAACCTACAAATCTTGTGTAAAGGCCACATATCAAATTTCATCTGTCTAGCTCAAACCGTTTTGGAGTTATCGTGTTCTCAGACAGACATAATTCCAAAATTGTGTTTTTCGGATTCAGGGAGGTCAGAAACGTGGAGATTCATCAAAATATCGAGTTCGAATTTTTTGACGATTACGATACTTTCTCTTTGTATGCTTATTATATGAGAAAGTTAAAAACAAAAAAAAAAGGACAGATTTTTCTTGTAAAAAAGTAAACCAACAAACTTGTAAGTACAGAAATCTACTGTTTATTAAGTCATAATTGTATGTGCAGGCTGTAACTAAAATTTATTTGAAAGCGTGATTTGAAGTGAAATTTCGTGTTGATTTGTATCATTTTTCTGCCGTTTTCGAATATCTGTGGTTGCCATGCCACCTAATTCCATGGATAATTGGAAGTTTACTGTATTCGTACCTTATTTTCATTATTTAAATTATTCAAGTGTCGTTTAGGAATCTGTTACTGGAAAAAAGTCGCAAGGAAATATGATTACATGCAACTATTGAAAGTTATTAGCTATTCAACATTTGGCTAAAATAAACTCTTTTACAATATCTGTACAGCTCTGAGTTTTAATAGGTGGGATCATTGTTTTAAGTAGTTCTGTGTGTAATGATCTAGGTTGCAAGGTCTTTAGAGGATGCTTGCTTCTCTGTAAAAGTACACCTATATACTTCAATATGAAAAGTTCCCCATATTAAACCAGCATTATGCTTATAAAGATTATATGAATTATAAACTATTATACTTTAGAAATTAATTAATAAACTCAAACTGAAAATAAACAGATATGGTTTCGTTGGTAAAATATATATCTGAAATTATCATCCCATAGAAAAAAAAATTGGTTTATACTGTATTGATAGTAGCTTTCTCAAAGTGTAATGGAAGTACTTGAGGGATTATATATGCAAAGCTCTAGATATGAATGAAATTATTCCACTATTGGTTTGTGACTACAGTGGAAGGATTTCCCACTGACTTATTCCCTAAAGCGAGTAAGTGATTAACCTTTGTTCCAGTTATATTCAGCATTGTTTCAGCTTAGTTTTCTGGCTCCTTCTTGTCCCAGTTATATAAATGTTTGAGTTTTGTGAACTTTTAATTGTTTAGTTTCCCAAATTGCTTTCATGTTGTTTTTTTCCTGTGATATATCTGCATATATTTTCTTGATTATTTAGCTATCTAATATGATTATTTAGAACATCTATATTTGTTAGCGGTGCATAATTTAAATATTTTTTCACTGTATTTGTAATATAGTCTGATTTTTTTTTGTTGTTTTGTTTAATATTATTTTAGTCATAACTCTTAATTATCATATAATTTGCTTCAGTGCTTGTTTTTGGCTGCATTTTTTCAAATCATTTAATCATAGCTCAGTGTTGATGGCATATAAAGTTGCAGAAAGCTTTTTAGACCTGTTGCCTCTAACTTTGTTTCATATAATATTAATAATTTGTGATATATAATATTAATAAATGAAAAATTTTAAAAGATAAGTTTTTCAAAATGATTTAATAAACACCTCAATGCATTTTGAATGAACTGGATGTCATAAACAGTAATCATATTGACTTGGGAAAAAAGTATAATTAAAATATGTGAATATGGATGGTATTTTAAACAGAGATTGGAAAATAAGATAGGTATGTTAATTTCTTGCCCTAAAACAGTATTTTATATTCTAGACCCACATATAAGCAAAGATCAAAGTAGGAACTGCAATTTAAAAAATGATAGTTGTCATGAAGTGAAATATTCAAAATACTTCTTCAATGTCTCCTAGTTTGAAAAACATGTTAAAAAAACTGTAAATAAATAAAGTATATTATTGAATTAAATTATTTCAGTTCAATATTTTTGGAAGTTTTCCAAATAATAAAAATAGTATGCAACAACTGCAAGACATTCTCAAAAGCACTGTAGTGTATCGAAGAAACATACTGCATAAAATATTTTTGTTATAGAAAGTAAGATGAGATATTTTTATAAAATCATGAAAATCTATGGAAGATTCTACTGTATTAAAATTGAAAGTGAGAAATGCATCTGAACAAAATTTATATCTTCTTATGGAAGAAAGATGAAGTTAAAGATCAAGATCTTGTTGATATTCTTTCTTCCTAAATAATGTTGCATTCTGATGGTGAAAAATTTAACTATTAAGATCGTAGGTTTGGAAAGATTATTGAAACAGTCAAGCATGTCCAATAAATTATAAAAAGCTCAAAACAATAAGTAAAACATTTTAATTATATAAGCTGGTTTCAATGAATAGGTATAGTTTAATTGTGAAGGAAAATTTTAAGAGTCTGATTGTTAATGCATAATGTTGTATTGCAAAAGATATTCGACAAGGTTGAAAGATAGCTCATGGTGTTGTTAATAATTGATTAGTTTGTGTGAAGCATGTTTGGAACTAGGCATAAACATAGCTTCAAAAACAATAAACTTTTGGCTCAAACATATGTAGTGTAATGTATCAGAATATTAGCTGTTCTAGTTCCTTGAACCTTATTGACTGCAAGAACATTCTGATTCCTCCCATATTTAATTTCTGATAAATGCAAGAAGAATTCAGAAACAATAAAATGAAGATGTGGACATTTTCTGAAAGAAGAAATCTTAATTATTTTGATAATTTCATTTTGAATTAAGGGTCATTTCATCAGGAAGAATGGATTCATAGACCTTAAAGCAATTGAGTGCTTTGGAATGTTTACTTTATAAATGGTTGGAAATATGTTCTTAAATTTATATTTTTAGCACATCCAAATGAGTTATCTGCTTTAAATTGAGCTTTCAAAAATGTAATCACATGGTTGTTTTGAAAATTTTTGTAGTTATATTTATTTACTTATATTGATATATTGATGAAAAACAATTAGAGGACTGAAACTAAATGCGGCATTTGGAAGGAGATAGGAAACTATTGAATCAGGAAGTTATGAATCATTTTTAAATGTGTGGAATTGCATTAGATGTGAGCGGAACTCCAATCTTCTTAGAACTACATTTTTGTGCCTAATTTTATAACATTTGTTTGAAACTGGATGAAGGAATTTCTTTTGAAAATGGCATTGCAACCAATTGTTCTTGGGATATGCCTATGCGAGTTTCTTTGTTTGATAAATTTATAAGATTATTGAAAAGAAATGTATTCCTTGAGACAAATTCCACACAATTGTTTTAAATTATCAGTGTATTTGGTGTTACGTAATTTAAAATATAATGCTGAAAGATCATAAATGGGCCAATATCTCTCTACATTTTCGTATTCTAGTCTGGCATATTTTAATTGTTAATATATGATTTGCTTCTATTATTAAAAAACATTAGTCAAATTAAGAAAGATTTTTTTATGGCTGCTGTATGCTGAATAATAATCTTGGGAAAAATTATTTGTCAGATAATTGTCAACCTAATAAGGACACTTTTATTTTTCCTTCGAAAGTTTACTTTTTAAGCAGCCATGGAAATATTTTAAAGGATTAGAAGAATTTCTATCAAATGAGGATGAAGAATTTTTATAACATATCATTATGAATGTTAGATTATTCAGTATGTCTTTGCAACTCTTAAGTGAATTTTCAATTTTTCAGAATATTCTCTGGTACCTAATGACTTGTATCTGAAGAAAAATTTGAAGACAATAAGTTGAGGATTAACTTATCTATAAATCATTCCAAAAATCCTGTGTGATCTGCTAAGGTTTTTTTTTTTTTTTTTTTAACTTCTGTAATTATGCTGTGTATAGTGAAATGATTATTCTAAATAATTGCCCAAATTTCTTTGGATTTTTCTGAAAAGGTTAATTTGGAATTATATTATTGTGTAAAATTTGGGAGAAGCAGGAAGGAAGTGATAATTCAAGAAAACTTTGTCACATGAAACAGTCTCCCAAATTTTCCTCCGAGTTATACATTTTTTTATTTAAAAGCCATTCATTATCATAACAAGCTCTGTTTTTAATTACAAATATGTTTTATAAATATATGTCTATTTACAAGTGAAACAATGTATTCAAATATTTTGTTTTGACAATCCAAATCTGGGTGAATGTGACTGTGTGTTATTTTATTCTGTAGATAATTTTTGTAAGGAATTAAATCTGATTCCCTCTGATCCCATAATATTTTCACAAGTCCCTGTTGAATCTTTTGATTATGGACACGGTATGAAACCTATGACCTCTACAACAATCCCTGCAAAGAAGGAGAGCGATTCAAAAGCTCCTGTCAAAGGTAGGCTGTGCATGACATACTACGTTCAGTAAATCCCTGTAGTTTTGTTACTCCCTTAAGAAAATTATTACTTAATAATAACTGATCAGTGGAATGTTAAATCAGCTGATATAATATGTAGACTGTATTGGTGCCATCTGACTTCTAGAATTTCAGTAAGAGATATTATTTAAAGATGAGCATACATTATTATATCAGTGTGGAAGGGAGAAAAAAAACTGATTTTATTAGTAGAAAAAGTCAACTCTCCCTGAAATCTGGATTTACAAGGATATATTTGTGACACATACTACATTTGTGTTTGACATAAATGGATAAATTAATTTATTCAAAACCTTGGCTTCTGCAATGTTGGTTGTTTCTATTTTAATGAATACTTTATATAAACATACAGTTGCAAGATTTTTAAGGTGTGTTCGATTTTTTGCAAACACACAGTTCCCTATTTTTCAATGTATTTGTCATCAGTTAGTATTTATTTTTCTGTGGATACTTTTTTTTGTGTTGAAAATATTCTGTGTTCTATACATATAATATATATATAATATATAACCCTTAAAAAGTCCTGATTCTTTAAAACTACTTTTTTTATAGAAAAAAACTTTTACTATGAAAAAAGTATAGGCACTGAAATTTGCTTTTCATTTTTTAAATCTGTGTTCTTCTTTTTGAATGTTTTGAATCTTTCAAAATTAGCATTTTCATGCATACTTTTCTTTCGATTTTTCATTTGTAATATTGTAAAAACACAAGACAAATCTTAGAAAATTGCATAAGAATATTGCTCCAAAAATCTTAGAAAAAATCTTAAAGATTCACAATATTAATCTTTAAATGTTTTCACCGAGTTTGAATAATTTGTTTGAAAATAAGAAACACATGAGAAAAAAACTAGCAAGATTCAGCTACACTTTTTCTATAAAATACAACAATTGTGTGAAAAAAGTTATAAATATTGATGGCGAACTACTTGTGGGAAATGTCCTTTTCAAACTTCATCCACAATTCATTCTGTGGCAATTTTTGTTGGTGTAGTTTATCAATGTTTGTTTCAGCAGCTTTGTAGTGAACTTGCTTTTCCACCTTGAAAAGAAATGGATTAAATTCAAAATGCTCACAAACAAAACTATTTTTTATACTTTTGAATTAAAAATATTTTAATTTGACTGCCTTTTTTTTAGTTTCTTCTAATATTAAAATACCAACCAGTAAATCTGTGTGAAGTTTCACTTCTTGAACCTCCCCTTCCCCCCAAAAAAATGATTTGGGTATTAATTATGTAAACCCATGGCAAGTAAATATCAAAATAAATAAATATAGAAACAGAAACCTGTGAAAAGTTTTGAGAAAGTTGGATAGAAATTAATAAAAACTAATTTATCCAGTCGAATAAATTACAAACATTGAATACAAATAACACAGCATGCAACTTGATTTTAAACAACATGCGACTCAATCCAAACATCAGGATCATTATGATTTTAACATTTTGCCTATTACTGAAATATGTTGAACAAATAAATGTTTTGCCGAGTTCCTAGCTATATGTCCCTGACTTCAGTTAGGTTAAGTTGGCCAAAGGGAGAATTTTTCTTTTTACTTATATTTTGATGCAAGCAATGTGCTTTAATGCAAAGTGCATATGCCACCATTGAAGTTGGTAAAAAGTCCTAACCAATGATACCTTATTCATTGCTGTAAGCTTTGTATTAGTTGGAGAAAAAGGGATGTGGCCAACAGAAATAATAGATAGGATTTATGGCTTTCATTAAAAATTGAAAATGTTTACATTAAATGTTTTAATTCAATTTTTAATTAATATGGTATTTTACATTGTTTTCATATGGTATAGTTTTGGTAATAAAATTACTCAAAATTCAGATATTTTCATTATTCATTCATTAATTTTTCCCTCAAGCAGTATGTTATAATTCTACTTGACTCTTAAACATATTTGTTAAAATGTTTGTAAAAACATTATGTTTAAGTGCTTTAAAGCTGTCAAAATATCTCTTTTTCAAGCCAGTAATTTTGTAAACTGTTTCACTCTATTAGCTTTTTATAAAAACCCTTCTATTTAAACATTTTTCAGATTACACAAAACCAACTAATTGCTGAAATTTGGTTAAAATTGTTTGTGATCCCCAACACCTCCTGTCTCTTATGTGATACTTTCAAATTGCACTTTTTCCTTCTCTTTTTCCCAACGCATTAGCCATTTTATTTTCTTTCCAGTGTTTGACTACTCTCATCGTGTGGACAGAGGATCTCCTCATGGAGATCGAGGCTATTTCCCTGATAGGAGTGATGAACGATCCCTCAGAGAACGTGGACCACCATTACGAGACAGAAACCGAGACAAAGAAAAGGATCGAGACCACAGAGATTCTGAGCGAGACCGCGATCGTGATAGGTCTCGTAAAGACAGTCGCGATTTGAGGGAGAGGGATTATGATAATCGTGAGAGAGATCGAGACCGAGATAGGGAAAATAAAAGGGGTAGGGACTGGGAACGTGACAGACATAGAGAAGATTCAGATAGAGATCGTGATAGATATAGAGAAGACTCAGATAGAGATCGTGACAGATACAGAGAAGATACAGACAGAGACAATAAGCGTTTCAAATGGGACAACAAAACAGATTCTGAAAGAAATGGCTCCAAGGATAGATCCTCTCATACTTCAGGCCAGAAGAAAGAAAGGTAACTAATTTTGTTATATGTGTGTTTATTATTGTTTTTTTTACTTTCCAAACAGCCTAACTGACTTCTACTGTTCATGTTCAGCTCAAAAGCAGATAATTCACAATTATTTTTAGATTTCCATGGAATGTGGGAGGAAGTCTGGTCAAATTAAAAACATTTAGTTACTGTTCAGTAACGGATTCTGAGACTACCACTTTTGGACAATTTTACACCGGAAAGTGGTGTCGGGCAATGAGTCATATGAGTGCATTTCCGGAGTTCTTTGTTATATCACGCTCAGCAAAATGTAAACATCGCTTTTCCATTCTTCACTCCCCCCACCCCCTATTTTGATGAAAATAACTGCGCCCGGCGCATGCGCAAAAGTGCGGAGGGTTTCCGAATCTGTTGCTGAACAATACATGTCGAAAAGTATTTTATCCACTTAAGGAGCTGAAAACGATTAGATCAAAATAATTGGCCCTTTAAAATATTAATTTCAAAGCCTGAAACATTAATTATTTCTTTTTTAATGTTTTACACTTCAAAACCACAGGTGTTAAAAAAAATTTACTCTTTTTTATTTAATGAACAAAGTGTAAACTTGTGTTGCTTGAAGTAGTGATTAAAATTCTTCCTTTGCTTCATAGTTTTTACACTTTTAACTTTAAAAACCATTCAAAGAATTCATCCTTATTGTGTTATGCTATATTTGATATAGAAAAGAACTGTAGAAAGTTCCGTTATGTGTAAATTTGAATTTTATCTGTACCAAATATTTTTTTAAAAAGACATTCATGTTTATAAAAGGTTACTAATGTTTTACAACAGCTTTTAAAGAAGCTAATTCTTATATATTTTTGCTTAAGCTGATTGCTAAAATTTTCACTTTGAGTTTAAAAATATTTGAAATTGCATATTCAAATCAAGAAATAATTCCAGAATTTTCCGTATTTTTGCATAGTTATTGCCTTACTGTTACTGTGAGGTAAATTGAAATGATTAAGATTTCATGTAATTTGCAAACTAGCAAAATTATGCTCTTTTTTTTTCATTATGAAATTTTCATATAGAAATTTCATTTTAATCACATAGATTATTAATTTCTATTTGGAATGAAATGTTTTTATGCTTTTTCTGAGCAAAAAATTTTATCTTCCGCTTCTCTATTTTTTTCAGCATTGAAGAGGTTAATTCACAAGAAGCACCATCTCATTTTAAAACTCCTCCACCTGCTTTTAAGAATGAAAGCTCAGCAGAGTCTTACTTAATTGAAGATTTATTACTTGCTCCCAAACGCTTGACAAGGCCAAAACAATTGGTCATTATTCTTAGAGGTTTACCAGGTTCTGGTAAAACTTATGTTGCAAAGCTTATCAAGGTCAGTTACATTTGCATCAGTTATTTTTATTTTTTAAAATTTGTAACTTGGGTAATAACTTATAGATTGTTTTTCTTAGGACAAAGAAATTGAAAATGGTGGATCAGCTCCTCGCATTCTTTCATTGGATGATTATTTTATGGTAGAAAAAGAAGTAACTGAAGTTGACCTTGATACGGGAAAGAGAGTGAAACGAAAGGTGCATTTTTTTTATCTTGTTCATATGTTGCTTATCACAAATCGTGACAGAGCAAGCAAAATTCATGGCTTTTAAAAACTCAAAATTATCCTTAAAATAACGATCTTAATATATAAATAAAAACAATTAATTTATTGCATAACTATTTTGTAAAATACTTGTACTATATTTTTGAATGCATAGATAAATTCTGGATAATGCAAATAATAATAATGCTTGTTTTCTACGTAATATAAACAAAAAAAAATTTGATATTATATGACTCATATTTTGACCTTGTAAATTTTTGTTTAATAAAAGATTGAGAGACTTCTCAGGCAAAATGTATTTTTCTTCTGTTTGCTCTTGAAATTTTGACTTATTTTTCCAAAATTGATTTTGAGAATTTATTTTCGTCTAGAAATCTTTCTCTCAAATTTAAAAAAATAATAATTAACTTTATTTAACATACTCTAAAACAGATATTCAAAATTTAGTGTTTTTTCATCATAATTTTATGTTAAGGAAGTCATATTATGCAACCTAAAGGTAGCTTATTTCACTTTTCAGCACATTTTATCTTCTCTTCTTAAAATTCACTTTTCTGAACTTAATTTTAAAAATTTTCATTTGTAATGCTAATTTTTCTTCTTTGTTGATAAAATACCAAAATATCATGTTAAAAAATATTTGTGACTCAAAATGAAAATTGCTGATGGGCTTGTTTACCTAGTGGCCAGCTCTTGGTCCAGGACCAGAGGCTTGCAGGTTCGAAACCTGATTCTGCCAAAGATCTAATGTGTATGTGGGCCTGGTGTACATTAAGTTTGATGTTGAGAATCAAACATTCTCTTGCTAGTATGACCTGGAGAGAGGTTGCCAGCTCAAGTGTTGTCCTGTTTATTTGACATGAGCTCAAAAAAGTCCATCCCAAAATAGACCGTGTGTTGCTTTAAAACAGGACAATTTATTAATTAAACAAACTTATCTGTTTAATTGAAAATAATATTGAAAAATTTTATATATATACTAGGAGTATGTGCACGGCTTTGCCCATGGCATAATGACTTCAACAAAATAAAAAAGGCCCAAAGGTTTGAAAACAAAATCATAACATGTATATATTATTGATTTCGCCCTCGATTTCTAGTGAAAGTACACGCAGGAACTTGAGCGAGATGATTAGCGTGTTCTTTTAACTAAAGATACCAGCATATATGCGCTGACTATCAAAAAGTATAAATCAAATGATTCTTGGATCAGTAAAATGAAGTAATTAAGATTAGCTGACGCAATAAAATGATCGAGAGTATGACGACTTACGTTTGGTACCGCCAGCCAGTCAGATAGTAGAAATGCATTCTGGGAACTGAGAGTCTGTCAAAAAGTTTCGTCGATTCGAATATGCGAGAGAAAATGTTTTGCACTGATAAATAAAAAAATTCATAGGAAATCGGAGAAAAAAAATTTTAACCATTCTTGTTTTAAAACAGGGATAAATATTCCGGTTTATACCTAAAAATAATTTAAAATGATAATGTTATTAGAACGTTGGATGCAAGAAAATTCAAATTGAATGCTTAAAATGTAATGGAAAAATGACTATTATTTAAAAATTTCTCAAAACTCAGTAAATTATGTTGGAAATTCAAAACAAACTTCATTAGAACGAAAATTGTTCTATCCGATAGTGCATCGAATATTTCTCAACGATCATTAGAAAAGACGCTACAGCCATAAACATGCCAAAAATGACCCAAAACATTAAATAAAAAATTTTCTAGATTAAATTTTAAAATTCTGGCTTCGAGATACATTGAGTCACCATTGCGACTACCTGTGTTGCCAAACTTCATGGCTGTAAGTGTGATAGCTTCATCTGGACATCTCTCGCACAAACATTGCCTTTTATAAGTATAGATATGCAATCAAAATATTTTTTTTTCTTTCGCCCTGATATAAGCTCAGGCTATTAAAATAATGCTCTTGCCTATGAATATGGTAGTAAATCCTGATCTTTAAGTTTTGAATTACTATAATTGTGTTAGGTCCCTACTTCATAATCAACTCATTGCCGCACATGACAGCAATAGCCATCCAATTCTCCATAGAATATTTTATTTAGTATGTGCAAGTACTGAAAGCGTGTGGCAACATGTTAAAAACAGGTTGAATTTTATTAGTCTGTTTGTTTTGAGTTGTTAAATACTACATATTAATATTCAGTGTCCATTAATGATTTTTTTAAAAAAAAATTTCTTTGTTTTTATGATTGAAAGTGAAAAAAAAACTTAAACTTTTCCTCATTTTTTAAGGAGTTTAAATTTGAGTATGAAATTGAAATGGAGGAAGCCTATAGATCAAGTTTATTCAAGTCATTTAAGAAAACTATTGATGATCGTTTCTTCCCTTTTATCATCGTGGATGCTGTGCACGAGAAGTCCAAACAGTATGAGCAATATTGGAGTTATGCAAAGCAAAGAGGTTTCCAGGTAATGCAGTTAAAATTTAAGAAAAAATTGTTATGAAATTTGTGATTGTTTTTGAAACTACAGAGTTACGCCACCCTATTGATGCATTTTGACTCCATCATAATTGAATGTTCATTTGCTTAAGTTTTTGGACCATTATTTGTTACTCTGTTATAATTTTGTGTTGTGGCTTTGCTTAATTCGATGGTAACTTATATTGACAGTATATAGAAAGGTATGAGTGACTTCAGTGTGTTTTAGATTTATAAAAATTTTCCTTGAAATTAAAAAATTTTTAACTATTTATTTTTATCAAATAGTATTGATTATTTGAGTAAAAAACTGACTTCTGTCCAAATATATCGATTACTTTTATATTCATCAGGATCATGTTTAGAAATAATGAATTGGACACAAGATGGTGCATCGTGCGGCTTTCCCAGTACTGTCATCAACACAGCATATTGTAGATAAGGCTCTGGCACTAGAAAAAATCCACATTCATTCCTTGAGTTGCCACTGGCTATAGTTATCAAATGTTGTAGTTTATGTAAAGATTAGAAAATCACCCAATATGGTATGACAGGTACAAATTGCCTCTTCATTCGAGAGATTTCCCGTCAAATTTGACGTGTTTAAGTAGATATATATGCGAGAGACATGTTTAACATTGATTGAAAACAAATAAAATAAACATATGTTTCATGGCAGGAATTTTTTTTTTATTTACTTACATATAATAATTATATATTAACTAGCAGTATGCGCACAGCGTTGCCTGTGGAATCAGGATTTCAACAAAATCGAGAGGAAATGCTCACAATGACACGAAAAAGTTTTGAAAACAAAATCAAAGCAAAAGATACACATTATTGATTTTCGACAATGGCATGCATGTGATGACATCATTGGAAGGAATCGTATTGTAGAAAGCGTATTACGTCACCTCCTGCGAGGAAGGTCACCACCAGCCAATGAAATTGCAACAATGCATTCTGGGATCATCCAGAGAAACTCTCGCTGTCAAATCTCACTAGCAAAAAAACTGTTTGAATTTATCAGGGGAAAATTAATTTAAGAAAAACGGAATAAGATATTTTAACCGTTCTTGTTTTGAATCCAACTGAAACATTCCATTTATAAGCTTAAAAAAATGAAAATTATAAAGTTGTTAGAAGTCAGATGCAAGAATTTGAAAAAATTCTTATCAAAAATTACCATGAAAGTGACTTATTTAAAAATTTCTCAAAATTCAGTAAATTACATTAGAAATTCAAAACAAACTCCATTAGAACAAAATTGTTTGTTCTATCCGATGGTGCATTGATTATTTTTCAACGATCATTAGAAAAGATATTGCAGCCGTAAACTTGCTAAAAATGACCCACAACAACACAAGACATTACATTTAAAAAATTCTAGATAAAATTTTAAAATTCTGGTTTCAAGGTACATTGAGTCACCATTATGACTACCTGTGTGACAAATTTCATGGCTGTAAGTGCGATAGATTCGTCTGGACATAGCATGCGCACACATACAAACATTGCCTTTTAAGTATAGATTATTAATATAATATTTTTATTTAATCGAAACAAAGCACTTCTCTGCTTGCAAACATTGCCAAAACATATTATCAAATTATATCATCACGATTGCAATAAATAATCAGATGCATCGTGGCATCCAAACTATAGCACGTGCATGATATACCACTGACATGATTTGCTACTTTCTATTTTAAAAAAGGGAAATTAATTTGAAATATGTGATTAATATAATTTAAAATTTCTTTGAAATTATTGATCATAGCGAGATAAATTTAAAATTACTGAAATTTAGGTGCTGCTCTAACAATGAAATAAGGCTGTTTAACGTCTCGCAGTGCTATGAGGCGAATTTTATTGTTTGTGACATCAGAGCATTACTGGATCAGTGAGAGACAGTATAAGTATTTATATAAGTAATGGAACATCTTGTTGATGAATATGATATTTCAATCGAAGGATAAACATTATTTCGCTGTTAGTGTTATTTTGGAAATAAGATTTGTTAAATATAGGGTTTGCTAAGGATAATTTGAATGTTTTTTCTAAGCATGTAATCTTTTAAAAGCTCTTTGTTAATATTGCTTATGATATTGGAACCATTTATGTTAGTCTAATATTTTATCTTAAGATTAAATGCATTGATAAAATGGGGTTTTTTTTGTATGAAGATTATTAATATTGCTTTTTTTTGTATCAAAAAAAGTTCTGCTGTTTTCCTATTTATTGTTTTTTCTATGTAAATGTAACATGCCAGTTTTTAAAATTATGTATTTATTTTTTTTTTTTACTTTTTGACAAAACTTCAATTTTCTAAAAAAAAAAAAGAAAAAGAAACCTATCCATTGATGTTTAATACAAAATGTTTTATTACAGGTTTATATTGCTGATATGGATTGTAAGGATCCCAGCATTTGTCATAAACGAAATATTCATAACAGGTCCTTGGAAGACATTACTAAGGTAATATATATTTGTGCTTATTTAGGGCCCCTGTAGTCTTTAATATATATACTTTTAAAAAATACTTTCTGCTCTGAGTATGCAAATATGGCAAATTATTTCATTTAGAATTAAAGGAATAATAGTCATTCACATTTTTACTTAAGTTCCTGCAATAGTTTTTTGCATTGTTGAAAAATGTGCTTTTTTTTTTATGGCAGTGTTTTACATTTCGCAACTATCTTAATTAGAATAATAGTTAATATTTCCAAAGATATCTTTAATTTTATGTAAGCAACTGACACCATCTCTTCCCCGAGGCAGAATGCCATGACAAAGCAACAATGTCACAGAACAGCAAAGATTTTCTGCCGAAAGAATTTCATTTTGGAAACAAATTATATTTTCGGGGAAATTAACATATTCACGCAAAAGTGCCGAGATCGTTCCACGGAACTAATTTCATTTTTTTCCTCAGACGGTGAATCACTTTCAAACATTCACCAACATTGACATTTCACCAAAAATAATATAAGTGATTTAGCTAAGTACACTGTATCACTTATATATCACAAGCAGATTCACATTTCTCTGAAAATGAATGTAAGAGCAAAGTGACTGCTTTTGGTGTTGCAAAACATTTAAACTTTTTTTATTTAACAATGATTTCCTATTGTATCCACAAACTACTGTAAATATATGCGAAGCTGACACAGTAATAGATTTAAATGAAATTAGTTTCAATGCATTGTTAGATGAAATCCCTTGTGTTACAAAAGACAAAGATGCAAGATGTACTAATTCTTTCAATCTTTACCCTTTCTGCATCTAGTTCATCCTTATATCAGTATATATGCATCACTTCAGTGTGACCATTTTTTAAATTTGCTTTTGTTGTATTTGCCCGAATGAAAATATTCTGAAATAAATAGAATAACAGGGTGGCGACAGAACCTGGAAATCAGGGAAAAGTCGGGGAATTTTATCCATCTGGGAAAGTCAGGGAAATTCGTGAAAATATCTAAAAATCAGGGAAAATTGATAGTTGCTTGAGTTATTATTTATAAATTACTATCTTATGTCTAGCATTATTTATAGTAATAAATGGAATTAAAAAAAACTTATATTCATTTATAAAAGCACAAGTTTTTGATCAGAGCAATTAATTTCTAATGATTTGTTAAAGAATAAAGATTTGAAGTAATATTTTGGCAATTTAAATCTTTGCTGAAATATATACTATTAGGTACATATAATTATACTATTTTTAAATGTATGCTGCAACATGTTATTCTGCAGGGATGGGATTCTTCCGCTTTTTGGCAGATTTCCTTTATTTTGGAGAAATTTCTTTCCCCCCCCCTCTCTCTTTGGATTTCATTCCCCAGCCCTTATAAAGAATCATTCCTTTTCTTGCGAAAATTTCGCTTTTACACAAAGAGAAGAAACCTTTCTATCTTCTATTTTTGAAAGAAAATTCTGAGGAAATATGCTCAACCACTCTGCTTAACTCCACCGGCTAGGAAACTAGCTGCTTCATTTTCTACTGAAGAATCAACATTATATCAGCAAGCTCTACAAGGATGAACATTCCAACATATTTTGTGCCATTCAAAGCATTAATTACCACTTTTTTGCAGAAAACAAAACCTCTGTGGCATATTTTGCTAAAAAAAAAAATTGCATGAACATGTTGAAAAAAAATTAGTTAAAAACTTAAGGTCATCTTGTAGGGCGTACCAAGATGAAGAAATAATAATAAAAAAATGGAACAAAAACAAATAAACTACATCAAAAAAAGAAAAACTCCTGACAAAAGAGGTAACTAAAAAGCTGTGTGCAAATGCAGCAGAGAATAAGACATAAAAAAAAAAATCTTCTCGAAATAAAAAATAAAACCGATGATTTGCCTAGACATTCTAGAGATAATGTAGTCCCAACAGCTATGCCAGTAATAAACAAAGAGATACTAATGAAGACTGTGCAAAAACTTTAGCCTCTACTTAAAATAAGCTTTCAGAGGATGCAAACACATCCTTTATTGAAGAAAAATCTGTCAAAGATAGGTGGCCTCCAAAACTAGGGGTGAAGCGTGTTAATGGAGATCTGTTACCAACAAAAGCCACACAAATAAAAAAACGAAAGAAAACCACTTCTTTCACAATTAAGGTAATGTTTCAAAGGGTTTCAAATAGCAATAAGGCTAAATGAATCTGTCATTGTAACTGTACAATTTCTCGACCCCTCTCACTTTATAAGGTGCAAAATCATTGTGCTGTTACTTTTGCAAAAATGTATAAAAATAAAAGAAATAAAACAAAATTCAGTATATGGTACATTATTATAAAGAGCTAATACACTTGACACAATTGCCTGAAGCAAAAGAAATTATTTGTCCTTATTTTTTATTTATTTTTTGAGCTAACTTTTATCAAAAGGCTATTAAATATAATTCTTCTCAGACTTCTGTTGGGTGAATGTTGCATCTCAGTGATGTAAAGGTGGTAAATATGTTTTAATGTCTAATTTTGTATTTTCTGATGCGCCTAATAATGTGTTAAACTTGTTTGTTAACTTTTAATGTAAATGATTTAATAATAATTTAATATTCTTGTTTATACATACCAGGGATGAGATTTTTCCGCTTTTTAGCGGATTTCCGCTTTTTTGTAATTTTGGAGAAAATTCCGCTTTTTTCTCTTTTTTTTTCTCTCAAAATTCCAACTTTTTTTCCGTGGATTTCCGTTTTTTTTTTTCCCGCAAAAATTTGCTTTTTCTTCCGAAAATTCCGCATTTACAGAAAGAAAAGAAACCTTCCTATCTTCCGTTTTCGAAAGAAAATTCTCGGAAAATATACTCGACCGCGCGGCTTAACTCCCCCACTTGGGAAACTAGCTGATTCATCTTCTACTGGCGAATCATATTGCCGGAAAACGCCCGGTATTCTCAAATCGCCTCTAGCCACTTTGGAAGGGAAGCTGTGCCCTTTTTTTCCGGGATAGAGGTGTTTTGTTCTTACTTTACATTCTTTTCTTTTTCATTCTATTCGTACGTCGTTTGTGAATCAAAATTATAAGATTATTTTATGCGGATTTCTTCTAAAGATCAACTATTTTGATAGAGATTTTTTTTTGTTTTATGGCTACTATTAGAAAAGATATTGTAAATCGAACTGATGAAGCGGACATTCGTGCTATCGATAGTGGTTTAAAAAATCCATGGCGGTGGGATTGGTTAGAAAAAAGTGTGAATGGCGTCTACGTACGTGAAGTAATTAGAAAATTACGCAGCTGTGGAGTGGCTTATTGTCTTGTATGCTCCAAGGAATTAATATATGGTTCCCGTGGATTTTCTGCTCTCGCCAAGCATATGGAATCGAGAAAGCATGCTGATGCCGTGGAGGCAAGACAAAAGAATGTTCCATTGCCTGGTAAGTAGTACTATTTATATTATATATTTAGCGAAATTGACGATTCACACCGGAATATCTTTTTATTTAGAACTTTCAGTTCGTCCATTTAATTGGAACATATGATGCAGATTTTTTTTTTCTGGTAATAATGGATTTTCGCTTTCGCAAAAAATCGGAACAATTGGCATTTATGATAGTATGTGTTCAGAGCCCGATCTACCGACCGAAAAATCCATGGGTGCTTGAGGATATATAAAATTAAACAGATAATATATAAAATTTATATCTATACTTATAAAAGGCAATGTGTGCGTGCCTGTGTGCGATGTCCAGACGAATCTCGCACAGGGGCGGTGGGGCATACGTCTTCCCACCCTCTCGTGAAAAAACTAAAGGCAGATGGTGTGGTATTCGAGATTTGAATTTTTGGTAACCCGGCGCAAGCTAGGAAGCCCGTTCTGGAGCATACGCCGGAGAACACACCTTCATCCTTCCTAAAGGCAGAGAAATATTTTTATTTGGAAAATAATTTATTTTCAGGTCATAGAACTTCAAAAATATATCTTTTTTTAAGTAAAAAAAATTTTTTTAGGGTAGTGCCCTTTAAAGGTTAAAGTCTCGGTGATCTGCATTTCATCTTAATAAGAAAAGCCCAAATATTTCTATAATGCTCACGTGGTTTGTGGTTTGGCTACGTGCCAGATATTCAGACTAGAGTCTACAAATCAGCATAAACACAGGATACTGTTTTGCTTGATTCTTTTTTGTGATGATATAATGTCAAATAGGAGTTATGATAGGTTTTTTTGTAAATGCTTTTAGAAGGTTTTTTTTTCTTCTTTTTATTATATGCGAATTCATTGATGTTCATTGATGCGGATTTAATATCAAATAAGATTTATACCGGAATTAATTTTTTTTTCTAATATAATCTTTTAGCATTTTTTTTGTTTGCTTATTTTATGTTTGCTTTTTTTTTTCTTTGTGTGTGTTTGGAAAATAAGAATCCTTTTGCTATATTGCCCCGTTGGTCTGTGTCATTATCTAATGGAAGGAATGAGATATCTGTTATGGCATCAAAAAACTCGGAGAGCTTTTTTTTTTTATGTTAACTTCGTCAGTCTCCTTTTTATCCACACAACGAGGAGTTATGTATGGAGCAACAGATATTTCACAGAGAATGTTGTTTATAATGAAGTTTTTAGTTGATAAATTTATTGTTTACTTTTAACGTTCATATATATTTGCATCTAAAATTTACTATAAATTATGAATTTTCATTTTTGAAGCACTCAGCCAATGTGTATGAGATTTTCTACTATAACTTTTGTTAGTAAATCATGCATATTTATAACCTAAAGATAAGAATAAAACAACCTGATTTTGCATTGGAAATCTGTTTTTCTCTCCTCTGATAATTTGGTAACTTTTGTTTAAGAGTTTTCTTACAAGAGAAAGGAGCCTCCTAGTTTTTGTACAATATGTAGCTAAAATCTTCATAATTTTTTCATAAAAATTAATTAAAAATATGACACACACATACTGTATTCTTAATTAAATTATAATTATTATTTTCAGGAGCTGGAGGTTATAATTCTGACATTTCATATGGCCTACATCCAATGTTCAAGGGTTGTTTAACTGCATCTGTAAATAGTTTTTCACAGCAATTGGTGCCACTTGCTGATCGAATAGCTAACAGTGAAGCAATGCTTTTGGGTTTTCTCGCAGAAAAATCGTTGTCATTTTCACTTGCTCCTGACCTTCTGGTTTTAGTGAAAGAGCTGTCAAAAGACAGAAAAGCTCTGAATGGTATTAGAATGCACCGCACTTCAGCAGCATACAAATTAAGATTTGGTGTTGCTAGGACTTTCGAACAAAATCTTGTGAAGGATTTGAAACGTGAAAAGTTTTCATTGAACATTGATGAAAGCATGAGTAATAACAATGAAAAGATTGTGACAGTCCTAGTTAATTATTTACGGAATGACAAGATTGTGACAGAACACTTACAGTCATTTTCTGTGCCTAGGTCAACAGTACTTTACTTTTTCAAGGCATTGTTAAGCTTCTAGAAGAAAATAACATTCCATGGCACAACCTAATGTCAGTTCTTCTAGATTCATGTCATGTTATGCGTGGCAAAAAGTCGGGACTTGAAAGTAGACTCAGAGAAAAATGTTCCCATTTATTAGACATTGATGGTGACTCCTGCCACCATGCCCACAATGCTGCAAAGCTATTTTGTAAACCTTTTGGTCTACACTTGGAATCCTTATTTACAGATATACATAATGATTTTAAGTGGTCACCAGATCTACGAGCAGCATTGATGGAAATTTGTGAAGTTCTCAACATTAAATACACAATGCCGCAGAATTACATCAGCTTCCGCTGGTTATCAGTCTATGTTGTAGCACAAGATTTCTCTAGGATGATCAGTGCCCTCACATTATTTTATTTTCCTTTCCTGTCCCGTTCAGAAAAAACAAATTTTCTTCCTGTTGTGATAAATATATACAAGCTTCATAATGTCACTGAAGCTGGAAAAGAATTTATTCATAAAATGCATTCCAGACTTGCAGAAAAAAATATGACACAAGCAGGAAAAGATCGGAAAAGTAGGATTGCTGAAAAGCTGTTTGAAAACAGCTTAACAACTAAGTTGATCACCAATCTGTTAGTGTCAGTTTTGCCGTTATTACAAGAATATGTTAAATTATTTGAATCTGGAACGCCACTCATTCACAAACTCCATGATAAGCAATTTGAACTAATAAAATCTTTTTTGGCCTGTTTTATGAAGCCTGAGGTTTTAGCATCATTGGGGGATTCAACTAAAAAAATGATAGGGTTGGATATTAAAAAGAAGTGCTACCACCTGCCTATTAGTTCAGTCTTTGTAGGTGTAAAAGCAAAAGAATTGATTGCCTCAGCACCAAAATCACAGTATGACAAAATTAAGTCATTCAGAAATAATATCATGAAAGCATATGTTGCTTGCTCGGAGGCATTGCAGAAAAAATGCCCATTGATAATGTTTTTTAAAATGTGTGTCCAGTGTAGATCCCATGTGCAGGAAGAATTCTCTCGCTTTGAAATTAATGAAAAAATTACCACAATTAGTAACAAACAAAAAACAAAAAGTTTGCCAAGAGAAAAAGAACTTTTTGACTTAGAAGTACGTAAGTATCATGTGGATTCACTTTACACTGTGAATGAAGGTGTATCAATAGATGAGTGGTGGGTAGAAGTTAAAAAAACAGGCAAATATCCTCTACAATCCAAGATGGTGTGTGCATTATTGACTTGTTTTCATTGCCCAAAAGTGGAATCCAGTTTTAGTGTAATGAACAACATTATATCAGCAAGCTCTACAAGGATGAACATTCCAACATTCAGTGCCATTCAAAGTATTAAGTACCACCTTTTTACAGAAAACAAAACCTCTGTGGCATATTTTGCAAAAAAAAGATTTTTTGCATGAACATGTTGAAAAAAAATTAGTGGAAAACCTAAGGTCATCTTGTAGAGCATACCAAGATGAAAAAAAATAAAAAAATGGAACAGAAACAAAAACAAATAAATAAACTACATAAACAAAAAGAAAAACTCCTGTCAAAAGAAGCAGCTAGAAAGCTGTGTGCAAATGCAGCAAAAAAGCAGAGAATAAGACATAAAAAAAATATTCTCAAAATAAAAGATAAAACAAATGATTTACCTAGGCATTCTAGAGATTATGTAGTCCCGACAACTATGTCAGGAATTAAACAGATAGATACTAATGAAGACTGTGTAAAAACATTAGCATCTACTGAAAATAAACATGCAGAGGATGCAAACACATCCTTTATTGAAGAAAAATCTGTCAAAGATAGGAGCCCTCCAAAACAAGGGGTGAAGCGTGTTAATGGAGATCTGTTACCAACAAAAGCCACACAAATAAAAAAACGAAAGGAAACCACTTCTTTAACAATTAAGGAAATGTTTCAAAGGGTTCGAAATAACAATGCTAAATGAATTTGCAATTGTAACTGTACAATTTCCCAACCACTCATTTTATAAGGTGCAAAATCATTGTGCTGTTACTTTTTTAAAAATGTATAAAAATAAAAGAAATAAAACAGAATTCAGTATTTGATACACTATTATAATTTATAAAGAGCTAATACACTTGACACAATTGCCTGAAGCAAAAGAAATTATTTGTTCTTAGTTTTATTTATTTTTTGATCTACTAACTTTTATCAAAAGGTTATTAAATATACTTCTTCTCTGACTTCTGTTGAGTGAATGTTACATCTCATTGATGTACAGATGGTAAATATGTTTTAATGTCTAATTTAAATTTTGTATTTTCTGATGCCCCTAATTATGTGTTACTTTTAATGTGAATGATTTAATAATAATTTAATATTCTTTTTCTTGTTTATACATAAGGTAAGTGCTCCAGTAGTGGGCCACTTGAATTTTAAGTTGAAAAACAAGAAATTCCAACATTCCAATGAAATAAGAGATCTGCCTCTGGTAGGCTGAAACCCTTATCAACTAAATACCAAAGGCACAGCCTTTATTTCCTGTTCAGTTAGGAGCTAGAAAGTTTGTTGCTGAAGTTGGTCTCTGAGAGAAGCATTTTTAGCTTATTCTTAGTGACTTCCTTAAGAGATAACTCTTCATTCAACTATTTTTAATATACATTCTATTTGTTTTTAAAATGAATTGTTATTGATATTATTTGATTATATAATGAATGTATTATAAACTATCTTTAAATTAAATAATATTGATAATTTATGGATAGTGAGGGGTGGCCCACTTTTGGATCAATGTTTTACTAAATGCTCCAGTAGTGGGCCTAGCGAGGCCAGTACTGGAGCACATGCTTTCTCTCAAATAGACTGTTTTGTGATGTTTAAATAAGAAGGTTATATCTTGTAAAGTCTTTTTATTTAATTAGATGTGCTTTATTTTTATCAGAACCAGTAGTGGGCCACATGGCCCACTTCTGATACACTAATAGCCCACTACTGGTACACTATTGGAACATTCTGACCAATTACTTAAATAATAAATATTTTATAGTACTGTTCAGGAAAAGACTGATATTCAAGAATTAGTTGGGCTCTGTAACGAGGCAGACAATAACAACTATCGCATTGCTGGGCCATCGAAAAATATTCCATCACCATTTAAAAGGGCTCTTTTCTGGCTGCAGAAGGAAGATGATAAAAGAAAAAAAAAAGATTTATTCAAGATGAAATATCAAGATTTAATATCCATAATGCCCCAAACAGAACTTAAAATGAAAGATCGATAATTAACATATACCTTTAATAAAAAAATTGGCTGTTAGAGAAAAAATATAAATCTCATGTGACTAGAATCTATAAATAAGTGATTTCACCTATATCAAGCCATTTTTATAGTGTATAATGTAAATATATTATTATTATTACTAAATATAATGATTTTATTCTTTTTTCTTTGGCACAATTGACAGGTCTTGGTGGCCCACTTTTGGTATGTCCACTACTGGTACATCAAAAGTTTGCTATGCCCACTTCTGGTGCATAGGAGTGATCTAAGTTTTTAGTTTTTTAAAAATTATATTACAATTATTTTTATATTTTAGGTGATTATTATTTTAGATAAAAGTTTGAACAACCATAAAAAAATACAGATTAACGAAACTTCTCAAAAGTTTAGATGATAATTGAGGAAATACCCTTAAGTGGCCCACTACTGGAGCATTTACCTTACTGAATTATAAATAATTAAGTTATTAATTATTATAGTGTAAGATTTTCATCATGTTGCATGTTCTGATGTTTTACCTCTTAAAACATCTTTCGCGTATAAATTATGGTACAAATTTTTTGCTCGCGTATGATTTCAGTCTTTTTGCTTTTTGGCCAATCTCATCCCTGACATACTGAATTATACATAATTAAGTTATTAATTATTATGGTGTAATATTTTCATCATGTTGCATTTAACATCTTTCGCATATAAATTATGGTACAAATTTTTTGCTTACGTATGGTTTCAGTCTTTTTGCTTTTTTACCAATCTCATCCCTGATTCTGGTACTCGTGAAAATAGCACTAATTAGTTGTTGAACTGTTTTTAAGTTTTGAGCAAAGATCATAATAATCTTTACTGTTAATATAATTTAACTTGTGTTGCAAAGAGTAGTTTTAATGTTTCTTAGAATTCTTATGCAGTTTTAGAAGCAAAGTATTTTGTTAAAATTTCCAGTATTTTTTACACATAAGAAATTAATATACTGTTGTAATAGATTTTTTTAGGATGTTCATTCCATTTTTTAAAAATTAAATTTCATAAAAAATATTTTTTTTTTTTTTTTTCATATTAAATAACTTGTAAAAGTGTTTTTAATAATGTATATTGTACACATACAGCGTTCTGAGCAGGGAGAAAGCCAGGAAACTAATATAATTAGTAGCCGTAAATCAGGGAAATGTTGTAAGCTTAGTCGGGGAAATTTTTTTCACAGTTTCTGTAGCCATCCCGAATAAAGAAAGTGATGGTTAGCTTGTTGAAGAACAACTTAAGATTTAAAAATATTAACTAAAACATTAAAAATTTATAAGAATTGTACCAAGATATAAAAGTAAATAAAGTGAAATTTAGACGAGGAAGAAAAGAAAACTGCTGAGTATTACTATTCTACTGACAAAACTTGATTTGTTCAATTCTTATAAGCCAATAAGCATTGCACTTTCTATCTTGGCATCTAAAATGAAAGTTGAAAGTAAAATTCTTCCAAAACTAGCAGAATTTTCATATGTTAACTGTAAGAATAGAACAAACATGTAATGAACTAATAAAAGTAATAATGATTTTGTAAAACAGTGGAAAGTAATTTTTTATTTTAAAAATCTGTTGAACATTAATAATTATTAACTAAAATTTAATTATCTAAAATTAATATCTCAAAAAATTATTTTCTGAATTTTATGTGTAAAAATGATTTTTATACTACAATTTTTGGGTGTAAGGAATGAAAGTAGGAAAATTATTCAATGAAAATCTAAATTTTTTAAAATTGATTACTCAGACATATTCAGAATATACTTTAAATATTGCTAAGTTCTTAGTAAAATGTAGTTTCCCAGCTATTTTTGTAGTCAATGATATATACACCAAAATTTTAATGCATGTGAGGATATGTGTTGTAAATTTTATGTAACCAAAATTCCTTATCAAACTAACCTATTAAATTGTACTTTTATGAATAAAAAGTAAAGCTTTTATTTATTTTTTGTCATATTTTTGTTTTAAAAATGTTTTTTTATTAGTGCTTGATTAGTCATGGTTTTTTTAAAGTAATGAAAATTTAAGCTGTCAAATTTCATGTGAAAAGAATATGTCTGTATCCATAATTTGCCAAATTTATTTTTTGATGGGATAACTGTTTGGTTTCATATTTAGATTTTGGAATCATGGGAGCCCAAGCCTCGCCATTTTATGAGCATTGATGTTCGCTCTCTACTACAAGATGTGGCTATACAAGAAGTATATTAAGCTAATTGATCTTACGATTATTTTAGAATATTTTTGAATTCTTTTCTTGAAAAATCATTTATTAAGTTGATGACTAATTGATGAAATTTAATTTAGAGTATTTTGATTATATTTATTCAACTGTGCTTTTTTTTCATCTGGTTGTTTTATTGATTTGTATGAATTTAAATGTTAAAATGGTTGCAAGATAAGTATAATGATTAAAACATCAAATACGCTCTTTAATTAATATAACCCCTATCTCATTTCAAATATTGCTGATTCATTTCTTGAGATATTAAATAAGGCATTCTTTTTTGGGGGTCATTTAAGGCATTATTATTATTACATTCTACAAGCATTGTTAGTTTTTGTTTTATGCCTTTTTAAGCTTTAAATGCATTTTTCTCAAACTTTTATTTTTGGTGATGTGAGTGTTTTCTATTCCCGAAGGCTTTTTTTTTCCCAGATAGAGTCTTGAAATTTTTTGTAGATATTTGCATATATATGTACTATAAGATTTAGCATTTATTTAGACCTGAGAGTTCTAGTTATTATTTTTTTTAAATGTCTAAAGTTAATATTTTTAGTATTTTCGTGTTTTTTTTTTAGGGTTTTTTTTTTTTTTTTTTTACAAAAATAATTATTAAACATTAAAAAAGAGTCAGATCATCTTATGCTAATCTTTATTTCCAAGAAATATAAATCACTTGAAATAATTAAAAATTAAGTATTTTATGATATTTTAAAAATTTAATTTTAAAATAATGATTCTTTCCAAAATGACATTTTAAAATCAGAATCTGTTTATTAATATAATCTAGAAAAAAGGTCATTAATTTATTTTATTACTACTGTCTCTAAAAAAATTTTTGAAACAGTGTAGCCTTAATTGAAAAGAGTTAATTTTTTTAATAACATTTTTAGTATGTTTCATTTGAAAGTTGCATAGTCAAAACAGATAATTATATTTTGCTCAGAGAAACAATTTAAAGGAATTATTAATAAATATTGTTTTCTACACTTAAGGTGGAGATGGAAGTTGAGTCTGATGAGAAAAAAGATGATGATGATAAAGAAGAGGAAGAATCTAGTAATAATGCTGATGACGTAAGTGCATGTTTGTCCCTTAATTTTGCTATAGTTGTTACAGAGCTTCATCTCAACACCCATTATAAAGACATAATTTTTATTTACAATATAATTTATTTTAAAGTTTCATGTTCCAAGTCGATGGGAGAAACTTGAAGCTACAGAAGAGAAGTTAGGTATGCATTTATTTGAGTATTCCTTTCATTTCAGTCCTATTTGTATACAATTTTATCTTGACTTGTTTTATGCTTCTAAAGATGGAATTTTGTAATCGATTTTTCATTGACTTCCTTATGTTTCAAACTCTGTACGCTCTACAATACACTATTTTTATATTTTCAGAACTTGATTATAAATTAATTGATTAATTTAATTAAATTTTTATTCTTTACCATGAATTCAAAATTCCACAATAATTTTAATGAAGAATTATAAATTAAAGGCTAAAATATGAAGTGAAAAATACTTCTTTTTAGTGCACTGATTAAAAGTATGTTTTAAAAAGCTATTTTTATTAATTTTTTTCTATGACTGTATCGGATATATTACATGTTTTCTTTACTGTATATTGTACTATCTGATAACACAGTGTTGCTCGGGATCCATATTTTTTCATATGCCTGTCTTGTCGTTGAGGGTTTTCCCTACTAATATTGTTATTAACCTTCTTTAAAGAATGTAAATCTCCTTTGAATGCTTTCTTATTGAATTAAAACTTTTGATTCTAACTTTTTATTACCTTATTACAGTATGGTTTGAGTGGAAATGCAAGAAGTTTGGAAAAAGAAAATTTATTCAAAACTTTTAAGCAATATATCATATAATAACTAATACAACTTTAAAATGAACAGTTATACTATACAGAATTTTCCTGCCATTATTGATTAAAAATATAAACTTTAGAAAAGTAAAATATATGTTGTAAAATAAAACATAAAAAAAACCGCCAGAAAACGATTCTTTTTTTTTTTCCAATGTTTATAAATTAATACACAGTGGCATAATGTTTTGTCTTGAGCACAGAAAATTGTTTGCAGAAGAAAAAATAAAAGGTTTTTATTCCGATGAAGTATCTTTAATATGACTCAAAAAGAATAAGAGAAATAAATAAAACATGCTAGATCTAATATGTTAAAACACTGGAAGCATGTGTGAATAATAATGGAGAATGAAGAAAATTCTCAAAAATAGGCAAAAAAACATCCAAATTTACCACTTAAAATTAAATAAATAAAAATCTAACTCTAATTTTTTTTAAAAAAAATTTACGGTGTTGGCTCTTGCTTGTGCTAATCCATCACTCTGTCTAATTTGATCCTAGTAGGTCCAACAGTTTTGGCCTGCATAAAGAACAAAAAACGAACATACATACTAAAAAAAAATTGCTCTTTCATAGATATTGTGATATTATTAAAATATGCTCGTATAAACAACCACAATTATCCCCTTTCTAAGTGAACAATTTAATTGCCATTTATGACATTTGTCTTGCAAACTAAAAGTTGCCACTATTGATGAGTGCAACATTTCACATACTGTCAGAGATGCAAAATTTTTCCTAATGTGTTTATATTAGTACACAAGAATAATGAGAAAAGTATTTTACTTTTTATTAGTAACCAAAAACCTCTATACCACAGTTGTAAATTGTATTTTATCATTACATGTATGCAGTGGCGGCTCGGCTCAGAAACGAGGTGGGCTGCAAAAAAATGTTTATCAGGAGAATACAATTTTAAAAGCTACTTTATCTCCATGTGGGCCAAATTTTTTAATTCCAAATCCAGATGTGAAATTTCCTGCTTTTCAGACAAAGTAAATAACCGGAATATGACATTTTCTGATAGTTTTGCTAACAAATTAAAAACAAACTAAAGATTAAAAATTCCTCTGACAGAAAAATAATAATAATCGGAGCTCCACATATACACTTCCCTCCTTGCCCAGTTCACTCGATAACACTCTTTCAAAAATGAATATCAAATAACTCAATATACTGAATATTTATTTCAATCAATATACTGAACATTTATTTTTAAGCTAAAACATTGTTAAATCCTTTTTTTACTGAAATACTCTAAAAATTTGAAAGTTTTGAAATAGTATTATTTGCTTGAATCTATCGTCGCAACACGAACCGAAACTCATAAACAACCAATGAGATTGCAACTTGTGTGATAGTGGGGGGAAAAAAAGAAAATATATTAAAAAAGAGCATCTTTCTTTCATTCAGTTGGCTCCGTGTCAGCCAGAGCTGTGTTGATTTTCTGCTCAGTGAACGGATTTCGGAAGGGCTGATTATTTTGCAGCTCAGACCTGCGTCTCTCTTTGTTTGGATTAAATGTATGCCTTTTTTAAAATGTTTTATTACTTTTTGCATTTTCGCACGTCATTGAACTCTAAGAGTGGAAAAGTAAGCAAATAAGGTTCAAAACGAAAATTACAAGTTTAAAAAATAATTTCAGGGGGTGCTGCAGCCCTAATGGACAAGCCGCCACTTGAAGTAAAATAATCATTATCACATAAAAATCCCTGTTGCATGTTTTTTATGCATATCTTAAAATGTTAGCTTTGAGCTTATCTTAACTTTTACATACTGATGAATCAAGTCGAAATAAGGGGAATGTGAAATTGCTGCAACAATATCATTCATATTCCTGATGATAAAACCTATTGCTGGTTATGTGAGATAAGAAAAAGCACAGGGTGTTCATTAATTATTGTGGGGTTTCCGTACCTCATAACTTTCGAATAAAAAATATTACGCAAAAACCGATTACAACTCAAATTATTCATTAATGATATTAAAATATTAATGAATTTGCACATGGCTGCCCTTCGTGGCTCGTAACACATCGAGACGAAATTCGATTTCCCTCCAAGTGTTCTCCAGCATTTGTGGGGTAACATTTTGGATCGCAGTAACAATTCTGCGCTTCAGTTCATCAAGGGAGGGCACAGGGGTCTTGTACACAATGGTCTTGACAAACCCCCAAACCAAATTTAGTTTCGAAAAACCACAATACACACATTGCTTTTTCTTGCACGATCGCCATTTTTATTTATGACGTCATAATTACCCAGACTGCAAATGCGCTAAGATCGCATTGTTGCCACTTAAAATTCTTTGAGTTGTAATTTACGAATACGTAATCGGTTTTTGCGTAATATTTTTTATTCGAAAGTTATGAGGTACGGAAACCCCGACAATAATTAATGAACACCCTGTATATTGTTTCTTTAGTGAATTTTCCCATTAATTAAATTTATGGAAGATATAAAGCCAATTTGAACATTTAGTTCTTGCATGCAGTTCAGTTTAGTGTTACCACAACAAGAAACAAAACAAGAGTCCCTTAAAAATGATCGATTCTGTGGTAAAAGAGGCTTATCAGAATCGGTTATCTCTAGCAATTCCAAATATCTGAATGGAGATTGCTCTTGTACCACGCATTTCTTAGAAATGTTTGTTTCTGCTGAATGCTTTTGTCTCTCTTTCAGTGGATGGATAAATTTATAGTTGTTATTGCCTTTTTTCGTCTATGTGGCAATCTCTGGCTTATTCCAGGGGTTACTGCAACTGTCTTGTAACATCTGTAATCACATTCTACCTTTATTGTTGTTTTTGCAATGTACAGATGAGACTTGGAAAAAAAATTATTTTAAAATAATCTGGTTTTTTTTTTTTTTTTTACACAGATCAACTGGATGGCCTTCGGGTAAGCAAGAAAAAGCATTCCTCAATGGAAGACTATTTGCAATTGCCCGATGACTATGATGACAGAAAATGTGAACCTGGAAAGAAACGGGTAAGTGCCATCTTGTATACCCTCTTGAAATTTAGTTTTATTGCATTTTCGGTAAAAATGCTATGAATCGTTTAAAGTATCCCTCCAAAGATAAGTGTAAATTGTTGGCAAGATTTCCTTTTCTAAAAAAAATGAAATACCTAGAGGACAGGGAAGTGGCTCGCAGAGAGTTACTGAAACTGTTTCATGTTAAAAGTTGGCTTTAAAATATAGTAATAACCTTCATTTAACCTTTTGCGGCACAGTGTGCCATCTGATGGCACACCTAATTTCTCTCGCTTCTCAACCGTTCAATTCAACTATAAATGTGAAATACTAGGTTGAGGATAGCGCTAATAGTACTCCTTTTAGAATTTATATAGCAGCCTTGAAAAATTTCATTTCGTAATAGGAATTATTAGAGATAAAGTTTGGGAAAATTCCTTAACTCGGAGATAAGAAATTTTTTCAGTTCTGGACGTATACAATTTTAGGAAATTAACTCGGAAAATTTTCCTCAAATATTCTTGAAGTTTTAATTTATGATTTTCTGTAAGATTCAACAATTATTTTTTGAGTGTATCAAGGTGGCTGTGTCTAAGGGGGGTGACCCCTTTCGGAATGAAGTAAGCTTTTTTTTAAAAAAAAATTCTGTAGATTCTATGTCTAGACAATAAACTAAACCCATTCATGATGTTTTTTCATCATATTTCAAAAAATGTAATGCCTTGCACCACAAAGGGTTAAAAACATCATCACTTGAGGGTTACAAACTTGTATGTTTGTATTGAATCTTGATTATTTATTGTACTCGAGGAACTAGTTCGTATTGTAAGGCAATATTTACTTAAACTCTTAAGCCAGTTCCAGGCAATAAGAAGCTCCTTTAAAACTTTTAATTTCGCTGAGAAATCGCCAAATTAACAAATGATTCAAAAGAATTGACAAATTTAAAAATAACATGTATGTGCGACTTCAAGCAAATATTTACAATTTTTTATGTAGTTTTAATGAAATTCATCCTATTTGGTGAATTACTTGCAAATTACTCGTAGTATTAAAAATAATTCATTTCGCAAGAAAGCTAATATTTAAACCAATGCTTTCTTAGGTACGCTGGGCTGATCTAGAAGAAAGGAAGGAGCAAGACCGTCTACGTGCAATAGGCTTTGTTGTGGGACAAACAGATTGGACTAAGATGACTGACCCCACTCATGCAGACAGAGCACTCACGAGGACCAAGTACTTTTAAATTCATCCACTCGTGTCATAACACTTCAACTATTGTTTTGTTATTTTTCCTTTTATAAATTATCGTTTTGTGGTGAATCAACTTTTTTACCACCGTAATGGATGATTCTTATTACATTAATTCTTCAGTTGCTGTGTTTTCTTATTGGGACTCGAAAGGAGGTGAGGGTACTGTTTTTCGGCTTTTGAAATCGGAATATAATCAATATTTTAAAGAGCATCCTTGAAGCCATCTGTAGCTTTTCATATTTCAAAACCAGTTGTTCCTCATTTTCTATGGATGGCTTCCTCTTTTAGTATTGAGAAATTTGATTCCCCTGTTCTGAAGGAAGCAAATGATCAGTGTTACAATAATGGCAATAAAGTAGCATTATATGTATGTTCTCCCAGATATGTTTGAAATTATTTTCATTATCCATTTCCATTTAATTTGTTGTTTTTGGTGCCATATAACAAGATTTATTTTTTGTCTTCTTAGAATTCTTTTTCTCTTATTTTATCATTATGCTATGCTAAATAAGCATTATATCTCTCCTTTTAAAGGGCTTATATTCCAGATTTTTTTTTCTTATTGGGTTCAAGATTAAAGCAATGCCAGCAATATACTGTATTTTTATTAAAATCTTTTTTCTGATTAACAAAAATAACCTTTTTCTGCAGAGGAAGATTGCAGTAACTTTAAAAGTTCTTATGAATATACGAGTCGTTCACTTGTGTAAAAATGCAACTAATATCATTGTAAGTTGGAATCGTCACATTGTAGTGTGACAATACATATATGTGGTTGATTATAAACATTCTGAGTTGTGTACTGCATTTAGGTTTCATTTTTTATTATCATGTATCAAGATTCATTTCAAATAAAGTTATTGAAACAGTGTCATGTTCATTGATGTTATTGGATCTCCTAAATCGTGACTGATAAAAATTAAATTTTTAAAAATTTAAATTTTCATAACGGATGTTTAAGGGGTGCTTCAAATTTCCACAGTTAGCTAGTAACATTCACTGGCTAAAAAAAAAGGCAGTGCTTAAGAGGTCTCTGGGCTTTGCTGAAAGTGCTTTGCTGAGCTTTAAGTTAAAAATTTACCAAGAATGTGTATGCAAGAGAACACTAAAATGTTCACCAAAACAGTTGCCATGTCTGTTTAGGCAACACAAGCCATGTTTGTTTTATCGAACAAAAAAAGTTGCGAAATAATGAATAATATCACCAGTGATGCTGTGTCACAGTTGTTCCACCAGTTCTTAATAATTATTTTTAAAAGTTTTTAAGCCTTTGGAAATGATTTTAAAATAAGGTACTTTGAGCAAGGTTACAGAAAATTATTTAGGAATGCATTATAAATTAGGTCATATAATCCCCCTTCCTCCTTTACCTGTTGAAGTCTTAAAAAAAAATATAGTTCGGCACTGTAGAAAAGCCTTACCAAATAAAGATAGTTAAGTTTAGTTCAAATAATGTTCCATTTTGAAACTACATGAAAGTTATTTTGGGATAGGGAAATTGTCATTTTGAATAGTGGTCAGATGATGAGGATGGCACCTGAACTGGCACTCTAACAGCTAAAAAACATTAGGACGTTTGATCCAAGACCACAAATTTAGAGCACCTGGATCACATACATAGCAGACCTTTAGTGGAATCCGATTTCAAACTCAGGATCCTGAAGTAGAGACATTACAATCTTGGTATTGCAGCCCACTAGTAAAGGAAGAAAAATCACCAATGGCATAAGAGAAACATCAGAAGTACAGTAAATTCTCGATCATCTGGCATTCAAGTATCCGGAAACTCAACTGACCGGAGAAATTATAAAATGAGTTTTCTAAAATTTTATCCATCGCCAAAATTATGCACGTCACTGCTTCCATTCACTCGGCAATTTATCTCTGGAATGCAATGACCGCTCCACACGGAGGAGAGAAAAAAGCAATACACAGTACAGTGATGTATATAGACTTGTTTTATAAGGGGTAAAAGCAAAAGTGAGAACAAAAGAAAAGGTCCTCACCTTTCACCAAACAAGACCTAAAACAAATCGACACCCCCAAAAAAGTAAGGTGACAGAATTGATGATGATAAAAAAAGAGGCCAAGCAATTACCCCCCATTTTCCCCTTCACACACTCAACTATTGGACTTTCAGGTATCCGGAAATCGGCGTTCCCAAGCATGCAGGTTAGTGCTTGTTCGCATTCTTATTTTTTAAGCAAATATTAACAGCTAACTGTGGAATTTGAAGCACTTAAACATCCGTTATGAAACTTAAACTTAAAACGAATTGACACCAAAAAGTAAGGTGACAGAATTGATGATAATAAAAAAAAGAGGCCACAATTACCTCCCCATTTTCCCGCTCTCACACTCACTATACAGACTTTTCAGGTATCTCTAAATCGATGTTTCCAGCATGCTGGTTAGTAAGCTTTACTGTATTCTTATTTTTTAAGCAACT